>CM029013.1:230316918-230661671 GCA_016801055.1 Panax notoginseng | reverse complement strand
CAGTGATGCTTCAAGAAGAGGTTTAGGATGTGTTCTATGCAACATGGGAAGTCATAGCCTATGCCTCTCGACAAAATCAAAGAATTTGAGAGGAATTATCCTACTCATGTCTAGAGTTTGGCAACATCATTTTCGCACTAAAGATATGGAGACATTGCCTATATGAAGAGAAAAGTGGAGATCTTACAGATCATATATAGCCTTAAATATTTCTTTACCCAAAAAGGAAATCATCTGCGAAAAAACGACGTTTGCTTGCAGCTGTTGAAAGATTATGGACCATTGTGACGCCCCCAAAAATAGGTATACAACACCCATTCTGAGTCGCCAAATACATGGTACAGAAAGCAAACTACAACTTCAATAATACAAATGTCGTGCAAAATACGACAACACATACTGTGAGTTTAAATACAAATATTGTCTTCTAGACAATATCCACACTCAAATAAATCCTCATTATAATTATTCAAATACTATTTTACAGAAATAGTGAGGACTGCTAAAACATCTTTCTAGAACCATCACTCCATACCCCGACTAGATCCTGCTATGTTCTCACCTCCTGAGAAGAAAAATGGAACAAAAAGGAAAAGGGTGAGCTCAACTAGCCCAGTAAAGAATATTATGACTAAGATAATATACAAACAAATTATCGTTAGTCTTCAACAGGGAAAAATCTGATAGAATATAATCGACAACAAGTTTTAGATCAACAACTGCAGCGGAAACAGCAAACCATTAGAAGAGTCAAGTAGAGAAAGAATTCTACTATCTTCTAAGATTTAAAAGTCCATCATCAATATTTTATCCCTGTAACATCAATTAATAATCATCTTTATCCAAATATTCATCTTTGCACTACAGGCCAAAGATATTCATTTGTATCACATGTCAGTCATGTTCATCTCAACACCTGTTCATCTTTGCACTACAGGCCAAAGATATTCATCAAGTAATCATACATCTTTGCACTACAGGCCAAAGATATTCAGTAATATCATCATTTAGGACTGAGGATGATGAAAAATATCTTAAAGAGAACGAATCCAATGAGACAGAAGGACAAATAGTAGGGATTCGTATAACAGTTTATCCAAGATCAATAATACTTCATAATAATCAATTGTGAAGCAGAATTCAAAAATAAAGATCAAAACATGGATACAATCAAAGATAGTAACCATAATAGACATCTTGGACAAAAAGGAAAAATTTTATTTTTCGGTGAATAGTGCCGTATTCGTGAATAGTGCCGTATACGTGAATAGTGCCGTATACGTGAATAGTAACCCCGACACAAAAAGTTCCAAATTTGATAAAAACTCATATCAATATTTCAGCATAATGATATTGAAGAAAATAATATCATTTAAGAAAATAATATCCCTTACCTCAAATATCAGTACTTCTGGTCGGAATACCGGTATAAGGCTGAAAGAAACTTGCTCTGATGAATAGAAACTCTCAAAGTATCTAAATACTCACAAAATACACTCAATAATCTAGAGAGAGAAAGAGAGAAAACTTGTTTTGGTGTGATTTTCAATTCTAACTTAGCCCTCTATTTATAGGAAAATTTTAGTAGGTTTGACCTGCAACCTGATGGCTTTACCTGCTACTATTCCCACCCACCACATTTGAAATATAATTCAGCACATTTCTTCACCAACCACAAGTGGGGCCCACCAATTCTAGAATTTTCCATCAAAATGATAAACTCCGAAAATTCAACAATTTCTGAACCAGTCATCTCGTAAAATTCATAATAAATCATACGTTCATTTTTAACGGTTCAAAATTTGTGGACATATACTCAACTTATATATGTATAACATATCCAAAAATTACCACGATCCAACGGTCGGATTAAAAATTATAACACCCGCAATATATCTCAAAAACCCTGATTTGATTTTTAATACCTCCATTCCGACAAAAATACTGATAAAAACCTCAACATTAACTCCTTCATTTTTAACCACAAAAATATATCCCTCATTTATATCCACATAAAATAAATATTTCCTTATCATATGAATCAATAATTAATTATTCACAAATAATATTACAGAATCACATTTATGACAACCAGGCCGTTCCCAGGAAAGAGGGGGCTTTCCAATAAGGATTTCTCCTTACTGGCGCGCAATTAGATGACCAAACCTCTCCTTAGACAGAACTTTCTAGACATTGCCAATAATGTTATCTAATAATATTATTCAAATAATATGAATTATTGATCTGATAATGGAAAATACTGTGCAGCAACAATTATTGAAACAACAATAATATAAAATATCAATGCAGCAATTATTGAATCAATAAAATAAAATATTGAACAATAACTACTGTAACAATTATTGAGTAGTGCCTTCTTACGTAAGAATCAATAATTGGTGCAATACCGTGTGCTACTGTATTTTAACCACCGGGTATTCCAACAGTATTAACGGTAACAACTACGCCGTTATTTATAAACAACTTATACTTGTCGTTTTCTTCATCCAATCGCTTTCCGTTATGGGGCCCACACAAGGCTGCGCCGTCGTACGAATATTCCCCGACAGCAAGAATATTCCACGACCAAACGAATATTCCCCGACAAAATGAATATTTTATAACCACTTGCTTATTTTGCAAAATTTGCACATTTCACCCATAACCAAAGTATTATATCAAATTAACCCCTTATTATTCACAATAATATTTAGAGAAAATTTGATTTTATTCATTAATAAGTTGGGGTCTTACAACCTCCCCTCCTTATGAAATTTCGTCCTCGAAATTGACGTACGTACCTGATGTTTCAAAAAGGTGAGGATACCTCGCTTTCATTTCTGATTCCAACTCCCAGGTCATTTCTTCAATAGCATGGTTTCTCCACAAAACCTTAACTTGTGGTATAACCTTCGTGCGTAGGACATGCTCTTTCCTATCCAAGATCTTAACAGGTACCTCCTCGTACGTTAAATCTTCAGCTATCTCGTCTGGTTCTAACTCAATAATGTGGTTCGGGTCTTTAACATATTTACGAAGCATAGATATGTGAAAAACATTATGAACACGAGACATGCTTGGAGGTAATGCGAGTCTATATGCCACATTTCCTATTCGCTCAAGAATCTCAAATGGACCAACAAATCTTGGATTGAGCTTTCCTCTCTTCCCAAATCTTGTAACTCCCTTCCATGGTGCAACACGTAATAATACATGATCCCCAATATTAAATTCCACGTCCTTCCGATGAAGATCCGCATAACTCTTTTGTCGATCCTGTGCCGTTTGTATACGTTGTCGAATCGTTTGGATCTTCTCTGTAGTAATGCGTACCAACTCTGGTCCCAACAATGTTGCTTCACCCACCTCGTCCCAGCATACTGGAGAACGACATTTTCTTCCATACAACGCCTCGAATGGAGCCACACCTATGCTCGCCTGATAACTGTTGTTGTAGGAGAATTCCACCAATGGTAGGTACTTATCCCAACTCCCTTTGAGATCTAGGACACAAAGTCTTAATAGATCTTCAAGAGTTTGAATAGTCCTCTCTGATTGTCCGTCCGTTTGAGGATGGTATGCTGAACTGAATCGTAAATCCGTGCCCATAGCTTTCTGCAAGCTAACCCAAAATCGTGAAGTGAATCTTGGGTCACGATCCGAAACTATGGATACTGGCATGCCATGCAATCTCACAATCTCGTTCACGTACATACTAGCAAGACGTTCAAGGGAATAAGTCTCACGTATCGGCAAGAAATGAGCGGACTTGGTTAATCTATCAACAATAACCCAAATCGCATCTATGCCTTGAGAAACCTTGGGAAGACCCGTAACAAAATCCATAGTAATGTGTTCCCACTTCCATTTCGGGATCTCAAGTGGTTGCAATGGACCCTTTGGCACTTGATGCTCCGCCTTTACACGTTGACAAGTTAAACACCTCGAGATAAACTCCGCGATCTCTCTTTTCATATTGCTCCACCAAAATGTATGTCGAAGATCGTGATACATTTTGGTACTCCCAGGATGGATTGCAAACGGTGTGTTGTGTGCCTCCATCATTATTCTATGCTTCAAGTCAAAATCGTTAGGAACACAAAGTCTGGAGTTGACTCGAAGTATTCCTTCTTCATCGATTCTTGCTTCTGGAATAGCACCTTCTTGCACTTTCTTCTTCATACGCATCAGCTCCATGTCCGTAGCTTGAGCAGCTTTAACTTTATCGATTAAAGTCGGTTCTACTCGTATATTTGATATCATCATGTGGGTACTTGGAGCCTTCATCTCTATCTCCATCCTTTGCAAGTCATACAAAATGGGCCTTTGTGTTAACAACATTGCACTCGTACCCGCATATGATCTTCTACTCAATGCGTCAGCTACTACGTTTGCTTTTCCAGGATGATATTGGATGGTATGATCGTAATCTTTCAACAGCTCGAGCCAACGTCGCTGCCGCATGTTGAGTTCCTTTTGGGTGAAGAAATATTTGAGGCTTTTATGATCTGTATAGATCTCCACTTTCTCCCCATACAGGTAGTGTCTCCAGATCTTCAACGCAAAAACGACTGCTGCCAACTCCAAATCATGAGTAGGATAATTCCTCTCATATTCTTTGAGTTGTCGTGAGGCATAGGCTATGACTTTCCCATGTTGCATGAGAACACATCCTAACCCTTTGCCTGAAGCATCGCTGTAGATAACAAATCCATCCGAACCAGATGGTATTGTCAGAACAGGTGCCGAAATGAGTCTCCTCTTGAGTTCTTGGAAACTCTTCTCGCATTCCTCACTCCATACGAATTTTGTATCTTTCCGAGTCAGCTGAGTTAACGGAGTAGCGATTCGAGAAAATCCTTCCACAAATCTCCGATAATAACCAGCTAAGCCCAGAAAGCTACGTACTTCGGTTACCGACTTCGGTTGCTCCCAACTTTGTATGGCTTCAATCTTCGCCAGGTCGACAGATACTCCATGTTTTGACACCACGTGCCCAAGGAATGCTACTTCCTCAAGCCAGAACTCGCATTTCTTCAATTTGGCATATAGCTTATTTTCACGAAGCCTTTGCAGTACCAGCTTCAAATGGCGCTCATGATCTTCACGGCTTTTGGAATAGATGAGGATGTCATCAATAAAGACAACAACGAACTGATCCAAATATTCTTTGAATACACGGTTCATCATATCCATGAAGGCAGCAGGAGCATTAGTCAATCCAAAAGACATTACTAAGAATTCATAATGCCCGTACCGAGTTCTGAAGGCAGTCTTTGGAATATCCTCAGTTTTAATCTTCAGCTGATGATATCCAGAACGAAGGTCGATCTTTGAAAAGAATTGTGTTCCTTGTAACTGGTCGAACAGGTCATCAATGCGAGGTAGCGGATACCTATTCTTGATAGTGACATGATTCAATTCTCGATAGTCGATACAAAGTCGCATACTCCCGTCTTTCTTCTTTACGAATAAAACAGGAGCACCCCAAGGAGACGTACTAGGACGAATAAAACCGATGTCCAACAACTCCTGTAGTTGGACTTTTAACTCCTGAAGTTCAATAGGAGCCATTCGATATGGAGTTTTAGAAATGGGCTTTGTACCGGGTTCAAGGTCAATAAAGAATTCAACTTCACGTTCTGGGGGTAGACCAGGAAGTTCTTCAGGAAATACATCGGGAAATTCTCTAACAATAGAAATATTATTCAAATCTGACTTGTCTTTGTTCAAATCCATTACATGGGCTAAGAAAGCTTGACATCCGTTTTTCAATAAACGAATAGCTTTGTGGCTCGATATGACAGTGACTGATTTTAGTGGTTTAGTAGTTTGAATTCGTATGACAGGTTGGTTAGGAATATGAAAACTAACAACCTTACGAAAACAATCAATTTTAGCATGATGAGTGGTTAACCAATCAATTCCTAAAATCACATCAAAAGCAAGTATCTTTAAAGAGATAAGATCAACAGGTAATGTGATAGTGCCAACTTGGATCATGCAAGATTTATAAACTGTAGATGTAACGAAGGTTTCACCCAACGGAGTTTCAACAGATAAGTTAAAGTCCAATTTCTCCGGAGTCAAGTTTAAACGTTGAGCACAAGCAGGAGAGATAAAAGAATGGGTAGAACCGGTATCTAGTAAAGTATAAACTTCGCAAGAATTCAAGATTAGCTTACCCGTGATCACCTCGTTCGGGTTTCTCGCGTTTTGGCCAGTAACGACAAACGCCCTTCCAGGAACCGCTGATTTCGACTTATCCGGGACAGCTTTTGGAGTCACCATCCCCGCTGAACTTGGTTTTGCTACAGAACACTCTCGAGCTATATGACCCTCCTTTCCACAGTTATAACATACCTTGGATTGTTGTGGCAGTTTGGGCTGATATGTCCCTCTTTCCCACATTTGTAACATACGACCGGTGGTCGTTCTCCTCCCCTAGAAACAGTTGATGTTTGTGCTGACGTCTTCACATTATCATTGTTGTACCTTCTCTTCTTGAAATCTCCTCCCGACTCGCTCCTTCTATTATCACGACCACGATTACCACCAGAGTGGTTACCGCTTTTGTCCGAATATTTTCCTCCCTGCTGGTTTTCATTGCTTCGATGACTGCCGCCACCGGTATGACCCTGGTTGTGGTCCCTCGGTTGCACATACTCATTATCTCGCTCTAATAATTGAGCCCTATTTACAACATCTGAATATAAAGAAAATTTATGAGAGATAAGATATTGTCGAATCTCGGGTTTTAGACCTCTCAGAAACATCTTTGTCATTCGTTCCTCATTTTCGACCAAATGAGGTGCAAACCTGGATAACTCTGCAAACTTCGCCTCGTACTGGGACACCGTCATGTTGTTTTGTTCCAGTCTGATAAACTCTACCTCCTTCATATGACGAATACTTTCAGGAAAGTACTTGTCATTGAACAGTTTTTGAAATGTTTCCCAGGACATGTTGAGTGCGTCAGGCTGGGTACGCTTCACAGACTCCCACCAGTAGTCTGCCTCACCGCGGAACATAAAGGTGGCGAATGGAACCTTTTGTTCCTCCGTGCATCCCAAGACATCGAATATCTTGGTAATTTGCTTGACCCACGTTTCCGCCATGATCGGATCCGGCTTTTCCTTAAATTCTGGTGGTCCCAATTCTTTGAACTGCTTAGCTGTGACAAACCGCGCGTTATCATTTCCACCCGTATTCTGCACACGAGTCTCCCTCGTCTGATTTTGCATGAACTGCAAAAAGCTCCTAAACATTCCATCATTCATCGTTTGCTCGGTAACGTTGTTTACAGGAGGAATATTGCCTTCCTGTTGCACGTTCCCCTGGGTGGTGATCAAAGGTGTCTCCACGGTCTGATTTACTCCATTATTAACGTTCTCAGCTGCCATTCTTAAATACTGCCATAAAACAAGGGTTAATAGTCATGTCATATATTATCCCTATACTCTGACCGACCAAATAAACACCAAATAAACTTAGTCAGGTCATACTAGTGAAGGAATTCCCCGTCTCTCCCCTCCTAGTTCTTGTCTCACATCTCAGCCAGGGATCATATCCCTAAGCTCTGATACCAACTGTGACGCCCCCAAAATAGGTATACAACACCCATTCTGAGTCGCCAAATACATGGTACAGAAAGCAAACTACAACTTCAATAATACAATTGTCGTGCAAAATACGACAACACATACTGTGAGTTTAAATACAAATATTGTCTTCTAGACAATATCCACACTCAAATAAATCCTCATTACAATTATTCAAACACTATTTTACAGAAATAGTGAGGACTGCTAAAACATCTTTCTAGAACCATCACTCCATACCCCGACTAGATCCTGCTATGTTCTCACCTCCTGAGAAGAAAAATGGAACAAAAAGGAAAAGGGTGAGCTCAACTAGCCCAGTAAAGAATATTATGACTAAGATAATATACAAACAAATTATCGTTAGTCTTCAACAGGGAAAAATCTGATAGAATATAATCGACAACAAGTTTTAGATCAACAACTGCAGCGGAAACAGCAAACCATTAGAAGAGTCAAGTAGAGAAAGAATTCTACTATCTTCTAAGATTTAAAAGTCCATCATCAATATTTTATCCCTGTAACATCAATTAATAATCATCTTTATCCAAATATTCATCTTTGCACTACAGGCCAAAGATATTCATTTGTATCACCTGTCATTCATGTTCATCTCAACACCTGTTCATCTTTGCACTACAGGCCAAAGATATTCATCAAGTAATCATACATCTTTGCACTACAGGCCAAAGATATTCATTAATATCATCATTTAGGACTGAGGATGATGAAAAATATCTTAAAGAGAACGAATCCAATGAGACAGAAGGACAAATAGTAGGGATTCGTGTAACAGTTTATCCAAGATCAATAATACTTCATAATAATCAATTGTAAAGCAGAATTCAAAAATAAAGATCAAAACATGGATACAATCAAAGATAGTAACCATAATAGACATCTTGGACAAAAAGGAAAAATTTTATCTTTCGGTGAATAGTGCCGTATTCGTGAATAGTGCCGTATACGTGAATAGTGCCGTATACATAAATAATAACCTCGACACAAAAAGTTCCAAATTTGATAAAAACTCATATCAATATTTCAGCATAATGATATTGAAGAAAATAATATCATTTAAGAAGAAAATAATATCCCTTACCTCAAAATATCAGTACTTCTGGTCGGAATACCGGTATAAGGCTGAAAGAAACTTGCTCTGATGAATAGAAACTCTCAAAGTATCTAAATACTCACAAAATACACTCAATAATCTAGAGAGAGAAAGAGAGAAAACTTGTTTCTGGTGTGATTTTCAATTCTAACTTAGCCCTCTATTTATAGGAAAATTTTAGTAGGTTTGACCTGCAACCTGATGGCTTTACCTGCTACTATTCCCACCCACCACATTTGAAATATAATTCAGCACATTTCTTCACCAACCACAAGTGGGGCCCACCAATTCTAGAATTTTCCATCAAAATGATAAACTCCGAAAATTCAACAATTTCTGAACCAGTCATCTCGTAAAATTCATAATAAATCATACGTTCATTTTTAACGGTTCAAAATTTGTGGACATATACTCAACTTATATATGTATAACATATCCAAAAATTACCACGATCCAACGGTCGGATTAAAAATTATAACACCCGCAATATTTCTCAAAAACCTGATTTGATTTTTAATACCTCCATTCCGATAAAAATACTGATAAAACACCTCAACATTAACTCCTTCATTTTTAACCACAAAAATATATCCCTCATTTATATCCACATAAAATAAATATTTCCTTATCATATGAATCAATAATTAATTATTCACAAATAATATTACAGAATCACATTTATGACAACCAGGCCGTTCCCAGGAAAGAGGGGGCTTTCCAATAAGGATTTCTCCTTACTGGCGCGCAATTAGATGACCAAACTTCTCCTTAGACAGAACTTTCTAGACATTGCCAATAATGTTATCTAATAATATTATTCAAATAATATGAATTATTGATCTGATAATGGAAAATACTGTGCAGCAACGATTATTGAAACAACAATAATATAAAATATCAATGCAATAATTATTGAATCAATAAAATAAAATATTGAACAATAACTACTGTAACAATTATTGAGTAGTGCCTTCTTACGTAAGAATTGGTGCAATAATTGGTATTAACGGTAACAAATACGCCGTGTGCTACTGTATTTTAATCACCGGGTATTCCAACAGTATTAACGGTAACATTTTACGCCGTTATTTATAAATAACTTATACTTGCCATTTTCTTCATCCAATCACTTTCCGTTAGCGCCCACACAAGGCTGCGCCGTCGTACGAATATTCCCCGACAGCAAGAATATTCCACGACCAAACGAATATTCCCCGACAAAATGAATATTTTATAACCACTTGCTTATTTTGCAAAATTTACACATTTCACCCATAACCAAAGTATTATATCAAATTAGCCCCTTATTATTCACAATAATATTTAGAGAAAATTTGATTTTATTCATTAATAAGTTGGGGTCTTACAACCATACCATTCAATACCATCCTGAAAAAGCAAACGTGGTAGATGTCGCATTAATTAGAAGATCACATGCGGGTATGAGTGTGATATTGTCAACACAAAGGCCCATTTTGTATGACTTACAAAGGATGGAGATAGAGTTAAAGAATTCAGGGACCCACGTGATGATGTCAAATATACGAGTAGAACCGACTTTAATCGATAAAGTTAAAGCTACTCAAGCTACAGACCCAAAGCTAATGCGTATGAAGAAGAAAGTACAAAAAAGGTGCTATTCTGGAAGTAAGGATCGACAAAGAAGGAATACATCGAGTCAACTCCAGACTTTATATTCCTAACGACTTTGATTTGAATTATAAAATCATGATGGAGGAACACAACACACCATTTGTAATCCATCCTAGAAGTATCAAAATGTATCATGATCTTCAACATACATTTTTGTGGAGCAATATGAAGAGAGAGATCGCGGAGTTTATCTCAAAGTGTTAAACTTGTCAACGTGTCAAGGCAGATCATCAAGTGTCAAAAGGTCCATTGCAACCACTTAAAATTCAAGAATGGAAGTTAGAGCATATTAACATGGATTTCGTTACTGGTCTTCCCAAGATTTCTCAAGATATAGATGCAATTTGGGTCATTGTCGATAGATTAACCAAGTCTGCTCATTTTTTACCTATACGAGAAATATATTCACTTGAATGTCTTTGTCGTATATACATAAATAAAATTATAAGATTGCATGGTATGCCAGTATCCATAGTTTCTGATCGAGACCCTAGATTCACTTCACGATTTTGGGGTAGTTTATAGAAAGCTATGGGAACAAATTTATGATTCAGTTTTGCATATCATCCACAGACAGACGGGCAGTCGGAGAGGACTATTCAAACTCTTGAATATCTATTGAGACTCTGCGTGCTAAACTTCAAAGGAAGTTGGGACAAGTACTTGCCATTAGTGGAATTCTCCTACAATAACAGTTATCAAGAAAGTATAGGCATGGTGATGAATAGGTTTTATACCTATGAATCCAATATTGTTAAACTTAATTATTCCTATCTTTAATTATTTTTTAGTGTCCTTTATGTGTTTTGTGTTTATTTCTTGTAGGTTGGAGCTGGAGGGACAAATTGGTCATTTGGGAGTAAAAAAATGTTAAAATCATTAAAATTTGGGCTGAGTGGCATTTTTGTAATTACGCGGTCCTGGTCAAGTGCCTAGGCGCTTGGAAATGACCTGGGTTGAGCGCCTAGGCGCTCATGTGCAGCTAAAGAGAGATTTTTCTATTGTTGAGTGGGTTTTTGAAGCCAAAAAGGAATCTGATTGAGGGGAGAGACCAATACAAATAGGAGAAGACTTTAGAAAAGACGTATAACTCAATTTATCAAGAGAATTACAGAGAGAACAACGAAGAAAAACACGAAGGAGGATTGCAAGGGCTGAAGATCAAAGAGAGAGTATTAGAGCAAATCCAGAGTTTCTTCTTCTTTTCTCTAGTTTTATCTTTTGTAATTATCTGGGATGTTTGTATTATTAATCTGGATGATGTTTTTCTTTATTATTATTATGAACTAAATCTTCATTAAGATTGCAATGAAACTTGGTATGTAGTTTAAATTAAATCTTCCCATTGAATGAAAATTGATTTTTATTGAATTAATTAATTGTTTGGCCAACAATTACTGTGATAATCTATATAAAATTAGAAGATGGAGTATAGATTGAGATCTGGATATGATAACACCTGTTCATATAATTTGATTAGGGTTAATATGATTAGCATGTAGGATAGGAATATACCTATGTGTTCCTTGTAATTCAGTGTCCTAAGGATTGAATTTAGGGGGATTTGTTCACGTGTTTTTGGAAGAAGTGCGTGAGCATTATAAAACATTCTTAGATAATGATTCATATTAATTAATTGATTTAAATGGGAAGTAAATTGGTTTAAATGAAATACCAAGGGAAGTTGTAATCTTAACCTGTTAAATCTGCAGTTATTCTTGTGAAATTTTGATTTTAATTATTAGTTTTGTTAAGTTTAATTTTTAAATCACAAACAATATTTCGTAGTTTAAAATAGGATTAATTACATTGGAATTAGTAATGGATAAATATTAGCCTATTTTCTCGTGGGAACGATATCCTTGCTTGCTGAATATTATAATTGAACGTGTATACTTGCGTGTTAAAGTCCTATTAAAAAATTAGGCAACAAGTTTTTGGCGCCGCTGCCGGGAAAATTTGTTTAATATTTTGTCATTATTAATTTCAATCAAATTAATCTTAATTCAAACATTTTATTTTATTTTATTTCTCTCTCTAGTCTAATTCTTTTTCAGGTACCATGGACAACTATGACTATCATTTGTCATATTCGAGAATGACTTGGCCAAGGGAGGCAGAATTATGGACTTGATGAATTGTTAGCACAATTTAGGACACTTTCGAGGAAGATTAACGCTTTATCAGCACAACTTATTCATAGTGTAGCAGTAATATGTGAGTATTACGGTGGAAACCATCCGAGTCATCAATGCGCCATCAGTTTCGAGTCAGTACAATATAGTGGTAACTTTAGCGATTACCCTAATAATTATGATTATTCCAGTAATTATCATCATGACTGGGGAAATCCGCTAAATTTTTCGTGGAGCGATGACAATCTAGCCCAACCCTTTGCTTCGAGCCAATCATACACTCCTGAATTACTAGTTCAAGCTCCTAATCATGAAGAAGGAAGGATTTTAAACTTGAAGGGACTTATTTCCAAGTTCATGGTTTTGATTGAGGAGCAGACGAATAGTCAGAAGATGTTGATTAAAAATCTTGAGAACCAGGTGGGACAACTTTTTAACGCCATTATCAATCGCCCTCAAGGTGAAGTGTCAAGCAACATGGTTCCCGAGACTAATGGATTGCCCACGCTAAATCTGGAACCTGATGTGCCAAAAGAAAAGGACGTGGAAAGGGAGGAGACAAGTGGGGAGCAGGAAAAGAAGGTCGCCAAAGATCTAGCCTTGAGTTTCGACATAGATGAACCGATTTTGATAGTTACCCATATATCTTCTCCACCAAAGTTTAAGGATCCGACTAGATTTGCAATCTCGTGCCCAATTGGTAGTCATTTTTTCGATAAAGCTATATATGACATGGTAGCTAGCTTAAAATTGGTGTCATGGTGTGAAGAGAATGGGAAGAGAGATGAAGAACCAGTTGTTCTGGAAAAGCTTCAACGCAAAAATTCGTTCACAGATACAACTCGAAAAATGCTTAGTTATTTGAAGGTTGTAAAAGAGAATCTTCCCAAAAAGAACAAGCTAGGTGAATTTGAATCAATAACCCTTACTGATGGGAAACTCTCGGAAGTTACGTTATTACTAATGGATGGAGGTTTCTCAATTTTCAAAGGGGAATTAGATAGAGAAAGTTGAAGCAGTAGGGCTGAGGACATTAATCTAAGCGCTCACTGGGAGGCAACCTTGACTTACATTTTATCTCCTTAAATTTTAGTTCATTAATATTATTTCATTTAGCTATATATATTTTATCTTAGTTTAGGGTTGCATGTTCAGTTGTAATCTCCTTGCAAATGATAACTGAGAATTAGGTTCATGGCTTGTAGGTTAGAAGGATAGAAGAGCATAAATTTTGGTTAAGGCTGGCCCAAGTGCCTAGGCGCCCAAAACAAGCCTATTCCAAGCACCTAGGCACTTAACTGCAGAATGCCCAGACACGCCCAAGCGCCTAGGCGCCCATTCCAAGTTATTTTCAAGCGCCTAGCTGCTCACCATCACCATCAGATTCTCTCCCCAAGCGCCTAGGCGCTCCAACCTTCACAATTTCAAGCGCCTAGGCGCTCTACCTATGCATTTGAAAAAAAAATAAAGCCCTAAGTAAGGCAATTCTAATTCAAACCCAATTCTTTTCACTCCTAATTCAAAAGCAACTCCTTCCAATCCCTTGCACCACAATAACACCAACTCTTGCACTCTCCCAATCAAAATTTAATTCATCTTCTCCAAACCACAATCAAGAGAAAAGTAAGCTAAAGTCAACTTCTTTATCTCCTACTTGGATTCCAACTGCAACAATTCAAAGCAAAGTTCAAGCTTCAAGATTTGCTCTAAACCAAGTTTGGGGGAGGTTCACACAGGGGTCTAAGCCTGCAAGTTATTGGCGCTCCACAATAGTTACCACCACCTCCACCCTTGTCCGTGTACCCTCCCGACTGACTTAGCTCCTGAGGATGATGCTAATACAGAAGAAGTAGATGATGCTGATGAAGAGTAAAGCTTCAATCTTTCAAGGAAGTCCTCAGTGCCTAATTTCTTATATTTTTTATATACAATGAGGACATTGCATATGTTACGTTTGGGGGTGCATTCTTCCAGTTGCATTGCAGTCATTTAGTTGCATTCATTTAGTACTTATTCATTTTGTAGTTTTTCATGTAGTTTTCATTCGAATTTCTTAAAAAAAGAAGAAAAGTATTTACATGTTTCCAGCTGTTGGATAGTTTAAGTCTGTTTTGGCCAATGATGAGATTGGAATTGTGTAGATGTGACACCCCCAAATCGTGGTACTTCATTTCCTCAAGATTTGGTGCTCACGCAATCAAAACATTCATTGCTAACTACCCATTCATAATAGAATTGAATAATAAAAGAGAACCTGCCCATACAGGATTAAACTTGAATAAAATTCTCTCAGGTTATCTAACCTTTAACAACAATCATTCAAATGCGGAAATTAAATAAACTTTATTACAATCTTTAAACCAAAGTCTGAAAAATAAAACTATCAAACTATTACAAGTCTTCAGTATTTGATCATCTTTCCTTCTCCCTTACTGGTACTAGGTACGTCACCAGTTTCAACTTTAGCTGTAAGAAATTTTACAGGCAAGAGTAACCAAACAAGGCCCACTTGAAATAACAATAAGTAAATCATTAAACTTTTACATCAATTGCCAATATTAGGCTCAATAGAACTGGACAATATATTATATTAACTTTCTGAAAATTTTAACATTTACTGAGGGTCTAATGACCACGAATCATGTCCACAGTTATAAGTAATCTTTCAACTTTAACTTTAACAGTCATAAGACTATAAGGACTCCACGTACTTAGGGGGATCAACCCTTCGTACAATGTATTGTGCACAACCATTTCAACGCTAAGCGTAAACCTCTATTAAAAGAGTTGTTCATCTCAGTATTTAGAATACAAGTCCGCACCAAAGTAAGTTTGGTTTGGATAAGATTTCAAGGTAATTTGGAATTCAACGAACATCAACTACGGAGTAGTTGAATAAAATCCATGACATTATACTTATAGAATAATAGTAATTGAATTAATCATAGCAACTAAAATCATGCGTTAGGAATAATCTAATAGTATACAATTTGAATACCATAGCATACCTTGCTTGAACAATACTAAGCCAAGGTTAATTAGAATTGAATATTAAACATGCATAGAAATCTAGTTATGCATGCTAACCAATAATTGAATTACAAGAATAACTTGTTCCACATCAAATAGTTCAATAAGACAAAGGATTAGAAAACTTGCTCAATTATAAAATAGAGTTAGAAAAACTTGCCTTTAGCACAAGCTACACCCTTACCACTTGAATTTCAATACCCTAAACATATGTCATCGTGACATAGTTAGTCATTATCACATCACTAATACATTCATCACGTAGGTTTGATTATTCAATCACATAATCAAATTATAACACAAGTTAATCCTTAATAACATATTTATTCATAGTATAGAAACACTAAAATCAATATTTTACAGTCCTACTATTATCATATATTATTTCTTAAAAATTTCGTGTACAAAAAGTACACTGTCAGACCATTCTGCTAACTCGCGCTGCGGCGTGGTGATGGCACTGCGGCGCGGTTCACAGGCCATTAATTGGCGCTGCGGCATGGCGCCGGCGCTGCGGCGCAAGATTTGTACTGCTGGGCCGCGCTGCGGCGCCAGAGTCCAGAAACCGGCGACCAAACTCGGCAACAGCATGAACAAAAGTCAAATTGGCCTAAAAGCTCAAATCTAATAGACTGATTATCATGTAATTTACATATAAAGTTCATATAAACATATTGTAAAGACTTCTAACATGTTTCTACTCATAAAATAATTTAAACATCAAATATACAACACCCAATTTCAATATTTTTTGGCAAAAACTCTATTTTTGATATTTTCAATGAAAATCATCACTGTGATTTTGTTTTTCAATCAAAACAGAAATTTCAAAACATCATAGTTACGATTATACATACTCTATCAAGTTCTATAATTAATTTATCAATTAAACAACTAATTAAACTCTAATTTTCTATTTTAAACTAAGTCATGCTCATATATATTTTCATGTAAACATTGTAATATATTTTTCTTCACAAATTGCATACATACATAACTTAATTTCTCTATAATCACATATAAACTCATGAAACAACCTTATAACCAATAATCATACAAAACTATACACATATCAACAATTCATCTTTTATAAATATTTTACAGAAACTTTTTGGGAAGAGGAAAACTAAACTTTTAAAGAAAGAGATTGAGTTCCTACATTTGATTAAGAAGATGATAGTTATTCTCAAGCTTCTTCTCTTTAATTCTTTTCTCAAATTCTCTAAGTTTCTCTCAACTTTTCTCTCTGTATTTTTTTCTTCTTCTCTTTTCTTCACTGAGTCTTCTTCCTAACTCTAGTCTAACTAACGTAGGAAAATTATAACGTATATGGATATAATGTATATAATAAATATATAATATAACTCTAACTTAACTGACATCAGTTATTTTTATTTTGAAAATCAAAAGTCATAAGGCTTGTTTGGCTAACCACTAAAAATATAATCCATTAACCCATATGCTTTGTTTGGTAAAACACAATTAGATTAAAGACTTAATAGGCATTAGGACATGTTTGACAAAACTAAATTAAACTCTCTTAATTTATTTTAGTAATTCCTTTATAGCAAGGTTATTAGTCACCTTAATAAATCAATTAAAATATTAATCTATTAAATTACTTTAGCACATAATTTAATGTCACATAACTATAATTTCTTTTATAATTATAATTTTATTTAACCAACTAATATTTTAAATTACAATTTTCATTTAAAATATTATAATTTATTTAAATCACTATAAGCTCTCTAGCTTACTTATTAAATTAAATTATTATATAATCTCATAACAATTAATTTTCTTAGCTCCTTCACTATTTATCCAACAAATAATTAACTAAACCACATCAACTCAAATTGCCATTAAATACTTATATAATTCATTAAATATTTAATATTGCAAATAAATATATAATATATAATATTTAATTATTTATTCAACAAATAAATAACTACACCACATAAACTCAAATTGAACAATTATTTATTCAACAATAAACATATCCATTAAATACTTATATAAATCAATAAATATTTAATATTATACTTTAAAATTCTGGAATGTTATAGTAGACAAGTATAATATTGATTGTTAAGACTTTGATGTGAATTCTTGTCATGATTTTAATCTTTACCTGTTTGAAACTGATATAATAAGGATAGCACAGTAAAAATAACTATGTTGACTGATTGAGTCTAAATTGACACATAATAGAATTTTTAAGGATAATGCTAGTTTAAATGAAAGAAAATCCATGAATAGATAGTGATGGCGAAAGTTAGACAAGAACTTAAGTTTGGGGAAAATTTTGGGATATATAAGCTATAAAAAAACCCGTGACTAGTCTTGTTTCGGGGCCTTTGTTACTTGAGTAAGTACGCCCGAGGGGATTGTCTCTACACCTAGTGCCCTAAAGCCTGAATGGTTTGGAAGTCATTGGTTGAAAGCTCGTTAAGGGGTAGCACTGTTAGCCTAATGAAATGAGACATTACACAGTCATGGTTTAAAAAATAATAATAATAATAAAAAAGAATAATAAAATGGGAAAAGAGCATAAAGCCCCCGTAATGATAAGTAAAGCATAAGTATCCTGATTAGACTCTTGAATTTGGTGGACGTTTGACTTTAGTTAAATCTAGCTTTTTCGTGAATTTTGTGAGTTTACAATGTATGATGCCTTTAAAGAGATATATTATGTGTTCTATTTAGCATTATATTAGCTAGCATTGTTGTTGAGCACACACGCACTGTATTAGTAATAACAGGGTAAGATTTGATGATTGACTAGGAAATTATTGATCTGTCTTGGTATGATGTACTAGCATGTTTATTGTGATTTCTCTAAGGCTTGATGAATAGATTTTGTTCTGTTTGACTACTGGAATTTTAGGCATGCAGATAGCTGCATTTGCATTTGCATTGCATATTTAGTTATTGCATTGTGTTTTGTTGCTTGGGGACAAGTAATTGGTTAAGTTTGGGGGTATTTGATGAGTAGACTTTAAAACTATGAATTCGATATTATTAAACTTAATTATTGCTATCTTTAATTGTTTTTAGTGTCTTTTTATGTGTTTTGTGTTTATTTCTTGTAGGTTGGAGCTGGAGGGAGAAATTGGTCATTTGGGAGAAGAAAAAGGTCAAAAATCATTAAAATTAGAGCTGAGTGGCATTTTTATAATAATGTGGTCCTGGTCAAGCACCTAGGCGCTTGGAAATGACCTAGGTTGAGCGCCTAGGCGCTCATGTGCAGCTAAAGAGAGATTTTTCTACTGTTGAGTGGGTTTTTAAAGCCAAAAAGGAATCTGAATGAGGGGGGAGACTAATACAAATAGGAGAAGACTTTAGAAAAGACGTATCACTCAATTTATCAAGAGAATTGCAGAGAGAACAACGAAGAAAAATACGAAGGAGGATTGCAAGGGCTGAAGATCAAAGAGAGAGTATTGGAGGAAATTCAGAGTTTCTTCTTCTTTTCTCTAGTTTTATCTTTTGTAATTATCTGGGATGTTTGGATTATTAATCTGGATGATGTTTTTCTTTATTATTATTATGAACTAAATTTTCATTAAGATTGCAACGGAACTTGGTATGTAGTTTAAATTAAATCTTCCTATTGAATGAAAGTTGATTTTTATTGAATTGTTTATTATATCTTTTACTTATTGATTAATTATTTGGCCAATAATTACTGTGATAATTTATATAAAATTGGAAGATGGAGTATAGATTGAGATTTAGATATGATAACATCTGTTCATATAATCTGATTAGGGTTAATATGATTAGCATGTAGGATAGGAATATACCTATGTGTCTTTTGTATCCATTGAAAGAATTTATGCGTAAAACCCTAATTAACTTGATTCACATAGGAATATAGTGAATTAATTAAATAGGGTGTTCCTTGTAATTATGTGTCCTAAGGATTGGATTTAGGAGGATTTGTTCACGTATCTTTGGAAGAAGTGTGTGAGCATTATAAAACATTCTTGGATAATGATTCATATTAATTAATTGATTTAAATGGAAAGTAAATTGGTTTAAATAAAATACCAAGGGAAGTTGTAATCTTAACTTGTTAAATCTGCAGTTATTCTTGTGAAATTCTGATTTTAATTATTAGTTTTGTTAAGTTTAATTTTCAAATCACAAACAATATTTCGTAGTTTAAAATAGGATTAATTGCATTGGAATTAGTAATTGCTAAATATTAGTCTATTTTCTCGTGGGAACGATATCATTGCTTGCTGAATATTATAATTGAACGTGTATACTTGCGTGTTAAAGTGCTATTAAAAAATTAGGCAACACGTGGCTACATTCGAGGCGTTGTATGGACGAAAGTGTCGTTCTCCAGTATGCTAGGACGAGGTAGGTGAAGCAACGTTGTTGGGACTAGAATTGGTACGTATGACTACGAAAAATATTCAAATGATCTGGTAACGTATACAAATCTCACAAGATCGACAAAAGAGTTATGTTGAACTTCATCGAAGGGACGTGGAATTCAATGTTGGAGATCATGTATTGTTACATGTTGCTTCATGGAAAGGAGTTACGAGATTTAGAAAGAGAGGAAAGTTCAACCCTTAATTTATTGGTCCATTTGAAATCCTCGACCGAGTAGGAACTATGGCCTATAGACTCACCTTACCACCAAGTATGTCTCATGTTCATAACGTTTTTCACATAATTATGTTACGTAAATATGTGGAAGACCCAAACCACATTATTGAATTAGATAAGAAGGAATATATTCTACTCTTATACCTCAATTTAAAATTTTATGAAGAAACCACGATATTGAGAAAATGACCTAGGAGTTAGAATCTAAAATGAAAACAAGGTATCCTTACCTATTTGACATACCAGGTACGTACATCAATTTCGATGACGAAATTTCATAAGAAGAGGAGGTTGTAAGACCCCAACTTTTTATGAATAAAGATTTAATTCTCTCTAAATATTATTTTGAATAATAATGTGTGATTTGATATAATGCTATAGTTATGGGTGATATGTAAAAATTTATAAGTAAGCAAGTTGTCATAAAATATTCGTTTGGTCAGAAAATATTCTTTTTGTCGAGAAAAATATGTGTACGACAACATAATCATTGGTGGACCCCATAACGGAATGACTGTCGGATATAGAAAGCGAAAGAAATTACATTTTTATAAAGAATAACGACAAAACTTTTATCGTTAAACTGTTAAGATATCCGTTGATAAAAGTACAGTAATACGCGTTGTTGCACAATAGCACATGGTATTGCACAGTATCTCTCATTTTTGATACTTACATAAGAAGTCACTCAGTTTTATTCAATAATTGTCACAGTAGTTGTTGCATATTATCTCATATTATTGATTCAATTATTGTCACAATATCATCTGTATAATATTTTATATTATTAAATCAATAATTGAGACGACACAATTATTCATATTATTATTTGCACTATTGATGATGTCTAGAAAGTTCTGTCGAGGAAAGAGGTTATGTTATTTAATTGCGCGCCAATAAGGAGAAATCCTTATCGAAAAGCCCTCTCTTTCCTGGGAATGATCTGGTTGTCAATATTGTGAGTTATAATATTAATGATGAATAATTATTGAAAGATTAAAAATATGTTTATTAAATATAAGTGATTTGTGGTAGATATTTATGAAGCGTTTGTTGTTAGTTTGACTTATTATTCAATGGACCACTATGAGTAAATTTTTCAAAATCGCCGATAGAAAGTTGTCTCAGTTTTGTTTTATTATTATTATAATAGTAATAAAATAGAAAACTTTTATATAAAACAGAATACTTTTTATATTATATATAAAGTTATTTGTTTTATTAGATTATAGTTAGAATATATTATATTTTATATAAAGTTTTTGTTTTATTAAAATATTTTATTGCACAGTAATGAATAGTAAAAATTAGATTTCTCGCCAGTGAATTCATCTGAAATTTGACTGTTCATCCGTGATTAAATAGTGCCCTGTCATTCTCCTATAAATATGATGCTTAGTTAAGAAATGAAAATCACACCAGTATCAGAGAATTCTTCTTCTATAATATTGTGCGCATTTCTTTTGAGTATAAGGATACTTTGAGTTAGTAAATAGTGTAAGTTTTTCTCAAGAATATCTCCACTATACCAGTCAGATTTAGTCTCCTACTAAGGTAAGGGGTATTATTTATTTCATATTCGTAAGAGATATTATTTTTCGTATTCGCAAGCAATATTATTTTCGTTCAATATTCGTAAGGAATATTATTTTCTTTCAATATTCGTAAGGAATATTATTTGCGTTCAATATTTGTAAGGGATATTATTTTTTTTCATACTCTATAGTATGTAAGTAATATTATTTCGTTTTATATTCCTAAATTTACACTTACTTTGATAAGTATTGCTTCTATAATCCATGAAATTAGTAGAATATCCTTGAGTTTTATGCTTCATCTAGTATCGTTTCATTGGAATATTGGTCTGAACTTTTTTTATTAAATTTCAATATTTTCATTCGGAGTACTATTCACGGGGTACTATTCACGATAAAATTGATTTATTTTCTATCCAAATTATTTTGGATACATGAATATCATTCTTGAATTTTACTCCACAATTAATTATCATGTGGACAATTTGAACATTCTTAAACTTTGGATAAATTGAATTATAAATCTCTAATATTTATCATTGATCTCACTTGATTGATTCCTTATATCATTGTCATTATCCTCATGCTTATATTGTGTAAAAGTCATCTTTGGCCCGTAGTACATAGATGGACTGTTGATTGGTATGATTATGACCAGGAATTGTGTATTGGTATAATCATGACCTATAATGTTACAGAAAAATGTTGTGGTGAAAGTTCTCTTTGGCCCGTAGTGCATAGATGGACAGTTGTTTTGCATGATCATGACCACTGGTGATACTAACGAATATCCTTGGCCCATAGTGCATGGATAATTCGTTGATTTGAAACATTTATTGATTGTTGTTATAGGGATAAAATATTGATGATGAATTTTTAAATCATAGAAGACAATAGACTTTACACTCTACTTGACTCTTCTAATGGATTGCTTATTCCACTGTAGTTGTTGATCTAAAACTTGTTGTCTAATGTATTATATCAAATTTTTCCCGGTTGAGGACTAAGGATAATTTATTCTACATTATCTTAGTTATAATTTTTTTACTAGACTAGTTGAGCCCATCCTTTTCTTTCATTGTTCTCTTCAGGAAATGAGAATATAACTTGGACTAGTCGGGGAATGGAGTGATGGTCCAAGATGGTTGTTATAGCAGTACTCATTATTTTGTAAAATAGTGTGATAATAATTGTAATGAAGACTTTATTTGAGTTTGGATATTGTCTACAAGACAATATTTGTATTAAAACTCACAGTTTATATTTTGTCGTATTTTACATGATATTTAATAATTGTATAAATGAAGTTTGTATTTAAATTCTGTACCATGTATTTGGCGACTCAGAATGAGTTATATGGACCTATTTTGGGGGCGTCACATCTATTGAGTAAGGTATCACGTTAAGATTTCTTAGTTCAAAGCTAACACTACTAACAATTCAGATACTTTGTGATATAGACTGCGTAAATGTTCAAGTCGAAAGATACCTCTTACTTATGTATGCTATATCTAATAAGAGAAAGAAGAAGTTCAAAGGAAAATGATTGGAAGATTATGAAAATAAGGGAGGATTTTTGGATATTTTCATTATCTAAAAAGTATATAATAAATATATTTTATGTTATCCATGTAACCAACAAATGAATTTGTTCAGTTGGATAAGAGAAAGGTGATATAATGTTAAGGACTTGGGTTTAAGTTATGGTAACAACATTCTTATAATATTTTTTTTAATTAATTAATTAATTATTAAAAAAAAGGCCAAAGGCGGAAAACAGAGTTGGGATGCCACAAAGGGATGTTTGGATATTAACATACCTCTTCAAAGGGGTGTTTGGAAACATATAAATAGGTTCTAAGTCTACCCAAACAATCACTTCAACTTCAATCCTTCTCAAGTTCTTAAAAATTCAGATCATTTTAAATCCTTTTCAAGTTCATAAAAAATTATTATTCTAAATAATTTTCTTGTCATAATTATCTTCTCTCTTATTTATAATTTGCACTAGTTTTTTTCTGCACAACAAATTCTAGTACAGAGTAAAATCTGGATCTTTTTTATCTTGGGAAACTAATTCGCAGTAACCTTGTGTAGCAAAAGTAAGGGGCTAATATAACCTTAAGGAAAAAGTGGTTAACCATTCAATTCAGGCGGTAATATTATTGTTCTATATCATCTTAAAAAGCAGGTTTAAACACCATTCAACAGATTTTTTGCTACCTATAAAGTTTCCAAATATTGGCAGTTTGATAAAGAACAAAAGAATTTCATTTCTGGAGTCGAAGACTCCCTTGTCAAAACATTTCCTCCTAGTAGGAGCCATTAAAGGAGTCTCAAATTTCCAATTGTATTGGGTATAGAACTACTGAATGAGTTGGTTCTCAAGTCTAGAATAACAAGCTTAGAAACATTTGAAAGAGAGCTTAGAATTGTTCTGCGAAGTTTATTGGAACCAAGGTAAAAATCTTTAAGATTTGGAATGTGAGACCCCGAATTTTATGAAATGAAAGTATTTAATTTTCTTATAATTATTATGTTATTTAGTAAATGGTTAAATTGATAAAAGGATTAAAGTTAAGGGTGATATGTGAAAATTGTGCAAAGTAAGCAAGTTGATATAGAATATTTTTTTTATCGGGGAATATCTGTACGACGGTGCAATCATTGGTGGACCCCCCAACAAAAGTATTGTCGTAGTTAGAAAATGACAGAATTATCTTTTTATAAAAATAACGGCGGAGGTGTTACCGTTAAAACTGTTGAACTATCGGTAGTAAAAGTACAATAATACGCGTAGTTGCATAGTAGCACACGGTATTGATTATTGATGCTTATGTGAGAAGTCACTCAGTTATACTCAATTATTGCTATAGTAATTGCTGCATCATATCTCTCATATTATTGATTCAATTATTGTCACAGTATCATCTGCATAATATGATATCTTATTAAATCAATAATTGAGACGGCAAAGTTATTCATATTATTATTTACAATATTAACAATGTTTAGAAGTTCTGTCAAGGAGAGGTTTCGTCACCTAATTACGTGCCAATAAGGAGAAATCCTTATCGAAAAGCCCCCTCTTTTCTTGGAACGACCTGGTTGTTAAATATTGTGAATTATAATATTAATGATGAATAAGTTTGTGTTGATTAAAGATGAAATTGATAGTTCCATTGTGTGGAAATTATTAATTTTAGTAGAAATCGATATTTATTTCGATAATAATTGATGTCTAGAGGTTATATTGACCAATCGGGTATTCGGGACACTTTTCGTGTCAGAGTACTATTCACGGGTTACTATTCACAGGTTACTATTCACCCGATTACAATTCATTCTAGTATTGTTCACTCGGGTATTTGAAACACTTTTCGTGTCGGGATACTATTCACGGGGTACTATTCCCGAAGTACTATTTACGGGGTACTATTCACCCAAAAAATATATTTTTTTCAGTCCAAATCATTTTTGAGTACAATATTATTCCATGAGAAGATGTGATAATTTTTCAGACAGTTGGTTGAAATTATAATAGTAAATCAATATGGATCGTTGGTTTAAAGTTTTAATAGTAACTTGTCCTTTCAGTTTTTCAAGAGTTATTTGTCCCTTCGGTTTTCCAAGAGTTACTTGTCCTTTCGATTTTTTAAGAGTTATTTGTCTCTTCGGTTTTCCAAGAGTTACTTGTCCTTTCGATTTTCCAAGAGTTATTTGTCTCTTCGATTTTCTAAGAGTTACTTGTCTCTTCGGTGTTCCAAGAGTTAATTTCTCCTTCGTAAATAGTAGTTGTCTCTTCAATATTACCAGGAGTCATTTTGACCCTTTGTTAAGACCAAGAGCTACTTTCAGTTCTTCTATAAATAGAAACTCATTCCTTCATTATTTCTTACGAATTCACTGAAACTCTAGAGAGAGAAACTATAGAGAGAAAGAAGAAAAGTATTCTGCTACTTCACTACTCCAGTATCCAATTTCTTTCTAAGGTAAGGGATATTATTTGTTGTACTCATAAGGGGTATTATTTCTTTCGTATTCATGAAGAAAGCTTCTATTATTCCATTCTTTATTATTATGATGGAATAACATGTCTATGCGAAGTACCGCATACATGATAAAATTCTTCTTTTATTCCATTATTTATTATTATGTTGGAATAACATGTTTATCCGAAGTACCGCATACATGATAAAATTCTTCTTTTATTCTATTCTTTATTATTCTGTTGGAATAATCTGTCTGTGCGGTCTATCGCATGCCTGGTGAATTCTGTTGATATTCCATTCTTTATTATTCTGTTGGAATATCCTGTTTGTGCCGATTACGCATGATCTGGTTCCATTCTTTATTATTCTATTGGAATATCCTGTTTGTGCGGATGACACATGACCTGGTTCCACTATTTATTATTCTGTTAGAATAACCTGTTTGTGCGGTCTATTGCATGTATGGTGAATTCTTCTGTTATTCCATTCTTTATTATTCTGTTAGAATATCCCGTCTGTACGGATGACGCATGACCTGGTTCTATTATTTATTATTCTGTTAAAATAACATGTTTGTGCGGTCTATCGCATGCATGGTGAATTCTTCAGTTATTCCATTCTTTATTATTCTATTGGAATAACATGTCTATGTGGATTATCACATGCATGGTGAATGATCCTTTGTATTCAATCTTTATTAAATTGTGAAAATGATCTGTCTACGTGGATTACCGCATGGCAAGTAAAAATCCATTTGCAGTTTTGTAATTTTTATGACCCTCAAAAATTCTAGAAAATTTTGAAATGATAATTTGATGAGTTTTCTAGATTGTGTCCAAAAAGGACGATTTTTGGATGTATAGATAAGGAGTTCTGAATTTTATAGGAAAATACTATTTTAAAAGTAAACCCTTATAACTCCTTATGGTTAACTCAAAAATTGGTGAAATTTTTGTTGGGAGTACATATATATAACAGGAGTATACCTTGTAAATTTTGGAAATTTTAGACAAAAGTACAATTTATGATAAATGTCTAAATATTCTGCAGTTTTGGCCATATGAAAAATAGCAAATGAATTTTAAAAATTCTGAGAAAAATATATGTTCAATATGGGACTATATTCTGTTAAATTCCAGAAATGAATAATTTTTAGGACTGATTTGGTATTTTTCATGAAAATGGTTTAGTTATGAAATATGAATTAAATATGTTATGTGAAGTTAAAAAATTGGTAAATAAGAGTTTATGGCTTGAAAATCCTATATAAGGTATATGCAGATTTTTGATGAGTGATTTGATCATTGGTGATGAAATCTTATGAGTATGACATTTTGAATGATTAAATACATTATTTGGTAAAGTATAAACAATTAAAATAAATTATTTATAAGTTTAAGAAGTGATTAAAATTTTATTATAATATTAATAATATTAGATTATAAATTTATTAAGTGATTGATAATATTTAGATAAATTTAAAGTCTTTAATATTTATCCTTGATTTCGTTTGATTAATGCTTATATCATTGTCATCATCCTCATGCTTATATTGTGATGAAAGTCATCTTTAGCTGACGTGCATAGATGGACTGTTGATTATTGGTTTTATAATTGAATATCTTTGGCTTACGTGCAAAGATGAACTATTGATTGATGAGTATCTTTGGCTTATATGCATAGATGAACTGTTTATCGGTATGATTATGACCAGGGATTATTCAGTATAATCATGACCCATAATGTTATAGATGATGTGGTAAAAGTCCTCATTGGCCCGTAGTGCATTGATGGACAGTTATTGATATGATTATCACCAGGGATTATTTAGTATAATCATGATCATTGATAATTACTTGAATATCCTTGGCCATAGTGCAGGGATGATTCGATGATGTGGATTATTTATTAAGCTGAGTCTCAGTGAAAAATATTGATTATACACTTTTAATTCATAAAAGATAGTAGATATCATGCTCTACTTGACTCTTTTAAAATACAGGTGTATGTCTTTGGCCTGTAGTACTAAGATGAATTATTAATGAATATCTTGGCCGTAGTGCAAAGATGAATTTATTAGTATGATTATGAACATGAATTATGATTTGGTATAACCATGATTTTTGATGTTTCAGGTGAAGATAGGTGATGAAAATTATCTTCGTCCTGGGTGCGAAGAGAAATTTATAACCACAATTATGATTATGAGTTATTCATATGATTGTGTGACAGGAACTGTTGATTGATGTTACAGGGATAAAACATTGTTGCTGGACTTTTAACATGGAAAAGATAATAGACCTTATGGTCTATTTGACTTTTTTAATGGATTGCTTGTTCCGCTGTAACTATTGTTGAAAAGTTTTATCCTCTACCTTATGTTCTAAATCTCTGATTTATTATTGATGAAAGCTATTGATAATTTAATTATCTTTAGTCATGATATTCTTTATTGGACTAGTTGTGCTCACCCTTTTGCTTTACAATTCCTTTCAGGTAATAAAAGTGTAGCTGGGTCGAGCGGGGTATTAAGAGGATTAGAACGATGGTCTATAGCTGTTGAGGTTCTCCCTAAATAGTATGAAAATAATTTTATTGAGAACTTTAGATAAGTGTGTCGTATTGTATACGTCATTTGATATTTAATTTTGGTGAATCGAATAGGGTGAGGTGAACCCAACTTTGGAAGGGTGTTTTGCCACCATCATACAAGATGTCTAATGACATACAACCTTGTGTTATCATAAGGCAGGGTTGTGCACATCCATTTACTGAGTATATCTACGAGCACTACCTATATAATCTTGGAGTTTATTTGAAATATAATTTTCACTTGGAGACAACGGAGATAATTATATGTCAATAGAAGACTCACCATTGGAAAGAAGATGATAGTAATCTTCTCGTTTTTCTTTGGGGTCTATTAGGTCAACCAAGGATAATTCTTTGGACATATGATATCTATCATAACCTAGACGCATGGCCTCCCATGTACGAAGGTTTCCTTGAGCACTTCCCAAAGATTTTAATTTCTAAAACAGTTTTTGACTGTACTTTTATGTAAAGTACCATTGTAAGATTGTGGTCGAGGCACCATGAGAGTTACATACATTTGTATTAAAACTCACAATTTAATTGTGGTCGTATTCTGCACGACAGTTCAACAGTTGTATAAATAAAGTTTGTATTTGATTTTTTATGGTATGATATCTGGCGACTCAGAATGGGTCGTGTGGACCTATTTTGGGGGCATCACAAATGGTATCAGAGCTTAGGGATATGGTCACTGGCGGAGATATGAGTCTAGAACTAGGAGGGGAGAGACGAGTAATATACTTCGCTGGTGTGTGACATACCTAAGCCGAAATTTTTACTTGATAAGTTGACAATTTGTGATATGTCAATTGACATTTGTTTTGAAGATATATTCTAGAATGATATCTGAAATACAGGAGATGAGTAATAGAAAAATCATGATATCGAGGATATAACCGGGAAGGTACAATCCGAAGAGAAAGTAAGGTATTCTCATCTCTTCGAACTACTAGGTACGTAAATTTCTAGGGAAAAATTTCACAAGGAGTGGAGATTGTGAGACCCCAAATTTTATGAAATGAAAGTATTTAATTTTCTTATAATTATTATGTTATTTAGTAAATGGTTAAATTGATAAAAGGATTAAAGTTAAGGGTGATATGTGAAAATTATGTAAAGTAAGCAAGTTGATATAGAATATTCTTTTTATCGGGAAATATATGTACGACGGCACAATCATTGGTAGACCCCCCAAGGGAAGTATTGTCGTAGTTAGAAAACGACATAATTATTTTTTTTATAAAAATAACGGCGGAGGTGTTACCGTTAAAACTGTTGAACTACCCTGTAGTAAAAGTACAGTAATACGTGTGGTTGCATGGTAGCACACAGTATTGATTATTGATGCTTACGTGAGAAGTCACTTAGTTATACTCAATTATTGCTACAATAATTGTTGCATCATATCTCTCATATTATTGATTCAATTATTGTCACAGTATCATCTGCATAATATGATATATTATTAAATCAATAATTGAGATGACAAAGTTATTCATATTATTATTTGCAATATTGACAATGTCTAGAAGTTCTGTCAAGGAGAGGTTTGGTCACCTAATTGCGCGCCAATAAGGAGAAATCCTTATCGGAAAGCCCCCTCTTTTTTGGGAACGACCTGGTTGTTAAATATTGTGAATTATAATATTAATGATGAATAAGTTAGTGTTGATTAGAGACGAAATTGATAGTTCCATTGTGTAAAAATTATTAGTGTTAGTAGAAATCGATATTTATTTCGATAATAATTGATGTCTGGAGGTTATATTGACCAATCGGGTATTCGGGACACTTTTCGTGTCGGAGTACTATTCACAGGTTACTATTCATGGGTTACTATTCATCCAGTTACTATTCACTCTATTATTGTTCACTCGGGTATTTAGGACACTTTTCGTGTCGGGGTACTATTTACGGGGTACTATTCCCGAAGTACTATTTACCCAAAAAATATTTTTCTTTTCGGTCCAAATCATTTTTGAGTACAATATTATTCCATGAGAAGATGTGATAATTTTTCAGACAGTTGGTTGAAATTATAATAGTAAATCAAAATACATCATGGTTTAAAGTTTTAATAGTAACTTGTCCTTTCGGTTTTCCAAGAGTTATTTGTCCCTTTGGTTTTCCAAGAGTTACTTGTCCTTTCGATTTTCTAAGAGTTATTTGTCTCTTCGGTTTTCCAAGAGTTACTTGTCTCTTCGGTATTCCAAGAATTAATTGCCCCTTCACAAATAGTAGTTGTCTCTTCAATATTACCAGGAGTCATTTTGACCATTCGTTAAGACCAAGAGCTACTTTCAGTTCTTCTATAAATAGAAACTCATTCCTTCATTATTTCTTACGAATTCACTGAAACTCTAGAGAGAGAAACTAGAGAGAGAAAGAAGAAAAATATTCTACTACTTCATTACTCTAGTATCTAGTTTCTTTCTAAGGTAAGGGATATTATTTGTTGTACTCGTAAGGGGCATTATTTCTTTCATATTCATGAAGAGAGCTTATATTATTCCATTCTTTATTATTATGTTAGAATAACATGTCTATGCGAAGTACCGTATACATGGTAAAATTCTTATGTTATTCCATTTTTTATTATTATGTTGGAATAACCAGTTTATGCGAAGTACCGCATATATTGTGAAATTCTTCTGTTATTCCATTCTTTATTATTCTGTTGGAATAACCTGTATGTGTGGTCTATCGCATGCCTGGTGAATTCTGTTGATATTCCATTCTTTATTATTCTATTGGAATATCCTGTCTGTGCGGATTACGTATAACCTGGTTCCATTCTTTATTATTCTGTTAGAACATCCTGTCTGTACGGATGACGCATGACCTGATTTCATTATTTATTATTCTGTTGGAATAACTTTTTTGTACGGTTTATTGCATGCATGGTGAATTCTTCTGTTATTTCATTCTTTATTATTCTGTTGGAATATCATGTCTGTGCGGATTACGCATGAATTGGTTCCATTATTTATTATTCTGTTGGAATAACCTGTTTGTGTGGTCTATCGCATGCACGGTGAATTCTTCTGTTATTCCATTCTTTATTATTCTGTTGGAATAACTTGTCTATGTGGATTACACATGTACGTCGAATGATCCTTTGTATTTATTCTTTATTAAATTGTGGAAATGATCTGTCTACGTGGATTACCGCATGGCAAGTGAAAATCCATTTGCAGTTTTGTAATTTTTATGGCCCTCAAAACTACTAGAAAATTTTGAAATGATAATTTGATGAGTTTTCTAGATTGTGTCCAAAAATGGCGATTTTTTGATGTATAGATAAGGAGTTGTGAATTTTATAGGAAAATACTATTTTAAAAGTAAACCCTTATAGCTCCTTATGGTTAACTCAAAAATTGGTGAAATTTTTATCGGGAGTACATATATATAACAGGAGTATACCTTGTAAATTTCGAAAATTTTGGACAAAAGTACAATTTATGATAAATGTATAAATATTCGGCAATTTTGGCCATATGAAAAATAATAAATGAATTTTAAAAATTCTGAGAAAAATATATGTTCAATATGGGACTATATTCTGCTAAATTCCAGAAATGAATAATTTTTGGGACTGATTTGGTATTTTTCATGAAAATGGTTTAGTTACGAACATATGAATTAAATATGTTATGTGAAGTTAAAAAATTGGTAAATAAGAGTTTATGGCTTGGAAATCCTATATAAGGTATATGCATATTTTTTGATGAGTGATTTGATCATTGGTGATAAAATCTTATGAGTATGGCATTTTGAATGATTAAATACATTATTTGGTGAACTATAAATAATTAAAATAAATTGTTTATAAGTTTATGAAGTGATTAAAATATTATTATAATATTAATAATATTAGATTATTAATTTATTAAGTGATTGATAATATTTGGATAAATTTAAAGTCTTTAATATTTATCCTTGATTTCGTTTGATTAATGCTTATATTATTGTCATCATCCCCATGTTTATATTGTGATGAAAGTCATCTTTGGCTGACGTGCATAGATGGACTATTGATTATTGGTTTTACAGTTATATATCTTTGGCTTACTTGCAAAGATGAACTATTGATTGATGAGTATCTTTGGCTTATGTGCATAGATGAACTGTTTATTGGTATGATTATGAATAAGAATTATTCGGTATAATCATGACCCGCAATATTATATATGATGTGGTAAAAGTCCTCATTGGCCCGTAGTGCATTGATGGAAAGTTATTGGTATGATTATAACCAGGGATTATTCGGTATAATCATAACCATTGATGATTACATGAATATCCTTGGCCGTAGTGCAGGGATGATTCGATGATGTGAATTATTTATTAAGCTGAGTCTCAGCGATAAAATATTGATTATACACTTTTAATTCTTAAAAGATAGTAGATATCATGCTCTACTTGACTCTTTTAAAATACAGTTGTATGTCTTTGGCCTGTAGTGTAAAGATGAATTGTTAATGAATATCTTGGCCGTAGTGCAAAGATGAATTTATTAGTATGATTGATTATGAGCAGGAATTGTGATTTGGTATAACCATGACTTTTGATGTTTCAAGTGAAGATAGGTGATGAAAATTATCTTCGTCCTGGGTGCGAAGAGGAATTTAGAATCACAATTATGATTATGAGTTATTCATATGATTGTGGACATGAACTGTTGATTGATGTTATAGGGATAAAACATTGTTGGTGGACTTTTAACATGGAGAAGATAATAGACCTTATGGTCTATTTGACTCTTTTAATGGATTGCTCGTTCCGCTGCAACTATAGTTGAAAAGTTTTATCATCTACCATATGTTCTAAATCTTTGATTAATTAATGATGAAAGTTATTGATAATTTAATTATTTTTAGTTATGATATTTTTTATTGGGCTAGTTGTACTCACCCTTTTGCTTCACAATTCCTTTCAGGTAATAAAAATGTAGCTGGGTCGAGCTGGGTATTAAGAGGATTAGAACGATGGTCTATAGCTGTTGAGGTTCTCTCTAAATGGTATGGAAATAATTTTATTGAGAACTTTAGATAAGTGTGTCGTATTGTATACGTTATTTGATATTTAATTTTGGTGAATCGAATAGGGTGAGGTGAACCCAACTTTAGATGGGTGTTTTTCCACCATCATACAAGATTTCTAATGACATACAACCCCGTGTTATCATAAGAAAGGGTTGTGCACATCCATTTGTTGAGTATATCTACGAGCACTACCTATATAATCTTGGAGTTTATTTGAAATATAATTTTCACTTGGAGACAACAGAGATAATTATATGTCAAGAGAAGACTCACCTTTGGAAAAAAGATGATAGTAATCTTCTCGTTTTTCTTTGGGGTCTATTGGGTCAACCAAGGATAATTCTGTGGACATATGATATCTATCATAACCTAGACGCATGGCCTCCCATGTACGAAGGTTTCCTTGAGCACTTCCCAAAGATTTTAATTTCTAAAATAGTTTTTGACTGTACTTTTATGTAAAGTACCATTGTAAGGTTTTGGTCGAGGCACCATGAGAGTTACATACATTTATATTAAAACTCACAGTTTAACTGTGGTCGTATTCTGCACGACAGTTCAACAGTTGTATAAATGAAGTTTGTATTTGATTTTTTATAGTATGATATCTGGCGACTCAGAATGGGTCGTGTGGACCTATTTTGGGGGCGTCACATGGAAAGCCAAAGTCCAGTGCTTGATGGGAGTTTCCCTGAAAAGTGATTCTCAGTCAAGTTAATTTTCCTCAATGTTGACATATTGAAGATTTGTAATGGAATGAGGCCAGTGTGGCTGCTCTTGTAGAGAATCAATGTCTCGAGATTAAGGTTTCACATCATCTCAGGTATTGAACCTGAAACAAATTTGTTCAACACCCTTAATTTATTAATCAAGAACTAAACATGTCTTCGGTTAATTTTATGTGGTGCAAGTAAAATATATCTTCCCATCTGATTTAATTCTTTTTAAAATCAAGGCAAACTAATTGGTGAATTTAGAAAGAGCTACTAGAATAATAAGAGCATCAAAGGTGACTTACCTATCAAATTCTTACCACCAAGATAAAGATCATTGAGCATTTTGAGGTTCCCAATCTCCCAAGGCATGCTACCTGTGAATTTATTAGATGATAGAGATCATTGTTGAAGCGTTTAAATTTCCCCAAGTATGATTGAATTTTTTCGATATGCTGATTGAAATAAAGAAGTAGCACTTCTAGAAGAGGGAAGTAAGACCCCAACTTTTTATGAATAAATATTTAATTTCTTTAATTATTATTTTGAATAATAAGGTGTTGATTTGATATAATGCTTAGTTGTGAGTGAAATGTGCAAAATTTATAAAATAAGCAAGTGGTTATAAAATACTCATTGTTGTCGAGGAATATTCGTTTGGTCGTGGAATATTCTTACTGTTGGGGAATATTCGCACGACGGCGCAGCCATTTGTGGGCCCCATAACGAAAAATTGTCGGATGAAGAAAACAACAAGTATGAGTTTTTTTTATAAATAATGGCGTAGTTATTACCGTTAACACTGTTGGAATACCTAGTGGTTAAAGTACAGTAATACGCGTGGTTGCACACTAGCACACGGTATTGTACAGTATTTGTGGATTACTGATTCTTACGTAAGAAGACACTACTCAATAATTGTTACAATAATTACTATTCAATATTTTATTTTATTGATTCAATAATTACTACGTTGATATTTTATATTATTGATTATTTCAATAATTATCACTGCACAGTATTTCTCAGTATCAGATCAATAATTCATATTATTTGAATAATATTATTAGATATCATTATTGACAATGTCTAAGAAAGTTCTGTCTAGAAAAGGGGTTTGGTCACTTAATTGCGCACCAGTAAAGAGAAATTCTTATCGGAAAGCCCCCTCTTTTCTAGGAACGACCTGGCTGTCATTATTGTGATTTTGTAATATTATTTGTAAATAATTAATTATTGATTTATATGATAAGAAAATATTTATTTTATATGGATATAAATGAAGGAATTAATGCTGAGGTGTTTTATCAGTATTTTGTCAGAATGGAGGTATTACAAATCATCCGTATGTGAATTTTGGTCATTTTCTGTTTGACATTTGGAAAAACTTTCTTCTACAAAGTTGTAGAGAATTAAATTTTATATGGAATGGACATAAAATTCATATTTTTCTGATAAAAGGGTTATTCATTATGAACTATTTAAGTTTCAAAAATAAATGTTATTTTTATTAAAAACATGGGTGGGCCTCACTTTTGTTTTTTGTGAAAAAATGCTTAATTTCAAAGGTGGTGTGCGTGAATGGAAAAAGAAGCCACCGGTAGCAGGTTAGTCAGCTTTGGCATTCTAAGCATTTTCCTATAAATATGGTGCTTAGGTTAGAATTGAATATCACATCAGAATCAGAAATTTTCTCTCTATAATATCGAACGTATTTTTGTGAGTATTTAGATACTTTGAGAGTTGATAAGAAGTGCAAGTTTTCTTCATCATTATATCTAATATTTCAGTCAAAAGTACTTGTCCTTTAAGGTAAGGGATGTTATTTTTTTCATAAATGATGTTATTTCTTTTAATATCATTATACCGAAATATTGATATGAATTTTATTATAAAATTTTTACCTTTTCATGTCGAGGTTACTATTCACGTATACAACACTATTCACGTATACGACACTATTCACGAATACGGTACTATTCACGAAGTATGATTTTTCTTCTAAAATTTTACTTTTTTGTGTCGGGGTTACTATTAACGTATACGGCACTATTCACGAATACGACACAATTCACAGAAAAATAAAATTTTCTTTTCTTAGTCCAAGTTGTCTATTATGGCTACTATCTTTGATTGTATCCATGTTTTGATCTTCATTCTTGAATTTTGCTCCACAATTGATTATTATGGAATATTTTTGAACTTGGATAAACTAAAGTACGAATCCCTAATCTTTGTCCTTTTATTTTACTGGATTCGTTTTCTTTAAAATATTTTCATCATCCTCAGTCCTAAATGGTGATATAACTGAATATCTTTGGCCTGTAGTGCAAAGATGAATGATTACTTGATGAATATCTTTGGCCCGTAGTGCAAAGATGGACAGGTGTTGAGATGAACATGACCAACTGGTGATACAAATGAATATCTTTCGCCCGTAGTGCAAATATGAATATTTGATTCGGGATATATATAGATTGATGTTACAGAGATAAAATATTGGTGATGGACTTTTAAACCATAGAAGATAGTAGACTTAATTCTCTACTTAACTCTTCTAATGAATTGTTATTTTCGCTGCGAATATTGATCTAAAACATGTTGTCCATTATATTTTATCTGCTTTATTGAAGACTATCGATAATTTGTTTTACATTATCTTAATCATAATATTTTTTACTGGGCTAGTTGAGCTCACCCTTTTCCTTTCTGTTCTATTTTTCTTCTAAGTAGGCGAGAATATAGCGGGAACTAGTCGGGGTGTAGAGTGATGTTTCCGGGCAGTTGTTTTAGCAGCCCTCACTATTTTGTAAAATAGTGTATTAATAATTGTAATGAGGACTTATTTGAGTTTGGATATTGTCTAGAAGACAATATTTGTATTTAAACTCACAGCATGTGTTGTCGTATTTTGCACGACAATTGTAATATTGAAGTTGTAGTTGTTTACTGTACCATGTATTTGGCGACTCAGAATGGGTTGTGTGGACCTATTTTGGGGGCGTCACAGGTGGTATTAGAGCTTAGGGATATGATCTCTAATGGAGATTTGGGGTTAGAACTAAGAAGGGAGTGACGAGAAAATCCTTCGCTAGTGTGTTATACCTAAGCTTATTTGTGTTTAATTGGTCGGTCGAAATATAGGGATAATATGTGAAATGTCAATTTCTTTAATTAACCCTTGTTTTATTGTAGTATTTGAGAATGACAGCTTAAAATGTTAATAATAGAGTGAATGAGACCGTGGAGACACCTTTAATCACCAACCAGGAGAACGTGCAACAGGACGACAATGTCCCTCCTGTAAACAACACCACCGATCAAACGATGAATGATGTGATGTTTAGAAGCTTTTTGCAATTCATGCAAAACAAAACGAGAGATACTACTGTTCAAAATGTAAGTGAAAATAATGGTAACTCACGGATGGTCACCGCTAAGCAGTTCAAAGAGTTGGGACCACTAGAGTTTTTGGGAAAGCCAGATCCGATTAAGGCGAAAACGTGAGTTAAGCAAATTACCAAGATATCTGATGTCTTGGGATGCACGGAGGAACAGAAGGTTCCATTCGCCACCTTTATGTTCCGTGGTGAGGCAGATTACTTATGGGAATCTGTTAAGTGTACCCAGCCAGCCACACTCAATATGTCTTGGGAAGCGTTCCAGAAACTATTTAATGACAAGTACTTTCCTGAAAGTATTCGTCATATGAAGGAGGTAAAGTTTATTAGACCGGAACAAAACAACATGATTGTGTCCTAGTACGAGGCTAAGTTCGCGGAGTTATCTAGGTTTGCACCTCATTTGGTAGAGAATGTAGAACGTATAACGCAGATGTTTCTAAGAGGTTTGAAACCCAAAATTCGTCAATACCTCATTTCTAACAAATTTTATCTATATTCAGATGTTGTGAACATGGCTTAATTACTAGAGCGATATAATGAGTTTGTTCAATCGAGGGACCACAACCAGGGTCATACCGGTGGCAGCAGTCATCGGAACAATGATAGCCATCGTGGAGGAAATTATCATGTCAGAAATGGTAACCACTTCAGTGGTAATCATGGCCAAGATAATAGAAGAAATGATTCAAGTGGAAATATAAAGAAGAGAAGATTTAACGATGATGGAAAGACATCGGCAGCACCAGCAGCACCATCACCAAATTTTAGGGGAGGAGAAAGACCGTCAGTTAGATGCTATAGATGCGGAGAGGAGGGACACATAAGTCCAAACTGTTCACAGCCTTCCAAGGTATGTTTTAGTTGCGGAAAAGACGGTCACATAGCTCGATTTTATCCTGTAGCGAAATTAAGTCTAGTTGGGATGGTGGCACCGAAGGCAGATACGGACAAAACAAAGTCGGTGGTTTCAGGAAGAGCATTTTTCGTGTCTTCTCAAAAAGCGTGTAACCTAAACAAAGTTATCACGGGTTAGTTAATTATAAACTCTTACGAAGTTTATAACTTATTAGATACCGGTTCTACCCACTTTTTTATTTCTCATGCTTGTGTTCAACATTTGAACTTGACCCCTGAGAATTTAGACTTTGACTTATCTGTTGAAACTCCGTTAGGTGAAACCTTCATTACATCCCCTGTTTATAAATCTTACTTGATTCAAGTTGGCACCATCACATTACCTGTTGTTCTTATCTCTTTAAAGATTCTTGCATTTGATATGATTTTAGGGATTGATTGGTTAACTACTCATGTGACACCCCCAAATCCCGGTACTTCATTTTCTTAGGATTTGGTGTTCACGTAATCAAAACATTCATTTCTAACTACCCAATTATAATAAAATTGAATAAACAAAACCTGCCCATACAGGATTAAACTTAAATAAATCTCCCAGGTTATCTAACCTTTACAAACATTCATTCATGCGAAAAATTAAAATAAACTTCATTACAATCTTTAAACCAAGTCTAAAAATAAACTATTCAATTATTACAAGTCTTCAGCATTGCTTCGTCTTTCCTTTCCCTTTACTGGTACTAGGTACATCACCAGTTTCAACCTTAGCTGTAAGAAATTTTACAGGCAAGAGTGAGCAAACAAGGCCCACTTGAAATAACAATAATTAAATCATTAAACTTTTACATCATTTGTCAACATTAAGCTCAATAGAATTTAACAATATATTCTATTAACTTTTGGAAAGCTTTAACCTTTACTGAGGGTCTAATGACCTCGAATCATGTCCACAGTTATAAGTAATTTTTCAACTTAAACTTTAACAGTCATAAGACTATAAGGACTTCACGTACTTAGGGGGATCAACCCTTCGTACAATGTATTGTGCACAACCATTTCAACGCTAAGCGTAACCTCTTATAAAAGAGTTGTTCTTCTCAGTATTTAGAATACAAGTCCGTACCAAAGTGAGTTTGGTTTGGATACATCATGGGGTAATTTAGAATTCAACGGTAATCAACTAAGGTTTAGTTGATTACAAACGACATAACTGTATACTATGGAATAATCATAGTTTAATTGATGTTTATAAATTGACATCATGCTTTAGGGATAATCTAATAGCATACAAGTTGAATAATTACAACATACCTTGCTTAAATAATAATAAGACAAGGTTAATTGAATAATAAACATCCACAACATGTATATAATTGTACATGCTAAACCACAAGTTAAGTACAAGAATAACTTGTTCCAAATAAATTTACACCATTATATGATAATCGAAATTGAAACAATAATTAGTTCAATAACACCAATGATTAGAAAACTTATACAATAAAGAACTTGCTAAATATCAAAAGTTAAGGCTTAAAAACTTGCTCAATGTAAAAGGTAGGTTTAGGAAACTTGCCTTTAGCACAAGCTACACTTTTACCACTTGAATTAATACCCTAAACATATGTCATATTGACATAATTAGTCCTAACCAACATTGTACATTTATATAAACAATTACATTCATCATATGGGTTGAATTACCCATTCACATAATCAATTATTTTTCAAGTAGATAATACTTAATAACATGATAGTTCATAGTCTAATCATACTGAAATTATCATTTAACATTATTATGATAAACACATAACATTTATTTTCAAGTTTTGTACATTTAAACAAAACTGTCAGACAGTTCTGCCAAGCCGCGCCGCGGCGCCACAGTTTGTACTGTGGCTCGCGCTGCGGCGCTAAGTCGGCGCTGCGGCGCAGTGATTGTGCAACAGGCCGCTTACGTCATGGTGATGGCGCTGCGGCGCCAGCAATGAACTGCTGGGCCGCGCCGCGGCGCGAACTGTCAGCGTCGACTGACAGCTTCGGCAACCATGAAAGAAAAAGCCAAATTGGCCAAAAAGCTCGAATCTAATAGACTAGTTACACTCTATTTTGCACATAAACTTCATATAAACATATAGTAAAGACTTCTAACATGTTTCTACCATAAATTAACACAAACATCAAATATTCAACACCCAATTTTAATATTTTTGTCAAAAACTCCATTTTTGATATCTTCCATGAAAATCAATACTGTGATTTTGTTATTCAACCAAAACAGTAAATTCTAAGCATCATGAATATGATGTTACATACTCTAGCAATTCTTATAATCAATTTATCAATACAACAACTAATTACACCTTAATTTCCATTTTAACTAAAGCCATACTCATTCATAAAAACTCTCTGTAAAACAATTTCTTCATAAAATACATACATACATGAACCAATGTATCTTATAAACATATATAATCAACAATCATACCAATTATAATCATAAACAACAAAAATTCCTTTTATAAAATTTTCATAGAGAACTTTTTAAAAGAAGAAAACTAAATTGTTTAAAGAAGAAGATGAAGCTCCTACCTTGTATTAGGAAGATGATGATTATCTTCTTTGATTAACAACTTTTCTCCAAAACCTGAAAAGAAAACTCTCAATTCTCTCTAGAACTCTCTCACTTTTCCTTCTTTTCTTCTTCTTTTTCCTCTGTCTTTTCTAACTGAGACTTTCTCTAACCTTAGTCTAACATATGTAATAAGAAAATAACGTATATAATAATAATAGATATATTAAGTATAGGATTGTTAACTGACATCAGTTATCAAATTTAAAAATCAAAAGACATAAGACTTGTTTGGTTAAGTTAAATAAAATAACTCATTATTACTTACTCCTTGTTTGGTAAAATCCAATTAAAATACTATTATATTAAAGACTTATTATGCCATAAGGCATGTTTGGCAAAAACTAAATTAAACTCTTTTAATTTATTTTAATAACCCATTTATAGCGAGGTTATTAGTCACCCTTTATTTAATTAAATAAATCAATTAAAACACTAATCTATTAAATTACTTTGACACATAAACAATTATAATTCTTTTTACAATTATGATTTCATTTAATCAACTAATATTTCAAACTACAATTTCTCATTTAAATATTATTATTTAATTAAAATCATTATAAGCTCTCTAGCTTATTAAATTAAACTCCATTATTATAAAATCTCATCATAATTAATTTATTTAGCTCCTTAATTATTTACTCAACAAATAATTAATTAAATCACATCAACTCAAATTGCCATATAATTCAATAAATATTTAATATTGCCAATAAATATTTAATATTTAATATTTAATTATTTATTCAACAAATAATTAAATAAACCACATCACTCAAATTGAATAATTATTTATTCAACAATAAACATATCCATTAAATACTTAAATAAATCAATAAATATTTAATGTCACACTTTAAAATTATGGAATGTTACATCATTCCCTCCTTACAAGGATTCTGTCCTCAGAATCACAATTCAAACAAATCATTCGTTACATTTCTTCCCTACTTACAAAGATTCTGTCCCCAGAATCGAAGACACAGATTAAACAAATAACTCAGGGTATTTCTTCAACATTTTCTCTTCGAGTTCCCACGTAGCTTCTTCAGCGTTGTGGTTTCTCCATATCACCTTCACAAAAGGTATCACTTTATTCCTGAGCACTTGTTCTTTCCTGTCGACTATCTAGATAGGAACCTCTTCATAAGTCAAATCTTTCTCGAACTGCAATGGTTCATACTCAATCACATGTTTGTAGTCTGGTTTATATTGTCGTAACACCGAAATATGAAAAATATTATGAATATTTTCCAACTCTGGAGGTAGAGCTACCTCGTAAGCCACTTCTCCCACTTTTCGCAGCACTTCAAAGGGTCCAATAAACCTCGGACTTAGCTTTTCCTTTTTACCGAAACTAATTTTCCCCTTCCAGGGAGAAACTTTTAAGAATGCAAAAGTTCCTACGTCAAATGTACGATCTTGTCTGTGCTGATCAGCATACTTTTTCTGTCTGTCTTGAGCTGCGACCAATCTTGTCCTGATGAGTTTGATCACTTCAGCAGTTTGTTGTACCAGTTCTGGTCCTAACAGTTGGCATTCACCGACTTCATTCCAGCACAGTGGAGTTCTGCACTTTCTGCCGTACAATGCCTCGTAAGGTGGCATGCCGATGCTCGCGTGATAACTTTTGTTGTAAGAAAATTCCACTAATGGTAGTTGATCTTCCCAGCTTCCTTTAAAGTCCATGACACATGCTCTTAGCATATCTTCCAATGTCTGAATTGTTCGTTCGCTTTGGCTATCTGTTTATGGATGATAAGCCGTACTCATTCGCAACTGTGTTCCCATACATTCTTATAGTCTCTTCCAGAAATTCGATGTAAACCGCGGATCTCTATCAGACACAATTGATACTGGTACTCCGTGCCTCGAAATGATCTCCTTAATGTACAATCTTGCCAACTGATCAAGATTGAATCTAATCTTTATTGGTAAAAAATGCGCTGATTTCGTCAGTCTGTCCACTATTACCCAAATCGCATCGCATCCTCTCTGAGTAGTTGGAAGACCCACCACAAAATCTATCGTGATGTGTTCCCACTTCCATTCCGGTATTTCTAACGGTTGGAGTAATCCGCTGGGTCTTTGATGTTCGGCTTTTACTCTCTGACATGTCAAGCATTTCGCTACGCATTCAGCAACATCTCTTTTCATATTTGGCCACCAAAAATGTCGGCGCAAATCCTGATACATTTTCGTGCTTCCTGGATGAATTGAATACTTTGAGCTATGAGCTTCAGTCAGAATTTCTTCTTTCAGCTCTAGCACTGCTGGAACCCAAATTCGTCCATCGAACCGTAGTAAACCTTCGTTATCGACCTTGTATTTTACATCTCTGCCTTCACCCAAATTCTCTTTGATTTTTCCACACTCTCCATCTTGTAATTGAGCAACTTTCACTTTGCTCACTAAAGTTAGATCAGCTTCTATCTGGAATAGTTGTTTGTCAGATTCTTTTGGAAATTTGATTTCCAACTCCAATTTTGTCATTGCTGAAATGAGCTCTTTTTGAGTTGTTATCAACATCAACTTCTCCCGACCTTTCCTGCTTAAACCATCTGTAACTACATTCACTTTACCCGAATGATAAAAGATCTCACAATCGTAATCTTTTATTAATTCCATCCACCTTCTTTGACGCATGTCCAAATCCTTCTGAGTGAAAATATACTTCAGACTTTTGTGGTCTGTGTAGATCTCACATTTCTCTCCATAAAGATAGTGTCTCCATATTTTTAGAGCAAACACCACTGCAGCCAATTCCAAATCATGAGTCGGATACCCCTTCTCATAATCCTTCAATTGTCTTGATGCATAGGCAATAACTTTGCCGTTCTGCATAAGAACACAACCCAACCCTTTATGTGAGGCATCACTATATACCACAAAATTTCCTGTATTATCTGGCAAAGTCAATACAGGTGCCACACTTAACTTCTTCTTCAAATCTTGGAAACTCTCTTCGCACTTCTCCGTCCAAACGAATTTTACAATTTTTCTTGTCAAATTTGTTAGCGGAGTGGCTATCTTAGAAAAATCTTGAATAAATCTTCTATAATAACCAGCCAGTCCCAAAAAACTCCTCACTTCCGACGGTGTTTTTGGTTGTTCCCAATTGATTACTGCTTCCACTTTCGACGGATCCACTGAGATCCCATCTTTGTCAATCACATGCCCAAAAAATTGTACACGGTCGAGCCAAAATTCGCACTTAGAGAACTTCGCGTACAGTTTTTCCTTTCTTAGTGTCTCCAATGTCAGACGTAAGTGTTCCACGTGTTCTTCTTGAGTTTTGGAATACACTAGAATGTCATCAATGAATACCACTACAAACTTGTCTAGGAATGGTTTAAACACCCTGTTCATCAAATCCATGAACGCAACAGGTGCATTGGTTAAACCAAAAGACATCACCAGAAACTCGTAATGTCCATACCGAGTTCTGAATGCCGTTCGTGGTATATCCTCCTTTCTTACCTTCAATTGGTGATAACCACTTCTCAAATCTATTTTCGAAAAGTACTTAGCACCCTTCAGTTGATCAAACAAGTCATCTATTCTTGGCAACGGGTATTTTTTTTTAATAGTGACTTTGTTTAACTCCCTATAATTAATGCAAAGACGCATTGACCCGTCCTTCTTCTTCACAAATAAAACTGGCGCTCCCCACGGCGAAACGCTTGGTTGAATATATTTCTTGTCCAGCAGCTCTTGCAACTGAACCATTAGTTCCTTCATTTCTACCGGAGCCATTCTGTATGGGGCCTTCGATATCGGTGCTGTTCCCGGTACTAAGTCGATCACGAACTCAATTTCTCTGTCAGACGGAAGTCCTGGCAAATCCTCTGGAAAGACGTCTTCGAATTTCCTCACTACTGGTATTTCTTACAGCTTTACCCCCTTCTTTTGAGTATCGACTATGTAAGCTAAATAGCCCACACAACCTTGACTCAACAATTTCTTGGCCTGCATAGTCGTCAGACATTTCATTTGTCTAGGCGACTTGCAACCATAAAATACTACCTTTGACGGAGTCATAAGGTTTACACACTTCTTTTGGCAGTCAATTACCGCTCCGCATTTGAACAACCAATCCATTCCCAAAATTACATCAAATTCCCCCAGTCTAATCGGAATCAAATCTACCAACAAGACATTCTCCTTAATGTTCACCCTACAGTTCTTGTATACGAATCTAACAGGGATTATTTCCTTATTCGCAATTTCTATGTTCAAAGGAAAATTCAGTTCTTCTCTAGGCAATTCTAACCTCTTAGCAAATTCATCAGATATAAACGAGCAAGTAGCACCCGAATCAAATAATACATATGCATCAATATCATTGATTGGGATAATACCTGAAACTACATCCTTTGATTGCACAGCATCTTGCACAGTCATGTTAAAGGTTCTGGCTATGGGTTTGATTGATGCTGCAGGTCCTGTAATAGCCCACGCACCTCCATTGTTATCTCCTTTGCTTCTGGTTGTCACTCCCTCCTTCTTCTTAGGACATTCACGAGCAAAGTGATCCTTGGATCCGCACGTGAAGCACGCATTCTTCTTTGATTGAGTGCAATTTGGAGCGATGTGACCCTCCTGACCACAATTGTAGCAAACTCGTTTTCCCATCAAGCACGCACCCTTGTGAAACTTTCCACATGTCGCACATGCTTCAAACTTTTTGTTCTGCTGGTTACCTTGCTGGTTTCCAGTACCCATACTCCCATTCCACTTCCTCTTGTTGTTGTTGTTATTGTTGTTGTTTCCACTGCTACTACCACCATTCTTCACCTCATTCTCATTCTTCTTCTTCTTTTGTTCCTGGTTAAATTTTGTCACCGCCTTGCCTCCACCTTCAGCGAGTACTGCTTTCTCCATCACTACTGCAAACGTCTTCAATTGGAACAGGGAAACCCTACTGTACAACCATGGCTTCAGTCCCTGTTCAAACCTCTTCACCTTACGCTCATCTGTGCTAACCTGATATGGCGCAAACCTCGCCAATTCATTGAATTTTGCGGCATACTCAGATACCGACATCGTCCCTTGCTTCAGTTCTAGAAACTGTACTTCCAGCTGACTCTTCGAACTCTCCGGGAAATAGGTCTCGAAAAAACAACTCCTTGAACCTATCCCAAGTCATCACTCCTGGCCCTTCACGAGTTTTATTAGCCTGCCACCAATAACTGGCTTCTGCTTTCAACATAAAAGTTGCAAAAGCAGTCTTCTGGTCATCCCCTACCCTAGCGACATCGAACACCTTCTCTATCTCCATAATCCAGGTTTGTGCTTTGACTGGATTCATGGACCCACGGAATTCAGGTGGTTCAACCGCCTTAAACTCCTTAAACGTTGTACCTTAGTTTTGAGGTTGATTCTGCAACGCTCCTGTTAGTAGTGTTACTAGTTGTTGAACGGGATTCGCACCAACATTATCGTTATTGTTAGTTCCTTCAGTGGTTCTCTGTCGTGTTGGCTGACGTCTGGGAGGCATTTTCTGTTAAAATAAAACACCTATTAGACCATTACTAAACTTCTTTAAGTATTTCTAATTAACTTGCTTCTATAAAAGAAATACCCACATAGCACATAACACTTTGAACAAAATAATAACATTTATTTATTCATAAAATTTCTGAAAACATAACACAATAGCATCTCTGCTATCTACATTCCTTTCCTGAACTACAAAAGTTTCATGACAACATCATTATTATTATATCCCATGGTTACCTAACACTAGGGACTTACACATTATTTAATACTTATTACGTACATTACCGACACATTTTCTACGATGATCTATTAAGGTACTTCGTAGCCCTAACACGTTCTTCCTCCATGACTCGAAACATTGTTCTGCGGTCTAACACGAATGATGGCAGTGTCTCGAACTGAATCGGATATCCCATGACCCGATCTTGAGCTCGATTAATTGCGGTGTTAAATACTTTATCCATCTCTTCCATCTTCATCCTTTTTGCCTGCGCGTCTCTCGCTGCTCTTCCAGTTCGTTGATAAGCTTCCTCGTATGCATCTTTAGCTCTTGCCCTCTTAGCAGCTTCTTCTCTCAGCTTGCTCTCCAGTTCAGCAACCATCTCAATCAATTGTTCTTTCTCTCCTTCAGTCTGTATTAATTTCTCCTCGGCGTTAGTCAGTCGTTCTTCACGATCCAGGATCTCGTCGTCCTTCTGTGTCATTGCAGTCTGTTATTTAGCTACTATCTCTTGCAATTCCTCAACTGTATCCTGAAGTTCCACGTTGCGGTCATGCACCTCATCGTAAATACGGCCTGTTATCGAGTTAAGTGGAATCCTTTATTCCTCATCCTCCTCATCTGTCTCCACATCATTCTCCTCATCTTCAACTACTGTGACCAACGGTAACTCCCGTTGCAGTAGTTATTCCCAAACTACCTGAATGTCGCGAGGCTCCTCCTCTATAGGCATTTGAGCTCCCTCCTCCCTAACCTGACTGGATTCTCCGACATTAGTCATCTTGACAACAAAATTTTAAAGTTTTAGTTATTAATCATTCTACTCGACACTCGCGAGCACATAAGTTATAAACACATAAGCACATAAGTGTTTTATTACTTCTTTCTTAAAACTCAAAAAGAGTTATCTCCACTATCTTTTCAAAAGTTACTTCCTAAGGCTTTCCCCCCCCCCCACCTAAGGTTCATAACCTAAGGCTTTGATACCAACCTGTGACACCCCCAAATCCTGGTACTTCATTTCCTCAGGATTTGGTGTTCACGTAATCAAAACATTCATTTCTAACTACCCAATTATAATAAAATTGAATAAAAAAACCTACCCATACAGGATTAAACTTAAATAAATCTCCCAGGTTATCTAACCTTTACAAACATTCATTCATGCGGAAAATTAAAATAAACTTCATTACAATCTTTAAACCAAGTCTGAAAATAAACTATTCAATTATTACAAGTGTTCAGCATTGCTTCGTCTTTCCTTTCCCTTTACTGGTACTAGGTACATCACCAGTTTCAACCTTAGCTGTAAGAAATTTTACAGGCAAGAGTGAGCAAACAAGGCCCACTTGAAATAACAATAATTAAATCATTAAACTTTTACATCATTTGTCAACATTAAGCTCAATAGAATTTAACAATATATTCTATTAACTTTTGGAAAGCTTTAACCTTTACTGAGGGTCTAATGACCTCGAATCATGTCCACAGTTATAAGTAATTTTTTAACTTAAACTTTAACAGTCATAAGACTATAAGGACTTCACGTACTTAGGGGGGTCAACCCTTCGTACAATGTATTGTGCACAACCATTTCAACGCTAAGCGTAACCTCTTATAAAAGAGTTGTTCTTCTCAGTATTTAGAATACAAGTACGTACCAAAGTGAGTTTGGTTTGGATACATCATGGAGTAATTTAGAATTCAACGGTAATCAACTAAGGTTTAGTTGATTACAAACGACATAACTGTATACTATGGAATAATCATAGTTTAATTGATGTTTATAAATTGACATCATGCTTTAGGGATAATCTAATAGCATACAAGTTGAATAATTACAACCTACCTTGCTTGAACAATAATAAGACAAGGTTAATTGAATAGTTTATTTTCAGACTTGGTTTAAAGATTGTAATGAAGTTTATTTTAATTTTCCGCATGAATGAATGTTTGTAAAGGTTAGATAACCTGGGAGATTTATTTAAGTTTAATCCTGTATGGGCAGGTTTTGTTTATTCAATTTTATTATAATTGGGTAGTTAGAAATGAATGTTTTGATTACGTGAACACCAAATCCTGAGGAAATGAAGTACCGGGATTTGGGGGTGTCACAACTCATCATGCCAAAATTGATTATTTTCGTAAGTTTGTTAATTTTCATATTCCTAACCAACTTGTTATGCGAATTCAAGCAACCAAATCACTAAAGTCAATTACTGTCATATCAAGCCATAAAGCCACTCGTTTATTGAAAAATGGATGTCAAACTTTCTTAGCCCATGTCATGGACTTGAACAAAAATACGTCAGATTAAAATAGTATTTCTGTTGGTAGTGAATCTTCTGACGTATTTCCTGAAGAACTTACCAGTCTATCCCCAGAACGTGAAGTTGAATTTTTTATTGACCTTGAACCTGATACAAAACTCATTTCTAAAACCCCATATCGAATGGCTCCTATTGAACTTCAGGAGTTAAAGGTCCAACTACAAGAGTTATTAGACATTGGTTTCATTCGTCCTAGTACATCTCCTTGGGGTGATCTTGTTTTATTTGTAAAGAAGAAAGACGAGAGTATGCGACTTTGTATTAACTATCGGAAATTGAACCATGTCACCATTAAGAATAGGTATCCGCTACCTCGCATTCCTGTTTGACCAGTTGCAAGGTGCTAAATTCTTTTCAAAAATCGATCTTCGTTCTGGATATCATCAGTTAAAGATTAAAACTGATGACATTCCAAAGACTGCTTTTCGGACTCGGTACGAGCATTATAAATTCATAGTCATGTCTTTTGGATTGACTAATGCTCCTGTGGCCTTGATGGATATGATGAACCGAGCATTCAAGGAATATTTGAATTATTTTGTGGTTGTCTTTATTGATGACATCCTCATCTATTCCAAAAGTCGTGAAGATCATGAGCAACATTTGAGGCTGATACTCCAAAAACTTTGTGAAAACAAGCTATATGTCAAGTTAAAGAAATGCGAGTTATAGCTTGAAGAAGTAACATTCTTTAGGCACGTGGTATTGAAGTATGGAATATCAGTTGACCCGACAAAGATTGAAGCAATACAAAGTTGGGAGCAACCGAAGTCGGTGACCGAAGTATGTAGCTTTTTGGGATTAGCTAGTTATTATCGGAGATTCGTGGAAGGATTTTCTCGAATCGCTACTCCGTTAACTCAGCTGACTCGAAAAGATACAAAATTCGTATGGAGCGAGGAATACGAGAAGAGTTTCCAAGAACTCAAGAGGAGACTCATTTCGGCACATGTTCTAACAATACCATCTGGTTCGGATGGATTTGTTATCTATAGCGTTGCTTCAGGCAAAGGGTTAGGATGTGTTCTTATGCAACATGGGAAAATAATAGCCTATGCCTCGCGACAACTCAAAAAATATGAGAGGAATTATCTTACTCATGATCTGGAGTTGGCAACAGTCGTTTTCGCGGTTAAGATCTGGAGACACTACCTGTATGGGGGAAAGTGGAGATCTATACGGATCATAAAAATCACAAATATTTCTTCACTCAAAAGGAACTCAACATGTGTGACGCCCCTAAAATAGGTATACATCACCCATCTTGAGTCGCCAAATACATGGTACAAAATTCAAATACAACTTAATAATACAACTATCGTGTAAAATATGACAAAACATAAATTGAGAGTTTTAAAACGAATATTATCTTTTAGACAGTATTCAACTCAAATGGAGTCCTCAATACAATTATTATCACACTATTTCATAGAATAATGAGGACTACTAATGCTATCATCTGGACCGTCACTCCGTTGCCCTACTAGTCCCGGCTACGTTCTCATTTCTTGAAGAGAACAATGAAAGCAAAAGGGTGAGCTCAACTAGCCCAGTAAGAAATATTATGACTAAGATAATGCAGAATAATTTATCGTTAGCCTTCAACAGTGTTAAACTGATAAAATATAATAAACATCAAGTTTAACTGCAGCGGAATAAGTAATCCATTAGAAGAGTCAAGTAGAGAATAAAATCTACTATCTTCTATGATTTAAAAGGTTTTTCATCACTTTTATCGCTGAGACTTAGCTTAATAAATAATTCACATCATCCATGCACTACGGCCAAGGATATTCATTAGTATCACGACCACAAATTATCCATGCACTACGGGCCAAGGATATTCGTGTATTCATCAATGGTCATGATCATGCCAACAACTGTCCATCAATACACTACGGGCCAATAAGGACTTTTACCACATCATTTGTAATATTACGGTCATGATTATACCGAATAATCCCTCGTCATAATCATACCAAGTCCATCTATGCACTACATGCCACAGATGACTTTCATTAGAATATAAACATGAGGATGATGACAATGATATAATAATTCAATAAAACAAGTTCAATGATAAATATTTAAAGATTTATAATTTAATTTATCCAGAAATCAATAACGTCCAAATTGTCAACATGATACTGCTTTGTGAAGTAAAATTTAAGAAAAATAATGTATCAAAAATAATTTGGACCGAAAACGAATCAATTTTTATCGTGAATAGTAACCCCGGTGAATAGTACTCGAGTGAATAGTATTTTTTGAATAGTACTTCGAGAATAGTAACCCCGTGAATAGTAACTCCGGCATGAAAAAATTAAAACTTATCAAGAATGTTCAGAATAATATTTTCATGAAAAGATACTGGATGAAGCGCAAATATCAAGGATATTCTACTAATTTCATGGAGTATAGAAGCCAAAATTTTAACAAAACGAGTATAGAATTTGAAATCTGAAACAAAATAATAGTACTTACGTACTACAGAGTATGAAAGAAAGTATTATTTCAAGCGAATATTGAACAAAAATAACATCCCTTACCTTGAAAAGAAGAGTATTCCAACTGGTATAGCGGGGATATTCTTGAAAAAAACTTTCACTGGTTTCTACGCTCAAAGCTTTCTAAAACTCTAAAGAAATACGCTCAAGATTATAGAAGAAGAATTCTCTGATTCTGGTGTGATTTTCAATTCGAACTTAAGCGCCTATTTATACGAAAATGCTAGAACGCCAAAGGAGACTAAATTAATAAAATAATATTATTTATTCCTTCACTTCTATGCCCACCCATTTTGATCAAACAAGCCAGCCATCTTTGAAAGAATTTTCAGCCCACATGTTTTGAAAAGAACAAAAGTGGGCCCCACCCATATTTTTAATACAAATATTTAATTTTCGAAACTTCAACAATTCATAATAAATAACCTTTTTATCAAAAAAATACGAATTTTATATCCATTCCACACGAAATTGAATTCTCTACAACTTTGTAGCTTTAAGTTTATTCAAATTCCAGATACAAAATATCCGAAATCTACAAACGGATGATTTTCAATACCTCATAAAATTCATAACAAATCATACGTTAATTTTTAATGGTTCAAAATTTGTGGACATATACTCAACTTATATATGTATAACATATCCAAAAATCACAACAATCCAACGGTCGGATCAACATTATAACTCACGTAATAGAACTTTAAGAATACTTATTTGATTTTTAATACCTCTCCATTTCGACCAAAATACTGATAAAGCACCTCAACATTAATTCCTTCATTTATAACCACATAAAATAAATATTTTTCTATCCATTATTTATGTCCACATAAAATAAATATTTTTTTATCATATAAATTAATAATTAATTATTCACAAATAATATTACAGAATCACAATAATGACAACCAGGCCGTTCCCAGGAAAGAGGGGGCTTTTCGATAAGGATTTCTCCTTACTGGCGCGCAATTAGGTGACCAAACCTCTTCTTGACAGAACTTTTTAGGCATTGCCAATAATGCTATCTAATAATATTATTCAAATAATATGAATTATTGATCTGATAATGGGAAATACTGTGCAGTGATAATTATTGAAACAACAATAATATAAAATAACAACATAGCAATTATTGAACCAATAAAATAAAATATTAAACAGTAGTTACTGTAACAATTATTAAGTAGTGCCTTCTTACGTAAGAATCAATAATTCAAAAATAATGTGCAATACCGTGTGCTACTGAGCCACAATGCGTATTATATTTTAATCACTAGGTATTCCAACAGTTAACGGTAAAACTTTCACCGTTATTTTATAAAAAATATTTTTTTTCGTTTTCTTAATCCGACAATAATTCTGTTGTGGGGTCCACCAATGATTGTGTCGTCGTACGAATATTCCTTGTTAAAACGAATATTCCCCGACCAATCGAATATTATATAACAACTTGCGTATTTTGCAAAATTTATAAATATTACCCAAAACTATAATATTATATCAAATTCACTCCATAATATTCAAAAATGATATTTATAGAAAATTCATCTTTATTCATAAAAGTTGGGGTCTTATAACCTCCCCTCCTTATGAAATTTCTCCCTCGAAATTAGGGTACGTACCTGGTATGTCGAAGAGGTAAGGATACCTTAATTTTATTTCAAATTCTAACTCCCAGGTCATTTCCTCAACATCGTGGTTTCTCCACAAAACTTTGACTTGAGGTATAACCTTGGAGCGTAAAATATGCTCCTTCTTATCCAAGATTTTAACAAGAACCTCTTCATACGTTAAACCTTCCGCTATTTCGTTCGGTTCTAACTCAATAATGTGGTTCGGGTCTTTCACATATTTACGTAACATAGATATGTGAAAAACGTTATGAACACGAGACATACTTGGCGGTAAGGCTAGTCTATAGGCCACAGTTCCTACTCGTTCGAGGATTAAAAATGGGCCAATGAATCAAGGATTGAGCTTTCCTCTCTTTCCAAATCTCGTAACTCCTTTCCATGGAGCAGCACGTAACAACACATGTTCTCCAATATTGAATTCCACGTCCTTTCGATGAAGATCAACATAACTCTTTTGTCGATCTTGTGAGATTTTTATACGTTATCGGATCGTTTGAATATTTTTCGTAGTCATACGTACCAACTCCGGGCCCAACAACGTTGCTTCACCCACCTCATCCCAGCATATTAGAGAACGAAACTTTCTCCCATACAACACCTCAAATGGAGCCATGTCAATACTTGCTTGATAATTGTTGTTGTAGGAAAACTCCACCAATGGTAAGAACTTGTCCTAATTTCCCTTGAAGTCAAGGACACAGAGTCTTAATAGATCTTTAAGAGTTTGAATAGTCCTCTCTGACTGCCCGTCCGTTTGAGGATGATATGTTGAACTAAATCGTAAATACGTACCCATAGCTTTTTGCAAACTAACCCAAAATCTTGAAGTGAATATTGGGTCTCGATCAGAAACTATGGATACTGGCATATCATGCAATCTTACAATCTCGTTTATATACATATGAGCAAGACATTCAAGTGTATAAGTTTCTCGTATAGGTAAGAAGTGAGCAAACTTGGTCAATCTATTAACAATGACCCAAATTACATCTATGCCTTGAGAAACCTTGGGAAGACCAATAACGAAATCCATGGTAATGTGCTCCCACTTCCATTCTGGAATTTCAAGTGGTTGCAATGGACCTTTTGGTACTTGATGCTCCACCTTGACTTGTTGACAAGTTAAACACCTTGAGATAAACTTCGCTATCTCTCTCTTCATATTTCTCCACCAAAATGTATGTCGAAGATCACGATACATTTTGGTACTCCCAGGATGGATTGCAAACGGTGTGTTGTGTGCCGCCATCATGATTTAATACTTTAAATCATGGTTGTTAGGAATACAAAGTCTGGAGTTGACTCGAAGTATTCATTCTTCATCGATTCTTGCTTTCGGCATAGCACTTTCTTGCACTTTCTTCCTCATACACATCAGATCCAGGTTTATGGTTTGAGTAGCTTTAACTTTTTCGATTAACGTCGGTTCTACTCGTATATTCGCCATCATCATATGGGTCCCTAGAGTCTTTAACTCTATCTCCATCCTTTGCAAGTCATAAAAAATGGGTCTCTGCATTGACAATATTGCACTTGTACTTGCATATTATCTTCTACTCAATGCGTCAGCTACTACGTTCGCTTTTCCAGGATGGTATTGAATGGTATGATCATAATCTCTCAATAATTCAAGCCAACGTCGTTACCACATGTTGAGTTCCTTTTGGGTGAAGAAATATTTGAGACATTTATGATCCGTAAAGATCTCCACTTTTTCCCCATAAAAGTAATGCCTCCAAATTTTAAGTGCGAAGACAATAGCTGCCAACTCTAGATCATGAGTATGATAATTCCTCTCATATTCTTTGAGTTACCGAGAGGCATAGGCTATGACTTTCCCATGTTGCATGAGAACACATCCGAACCCTTTGCCTGAATCATCACTGTTGATGATAAATCCCTCCGAGCCAGATGGTATTGTCAAAACAGGTGCTAAAATGAGTCTCCTCTTGAGTTCTTGAAAACTCTTCTCACATTTCACGCTCCAACCGAATTTTGTAGCTTTCCAAGTCAGCTGAGTTAATGGAGTAGCGAGTCGAGAAAACCATTCTACGAATCTTCGATAATAACCAGCTAAGCCGAGAAAGCTACGTACTTCGGTCACTGATTTAGGTTGCTCCCAGCTTTGAATAGCTTCAATCTTTGTCGGGTCAACAGATATTCCATAACTTGATACTACGTGCCCAAGGAATGCTAGTTCCTCAAGCCAGAACTCGCATTTCTTCAACTTGGCATAAAGCTTATTTTCACGAAGCTTATGGAATATCAGCCTCAAGTGTTGCTCATGATCTTCACGGCTTTTGGAATATATGAAAACATCATCAATAAAGACAACCACAAAATGATCCAAATATTCCTTGAATACTCGGTTCATCATATCCATGAAGGAAGCAGGAGCATTAGTCAATCCAAAAGACATGACTAGAAATTCATAATGCTCGTATCGAGTTCTGAAAGCCGTCTTTGGAATGTCATCGGTTTTAACCTTTAACTGATGATATCCAGAATGAAGATCGATCTTTGAAATGAATTTAGCGCCTTTCAACTGGTCAAATAGGTCATCAATGCGAGGTAACGGGTATCTATTTTTGACAATGACTTGGTTCAACTCCCGATAATCAATACAAAGTCGCATACTCCCATCTTTCTTTTTCACGAATAGAACAGGAGCACCCCAAGGAGACGTACTTGGACGAATGAAACCGATGTCTAATAACTCCTGTAGTTGGGTATTTAACTCCTAAAGTTCATTAGGAGCCATTCGATATGGGGCTTTGGAAATGTATTTTGTACCGGGTTCAAGGTCGATACAAAATTTAATTTCATGCTCTGGGGATAGGCCAGGATGTTCTTTAGGGAATACGTCAGGAAATTTATTAACAATAGAATATCATTCAATACTGACGTATTTTTGTTTAAATCCGTGACATGAGCTAAGAAAGCTTGACATCCATTTTTCAATAAACGAATAGCTTTATGGCTTGAGATGACAGTGATTGATTTTAATGGTTTGGTTGCTTGAATTCGCATAATAGGTTGGTTAGGAATATAAAAGCTAACAACCTTACAAAAATAATCAATTTTTGCATGATGAGTAGTTAACCAATCAATCCCTAGAATCACATCAAATGCAAGTATTTTCAATGAAATAAGATTGATAGGTAATGTGAGGGTACCGATTTGAACCAAACGAGACTTATAAATAGTGGATGTAATGAAGGTTTCTCCCTATGGAGTTTCAATAGATAAGTCAAAGTCTAATTTCTCTAGAGTCAAATTTAAACGTTGAGCGCAAGTAGCAGAAATAAAAGAATGGGTAGAATCGGTATCAAATATGGTATAAACTTCACTAGAGTTTATGATAAGCTTACATGTGATGACCTCGTTCGGGTTCCTTGCTTTCTAGGAGGTCACGGCAAACGCTCTCCCTTGAACTACCAGTTTTGACTTTTCTATGACGGCCTTTGGTGCCTCCATCCCAGCTGGACTTATCTTTGGTGTACGACAAAATTGGGCTAGGTGACCTTCTCTTCCACAATTATAACATGCTTTGGAGTGCATCGCGCAGTTTGGACTGATGTGTCCCTCCCCTCCACATTGGAAGCATATGATAGGTAGTCGTTCTCCTTCCTTAATAACGGGTGTTGGTGCTGATGTCTTTTCATCATTGTTGAATCTCCTCTTCTTGAAATGTCCACTCTTATTGTCTTGGCCATGATTACTAATAAGTGGGTTTTATACCTACTTATTGAATACCAATTCATGGGAACTATGCCCATCTCAAGTATATTTTAGTGTGTTTTTAGTTGCATTTCATGTTATTTTGCATTGCATATACTTAAAACTCCTTTTGGTGAAAAAGTGTAGGAAACGACCTAATTTAGTGGAATTAGAAGGCACGAGGCGAATGGACGCATGAAGCGAGGCACAAGCTGGGATATGCGTGACATGAGGATCAAGTGGAGCAGAAGACTAAGCGTGGATGGACAAAGGAAGGAGCAGTAGAACAGATCAGTTGCAGCAACAGAACCAAAACTCAAAGTTACAGAAGTCGCGCGGTCGCGCGGAAGGACAAGCTTGGGGACGCACGCCCGCGCGAGCACCCGGCTGGACAACATTACACACTACAAGTTGAGCGCCCGAGCGAGGATTACACTAGGGGAGCGCGCGGCCGCGCGCGATGCCTGTAGTTGTTGATTTGTTTTATTTTAATTTTTAATTAAAAAGGGTTGTAATTGATTTAAAACGATTTCTGACGGGTGTCAGACGTATCATCATTCAGTTTTTACGTATTTTCATTTTCATAACTAGGGTTTACACTCTGAGAGAGATTCCAACATAGAACGAAGCCTAAACTCTAACTTTTCTAATTCTTCTTGGGATTCTCTATCATTGTGGATTTTTATTATTCTTGTGCTGGATTTATATGAGGATTTGAATGTTACTAGTGGATTATAATCAGCAATTGGTTTGATCGTTTCTATCCTTCATCTTTCAATTGGTTGCTTGTTAGCCATGTTTAGCTTTGATCCCATAATGCCTTTTGGTTCAGTCATGAACTAAACTCCATTATGGGATTCTAACGGATTTTAATATGTAGTTTAGTTGCATGCTTGAATGCTGGACTGTTTTACATATCATACGGGATTTCTACCATGGTTGTTTTGCATGTGTGAATGCTTGATCACCATTCATTTTCAGTACTTGTATGGAATTGACAATGAACATGTGATTATGGATTGTAATCATGATAGCATTGTTTTATATGGCTTGTGTATTTCGTGAACCAGATAGACATATACTGTTTCACTGTATAAGTTAGAATAAGGGCTTGTGCTTCAATGTAATATGGTTGCAATTTCACATAGACATATAGTGATTTTGGTTATATTGATGATTACATGGATTATATCGCTTGTGGATGATGTGTAAGTAGGTCATAGTGCATTGAAAAATGGCTATGACTCTTTTAGTGCTCTTGGCTACTTTCCTGTGATATGTGAACCTTTCTTGCATGATAGTGGTAATTAGATGAAGTATTAAATGAAGTTAGGATCCTATTATTTCCAGATTTGGTTTATTCCATTATTGTTTGTGTTTTAGTTATTATTTGCAATTAGAGTAATTTACAAATATAGTCATTAGTTTAAGCATATAAATAGAGTGATTTAATTAATGTATAGTGATTTAAATTAGACAACTTTCTCTGTGGGATCGATACTTTACTTACTCTGTATTACTTGTTGACACATGTATGCTTGCATGAATTAGAGCTCTTTTGTTAGAACTGAAAAAGAGGCAACAAGTTTTTAGTGCCATTGCCGGGGAAAGGCGTTTAAATTTAAATTATTATCATTAGTTTTAAGCTATATTGTATGACTTAGACAAATCTATTCTTATCTTATTTCCATTTTTGGTTTTTGCTTTTGTTTCAGGAACTTGTATAAATTTTTATGCGCACGCGGTCATCCAACCCCGACTTAACACCTGTTCAGGACAACATAAACGGGAGAGGTTGGAAAGTGAGTGTTCGTAGAAATTTACAAGCACAGTCAGAAAGCACTACATCTAATATGGCTGACGAGGCACAAGGAGAGGAGCAAAGAGAGGAGGATAGGGCTCTGAGAGAATATTCCATGCCAAATATTAATGGACTACAGTCTAGCATAGTCAGACTAGCGATAGCAGCCAATACATTCGAGATAAAAACGGGCACTATTTAGATGGTATAGAATATGGTTCAGTTTGGGGGTGCTATTACGGATGATCCAAATGAACACCTGTTGAGTTTCATTGAGATTTGTGACACATTCAGATACAACGGGGTGATAGAGGATGCTATTAGACTGAGGTTGTTTCCATTCTCATTGAGGGATAAAGCGAAAAGTTGGCTTCATTCTTTGCCAGCAGGATCTATAACTACATGGGAGGACTTAGCATAGAAGTTCTTAGCCAAGTTCTTCCCAATGGCTAAGACTGTAAAGATGAGGACAGCTATCTCTCAGTTTGAGCAACAACAGGGCGAGTCCTTATATGAAGCATGGGAGAGATATAAAGAGATGCTGAGAAAGTGTCCACATCACGGTATGCCAGATTGGATGGTGATCAACACATTTTATAATGGATTGGGATGGCAGTCTAGACCGATTGTAGATGCAGCTGCAGGAGGGGTATTATAGGCAAAAAGCTATGAGGAAGCCTATAATCTTATCGAGACAATGACATCAAATGATTTTCAGAATCCTACATCTCGAATGCCACAGCCCAAGGTTGCGGGTGTGTTGGAAGTAGATGCTATTACTCAATTGTCGGCACAGATGGCAGCAATGGCAAGGAAAATAGATACATTGGCAGAAAGCAAGACGAAAACAGTTGCCTTTGTCTGTGAGATTTGTGCAGGGTTACACTCGACAGATCAATGTGATATCCGCTCAAAGTCAGTGCAGTATGTGAGCAACTACAGGAAAGATCAAGGAAAGTTTCAGAACACATACCACCCTAACAACTGAAATCATCCAAACTTTAGTTGGTCAAATAACCAAGGGAATCAGCAGAGTCAGTTTCAGACGAATCAACAGTTTCAGCCACAGCCATCTCAGCCACAGTTTACACCAAAACCACCGTTTCCACCGGGAATTTCTCAACAACAACAACATCACACTCCAGCTGCACCTCTACAAGAAAAGAAATTAGAAATGGAGGAGATGATGTTAAAGTACATGGCAAATACTGAGGTTATGATCAAAAGCCAAGCAGTGGCTATTAAGAATTTGGAGACTCAAATGGGGCAAATGGCCAGTATGCTTAACAACAGGCCCCAAGGCTCATTACCGAGTAATACAGAGGCAAATCCACGAATAGACGGGAAGGAACAGTGCCAAGCGATCACATTGAGGTCTGGGAAGAATATCGCAGACACTACAATTCGCGCGCCTGCGCCTGATTTATAAGGGGAGGCCGCGCGAGGCAGAACAGTTGACTGCTGAAGTAGAAAATCTGGAGAATTCTGAGGTTCAGCATGAAGAGAAAGATAAATCAATGTCAGTTGAGAAGCCTAAGAATTCAGTACCACAAATTCACCCTCAGGTACCGTATCTGCAAAGATTGAATAAACAGAGGAAAGATAAACAGTTCAGCAAATTCCTGGAGATATTCAAAAAGATGAAAATCAATATACCTTTCGCCGAGGCATTGGAACAAATGCCAAGCTATGCAAAGTTCATGAAGGGTATACTGTCAAGGAAGAGGTGATTAGACGAATTTGAAATAGTAGCCTTGACAGAGGAATACATTGCAGTGCTTCAGCAGAAGTTACCTCCGAAGGTGAAGGATCCGGGTAGCTTCATAATTCTGTGCACAATCGGGAAGATGAATTTTGAAAAATGTTTGTGTGATCTTGGGGCAAGTATCAATCTGATGCCTTTGTCATTGTTCAACCAATTGGGATTACCGGCTCCAAGGCCGACAAACTTTTTGTTGCAATTAGCTGACAGATCCATCACGTATCCACGAGGACTTGTTGAAGATGTCTTGGTGAAGGTGGATAAATTTATCTTTCCGGCTGACTTAATCATTTTGGATTATGAGGAAGATAAAAATATACCAATTATACTGGGGAGACCATTCTTAGCCACATGCAGGACTTCGATAGATGTGCAAAAAGGGAAACTCACGATGCGTGTACATGATCAGGAGGTGACCTTTAACGTCTTTAAGGCAATGAAATTCCCAAGAGATGAAGAAGAATGCTTCCGGTTTGATGTGGTGAACCGGGTTCTAAATGATGAAGTATAGAGTATAGTGGATTATGAACCATTGAGAAGTATCACGGCTGAAAATTCAGATGTGGAGAATGAGGAATTAAATAAATTCGTTCAATATCTGGTTACCACTCCACAGTATGGAACCATTGCAGTATGTGATAATTTTCCGAACAAGCATCTTAAAGTGAATGGCCAGAGATTGAAGAGTGATTCTGGTGGTGAGGTGGACAGAAAGAAAGTCACCTCGATTCTATCTTCAACATGAGACTCAGAGATAATCAAGCTAATTGACTATAACTTAGCGCTTGATGGGAGGCAACCCATTGTTTCCATCTCTACTTAGTATTTATTCAGTTCAAGTTATTTGGTTTAGTTTATTTTCATTACTTGTTAGGATAGTATGAGTACCTTTATATGCTTATTCATCGTAGTCGAATCGCAAAAGAGCATGTTCGTGCAGTGCATTGAAATTAGGGTGACAGAATAGGCAATCATTTTTATTTAGTAAACCATGCTTTGGTAAGGTCTATTGATGTTATTGCAGGTGTATTGGAGAGCATGCATTTCTGTCTTGCAGATTCTAAAAAAAATTAATAATAATAATAATAATAATAGCTAGCAGTGTAGGTATCAGGGACGCGCGACCGCGCAATAATTTCAGCACAGACCCGCGCGCCTGCGTGATATGCCTACCAGACCAGACTTATCAACCGCGCGCCCGCGCGCTCAACCCATTAAAACCTCACGCGGCCGCGTGCGACATCAGACGTGGAAAAATTTTTAAGTTTAAAAACGTGATGGAGATCAGTTGGACTCTCATTTGCAATCAAAACAGAAGCGAAATCACAGTGTCTCTCCATAACTCATGTCTCTTCCTCTCTATCAGTTACAATATTGAAGCCATCAATCTCTCCACCATGTAATCATCCACAATTTCTTCCACGTTCCATATCTACTCAACTTCTCCAATTGCAGTATAAAACTAGGGCTTCTGATTTGGTTGGGCAAAAACGAACTTGGGGGTAATATCATCATTGTTTCATCTTCATTCTCAGTCAGATCATCTGTGCTATCTTTATCAACTGCAAATGGGGCCTAAGCGAGCACGTTCTATTTCATCTTCATCATCATCTTCCTCTAGCAGTCAAGGGGAGGATGTGGTCGATCATACCAGATTTCTCAGTCTCGAAGCCCAGCAGGAGTATTATCGAATTGACCAAAACCTTTGTGAAAGAAAGAGGATTCAAGCCTGAGCAACAAGATGGTCAGCTATGTGCTATGATTCACGAACGAGGATGGGCTGGCTTCGCTGCGACTCCAATACCGATTCCGATGAGTATAGTCCGGGAATTCTATGCTAATGCTAAAGCCAGCATGAGCGGTCTATCTGTGGTCCGTGGTGTTGAAATAGATTACCGACCACCCGCCATCAGAGCTATATTCAGAATTACTGATACACCACCGACATGGTCTGCCAATTGGGTGACAGGGGCGTATAATGAAACGGACTTGGAATTGGCTATTGCGAAAATGTGTGTACCAGGCACAAAGTGGACATACAAAGTCGCCACGAATCAGCCTCGCTTATTTCCAGCCCCCGCCTTGAATCGATATGCAAAGGCATGGAATCTGTTCATTTGTGCAAAGCTTGTTCCTTCGTCCCATCAGCATGAAATCACGGCGGAGAGAGCCATAATTCTATGGGGTATAATTACGGGCAAGTACATTGATGTGGGCCATTTGATTCACCAGAACATTTTGCGGTATCTGCGGGGAAGCACTACAGGGAGCATTCCACATATATCAGTTGTAGCTGTGTTGTGTGCTGATCAGGGCTGTCATTGGGATAATGAGCAAATGCAGAACCCAAGCCAGAATATCACCCACGCCACCATTACAAAATTCGAGGATTGGACGGGTGGTGAACCGTATCCGTGAGGATTAGGTTTTATCATTCAGCCAATTTTTTCATAGACATCACAGCAGCCCCCTCAGATAGATGAGGCAGGCCCGTCCACGCAAGCACCTACTGCCCATGGTGATCGCCAGCTCCGAAGGTTGCAGCGAAAAGTCGATGCCATGTACGATAATTTCAGAGTGTTTACGACGGGACTCACGAGGGCCTTAGCCGAGGCTTTTATACTACAAGGGACAACGCTTGAGTGGCCTCAGTTCGGGACAGCAGTGCCATATCCACCACCAGATTCACCACCCGAGGAGGGTGGTGCAGCAGATCATTAGGAGAGTTTTTTGTAACCCTTTACCTTCATTCACTGGGACATTAAATATTATAAGTTTGGGGGTATTGGGGGTAGTAGTATAGTAGCATATAGAGTTTTTGCATGATTAGTTTAAATTCTGCATGTTCATGTTTAGTTTATTTGTTGATGTGTTAGAATTTATTTTTTTTAGTTTACATGTCTCACAGTTCTAAGCTTTATGGAAATTTTGTCTAGCCGATGATGACAATGAATTTTGAAAGATTTTTGAGTATGTTGGATAACATGAACCTAGCTATAATTTTTTACATGATGAAATTCATGTTGCTGTTTAAATACTTTCGGTTTGCACGAATGTGTTCAAAATCACTTGTAGGTATAAGAATTATGTGTTGCATTGCTCGATACAAAATGTAGTTGAAAAAAGAGAAATATGTGGAAAGTGAATTTAGACTGTTTAAAACATTAATTTTCAAACTTTGGGAAAACATGGGTATGCTATGTAAAAAAAAGAAAAAAAAACAAATAGCAATAACGTGGCTAGTCTTATTTCGGCGCCGTAGCTGCTTGAGTAAGTACGCCTGTAGGGGTGTCTTAACACCTAGCGCCCTAAGGTCTTTCATGGTCTGGGAGTCGTTAGTTGAATGCTCACTAAGGGGTAGCAGTGTTTGCTTAATGGTATGAGGAATTGCACAGTCATGTGAAAAAGAAAAAAAAAAGAAGTATAGCAAAAAATACCGCGGAAAAGTGCGAAAATCACCCTCGTGAGTAGTAATAAAGCAGTTAAGCCCATTGTTGAACCTCAGTTTTTTTTAATATGTTGGAATAGTCTTCGTTGCATATATATACATGAGTCTTGATTTAAACTATAATTTTCTGTTTTGAGCAATTCAGCATGTGTATTCTTTGCTTAAATCAAGTTTTGGTGAACACAACACATACACACAGCATCTCTATAGCATTTATGAATTATCTGAGTGCATGACATTATGTTTACAGTTTGGTTTGAATCTGTATTCTTGAACCTGGAAAAATTCGTTGAGACATTTTGGACAGAATTTTCGTGATAGCGGGAACAATGTGAGACTAGTTGCATCATAATTTAGTTGCATAGTAATATAGCTGCATTTTCATTGTTCATTAGTATGCATTGCTTAAGGGCAAGCAACAGTTCAAGTTTGGGGGTATTTGATAAGTGGGTTTTATACCTACTTATTGAATACCAATTCACGCGAACTATGCCCATCTCAAGTACATTTTAGTGTGTTTTTAGTTGTATTTCATGTTATTTTGCATTGCATATAATTAAAACTCCTTTTGGTGAAAAAGTACAGGAAACAACCTAATTTGGTGGAATTAGAATGCATGAGGCGAATGGACGCATAAAGTGAGGCACAAGCTGGGATATGCGTGGCATGAGGATCAAGTGGAGTAGAAGACTAAGCGTGGATGGACAAGCCGCGCGGCCGCGCGACAGGACAAGCATGGGGTCGCGCGCCCGCGCGAGCACCCGACTGGACAACATTACACATTGCAAGTTGAGCGCCCGCGCGAGGATTACACTGGGGGAGCGCACGGCCGCGCGCGATGCCTATAGTTGCTGATTTGTTTTATTTTAATTTTTAATTAAAAAGGGTTGTAATTGATTTAAAATGATTTCTGACGGGTGTCAGACGTATCATCATTCAGTTTTTATGTATTTTCATTTTCATAACTAGGGTTTACACTCTGAGAGAGATTCCAACGTAGAACGAAGCCTAAACTCTAACTTTTCTAATTCTTCTTGGGATTCTCTATCATTATGGATTTTTATTATTCTTGTGCTGGATTTATATGAGGATTTGAATGTTACTAGTGGATTATAATCAGCAATTGGTTTGATCGTTTCTATCCTTCATCTTTCAATTTCTTGGTTGTTAGCCATGTTTAGCTTTGATCCCATAATGGCTTTTGGTTCAGTCATGAACTAAACTCCATTATGGGATTCTAACGGATTTTAATATGTAGTTTAGTTGCATGCTTGAATGCTGGACTGTTTTACATATCATACGGGATTTCTACCATGGTTGTTTTGCATGTGTGAATGCTTGATCACCATTTGTTTTCAGTACTTGTATGGAATTGACAATGAACATGCGAGTATGGATTGTAATCATGATAGCATACGTATATGGGGCTGTTTTATATGGCTTGCGTATTTCGTGAACCAGATAGATATATACTATTTCACTGTATGAGTTAGAATAAGGGCTTGTGCTTAAATGTAATATGGTTGCAATTTCACATAGATATATAGTGATTTTGGTTATATTGATGATTACATGGATTCTATCGCTTGTGGATGATGTGTAAGTAGGTCATAGTGCATTGAAAAATGGCTATGACTCTTTTAGTGCTCTTGGCTACTTTCCTGTGATATGTGAACCTTTCTTGCATAATAGTGGTAATTAGATGAAGTATTAAATGAAGTTAGGATCCTATTATTTCCAGATTTGGTTTATTCCATTATTGTTTGTGTTTTAGTTATTATTTGCAATTAGAGTAATTCACCAATATAGTCATTAGTTTAAGCATATAAATAGAGTGATTTGATTAATGCATAGTGATTTAAATTAGACAACTTTCTCTGTGGGATTGATACTTTACTTACTCTGTATTACTTGTTGACACATGTATGCTTACATGAGTTAGAGCTCTTTTGTTAGAACTGAAAAAGAGGCAACAATTACCACCGGAGTGGTTACCATTTCTGGCATGTTGATTCCCTCCACGTTTGTTGTCACCGCTTCTATGACTGCTACCACTGGTATTATCATTTTGCCGGCTACTTTCTCTTGGTTGGGTTGACTCATTATCAGGTTCCAATAACTGAGCCCTATTTACAACATCTGAATACAAACTCAGTTTATGAGAAATTAGGTATTGACGTATCTCAGGTTTTAAACCTCTTAGAAATATCCGCGTCATTCTCTCTTCATTATTAACTAAGCGGGATGCAAACCGGGACAACCCAGCAAACTTGGCTTCGTACTGTGACACGGTCATATTATTTTGCTCCAGTTTAATGAACTCTACCTCTTTCATGTGACGAATACTTTCGAGAAAGTACTTGTCGTTGAACAGTTCTTGGAACTTCTCCCAATACATCTTCAGTGCGGTAGGTTGAGTGCGCTTTACAGATTCTCACAAGTAATCTGCTTCTGGCCGTAACATGAAGGTGGCAAAGGGAACCTTTTGCTCCTCAAAGCATCCCAAGACATCAAATATCTTGTTGATATGCTTTATCCACGTCTCCGCCTTAAGTGGTTTTGGCTCTCCAAAAACACTCCGGTGATCCCAGCTCCTTGAACTGTTTAGCAGCGACTGTCCGAGAGTTGCCAGTGTTTCCACCTATATTTCAGACAGGAGTCTCTCTTGCCTGATGTTGCATGAATTACAGAAAGCCTCTGAACATTCCATCGTTCATCATTTGGTCAGTGATGTTGTTTGCATAAGGATTGTCGACTTCCTGATGCACATTATCCTGATTATTGATATGTGGAGACTCAATGATCTCCTGTGCTCCATTGCTATTCTCAACATTCTCGGATGTCATTTTCAAATACTGCCACAAAACAAGGGTTAATTGACATGTCACATATTATCCCTATACTCTGACCGACCAATTAAATACCAAATAAACTTAGGTAGGTTATACTAGCAAAGGAATTCCCCGTCTCTCCCCTCATAGTTCTTGTCTCACATCTCAGCCAGGGATCATATCCCTAAGCTTTGATACCAACTGTGACTCCCCCAAAATAGGTATACATCACCCATCTTGAGTCGCCAAATACATGGTACAAAATTCAAATACAACTTAATAATACAACTGTCATGTAAAATACGAAAATACATAAACTGAGAGTTTTAAAACGAATATTGTCTTCTAGACAGTATTCAACTCAAATGGAGTCCTCAATACAATTATTATCACACTATTTCATAGAATAGTAAAGACTACTAATGCTATCATCTGAATCGTCACTCCGTTCCCTGACTAGTCCCGGCTACATTCTCATTTCTTGAAGAGAACAATGAAAGCAAAAGGTGAGCTCAACTAGCCCAGTAAGAAATATTATGACTAAGATAATGCAGAATAATTTATCATTAGCCTTCAATAGTGTTAAACTGATAAAATATAACAAACATCAAGTTTAACTGCAGCGGAACAAGCAATCCATTAGAAGAGTCAAGTAGAGAATAAAATCTACTATCTTCTATGATTTAAAAGGTTTTTCATCACTTTTATCGCTGAGACTTAGCTTAATAAATAATTCACATCACCAATTATATTCATTAGTATCACGACCACAAATTATCCATGCACTACGGGCCAAGGATATTCGTGTATTCATCAATGGTCATGATCATGCCAACAACTGTCCATCAATGCACTACGGGCCAATAAGGACTTTTACCACATCATTTGTAATATTACGGTCATGATTATATCGAATAATCCCTCGTCATAATCATACCAAGTCCATCTATGCACTACAGGTCACAGATGACTTTCAACAGAATATAAACATGAGGATGATGACAATGATATAAGAATTCAATAAAACAAGTTCAAGGATAAATTTTTAAAGATTTATAATTTAATTTATCCAGAAATCAATAACGTCCAAATTGTCAACATGATACTGCTTTGTGGGGTAAAATTCAAGAATAATATTGTACCAAAAATAATTTGGACCGAAAACGAATCAATTTTTATCATGAATAGTACCCTGGGTGAATAGTACTCGAGTGAATAGTATCCCATGAATAGTACTTCGGGAATAGTAACCCCGTTAATAGTACTCCGGCATGAAAAAGTTAAAACTTATCAAGAATGCTCAGAATAATATTTTCATGAAAAGATGCTGGATGAAGCACAAATATCAAGGATATTCTACTAATTTCATGGAGTATAGAAGCTAAAATTTTAACAAAACGAGTATAGAATTCGAAATCTGAAACGAAATAATATTACTTACATACTACAGAGTATTGAATAAAATATTATTTCAAGCGAATATTGAACAAAAATAACATCCCTTACCTGGAAAAGAAGAGTATTCCAACTGGCATAGCAGGGATATTCTTGAAGAAAACTTTCACTGGTTTCTACGCTCAAAGCTTTCTAAAACTCTAAAGAAATATGCTCAAGATTATAGAAGAAGAACTCTCTGATTCTGGTGTGATTTTCAATTCGAACTTAAGCGCCTATTTATAGGAAAATACTAGAACGCCAAATGAGACTAAATTAATAAAATAATATTATTTATTCCTTCACTTCTACGCCCACCCATTTTGATCAAACAAGCCAACCATCTTTGAAAGAATTTTCAGCCCATATGTTTTGGAAAAAACAAATGTGGGTCCCACCCATATTTTTAATAAAAATATTTTAATTTTCAAAACTTCAACAATTTATAATAAATAGCCCTTTTATCAGAAAAATATGAATTTTATGTTCATTCCACACGAAATCAAATTCTCTGCAACTTTGTAGCTTTAAGTTTTTCCAAATTCCATACAGAAAATATCCGAAATCCACAAACAGATGATTTTTAATACCTCATAAAATTCATAACAAATCATACGTTAATTTTTAACGGTTCAAAATTTGTGGACATATACTCCACTTATATATGTATAACATATCCAAAAATCACAACGATCCAACGGTCGGATAAAAATTATAACTCACACAATAGAACTTTAAGAACACTGATTTGATTTTTAATACTTCTATTTCGACAAAAATACTGATAAAACACCTCAACATTAATTTCTTCATTTATAACTACATAAAATAAATATTTTTTTATCCATTATTTATGTCCACATAAAATAAATATTTTTTTATCATATAAATCAATAATTAATTATTCATAAATAATATTACAGAATCACAATAATGACAACCAGGCCATTCCCAGGAAAGAAGAGGCTTTTCGATAAGGATTTTTCCTTACTGGCGCGTAATTAGGTGACCAAACCTCTCCTTGACAGAACTTTCTAGACATTGCCAATAATGCTACCTAATAATATTATTCAAATCATATGAATTATTGATCTGATAATAGGAAATACTGTGCAGTGACAATTATTGAAACAACAATAATATAAAATAACAACGTAGCAAAATAACAATTTTAGTTCCTGCTATATTCTCAACTCCTGGGAAGAAAAATGGAACAAAAAAGGAAAAGGGTGAGCTCAACTAGCCCAGTAAAGAATATTATGACTAAGATAATATATAATAAATAATCAATAGTATTCAACAGAAAAAAATCTGATAGAATATAATAGACACCAATTTCAGATCAACAACTGCAGCGAAAATAACAATTCATTAGAAGAGTTAAGTAAATAATGAAATCTACTATCATCTATGAATTTAAAAGTCCATCATCAATATGTTATTCCTGTAACATCAATCAATATACATCTTGAATCAAATATTCATCTTTGCACTACGGGCCAAAGATATTCATTTGTATCACCAGTTGGTCATGTTCATCTCAACACCTGTTCATCTTTACACTACGGGCCAATGATATTCATCAGGTAATCATTCATCTTTGTACTACATGCTAAAGATATTCATCAAGTATCACCATTAAGGACTGAGGATGATGAAAAATATTTTAGAGAACGAATCCAATAAGATAAAAGGACAAAGTTTAGACATTCGTACTTTAGATAATTCAAGTTTAAAAATACTCTATAATAAACCATAATGGAGTAAATTTTAAGAATGACGATCAAAACATGGATACAATCAAAGATAATAATCATACTAAACATTTGGGACGAAAAAGAGAAAATTTTATTTTTCGGTGAATAGTGTCGTATTTATGAATAGTGCCGTATACGTGAATAGTAACCCCGACACAAAAAGGTAGAAATTTCACAATAAAACTTATATCAATAATTCAACATAATGATATTGAAGAAAATAATATCATATAAGAAGAAAATACCATCCCTCAGATATGATGTTGAAAGAAACTTGCACTGATATCAACTCTCAAAGTATCTAAATACTCATAAAATACGCTCGATAATATATATATAGAGAGAGTGAGAAAAAACTTGTTTTTGGTGTGATTTTCCATTCCAACTAAGCACCCTATTTATAGAAAAATATTAGAACGCCGAAGCAGACTTAACCTGCTACCTGATGGCTTTACCTGTTACTATTCATGCCCACCATATTTGAAATAAAATTTTAGCATATTTCTTACCAACCAAAAGTGGGGCCCAACAATTCTAAAAATTTCCAAAATATTTTATCATTTAAACAATAATTAGAAATTTTAATAATTCATAATAAATAGTCCTTTCATCAAAAAATATGAATTTTATGTCCATTCCATAGGAAATTAAATTTTCTACAACTTTGTAGCTTTAAGTTTTCTAAATTCCAAACGAAAAATGCCTGAAATCCACATACGGACAATTTTTAATACCTCCATTCCGACAAAATACTGATAAAACACCTCAGCATTAATTCCTTCATTTATAATCACATAAAATAAATATTTCCCTATATATATATATATATATATATATATATATATATATCCACATAAAATAAATATTTCTTATCATATAAATCAATAATTAATTATTCACAAAAAATATTACAGAATCACAATTATGATAACCAGGCCGTTCCTAGGAAAGAGGGGGCTTTTCGATAAGGATTTCTCCTTACTAGCGCGCAATTAGGTGACCAAACCTCCTTAGACAGAACTTTCTAGATATTGTCAATAATGCTATCTAATAATATTATTCAATTAATATGAATTATTGATCTGATAATGGGAAATATTGTGTAGTGACAATTATTAAAACAACAATAATATAAAATATCAATGCAGCAATTATTGAATCAATAAAATAAAATATTGAACAATAATTACTGTAACAATTATTGAGTAGTACCTTCTTACGTAAGAATCAATAATTCAAAAATACTATGCACTACCGTGTGCTACTATGCAACCACGTGTATTACCGTATTTTAACCACCAGGTATTCTAACAGTGTTAACGGTAACGATTACGCCGTTATTTATAAAACTCAAACTTGTCGTTTTCTTCATCCGACAGTTATTCTGTTATGGGGCCCACAAATGGTTGCGCTGTCATACGAATATTCCCCGGCAGCAAAAATATTCCACGACCAAACGAATATTCTCCGACAAAAATAAATATTTTATAACCACTTGTTTATTTTGTAAAATTTACACATTTCACCCATAACCAAAACATTATATCAAATTAACTCCTTATTATTTCAAGATAATGAATATAGAAAATTTAATTTTATTTATAATAAGTTGGGGTCTTACACCCTCTCCTCTTTATGAAATTTCATCCTCGAAATTGACGTACGTACCTGGTGTTTCTAAAAGTTGAGGGTACCTCGCTTTCATTTACGATTCCAACTCCCAAGTCATTTCCTCAATAGCATGGTTCCTCCACAAAACATTAACTTGTGGTATAACCTTTGTTCGTAGGATATGCTCTTTTCTATCCAATATCTTGACAGGTACCTCCTCGTACGTTAAATCTTCGGCTATCTCGTCTGGTTCTAACGCAATAATGTGGTTCGGGTCTTTCGCATATTTACGAAGCATAGATATGTGAAAAATATTATGAACACGAGACATGGAGCAATACGTTGTAAGACCCCAAATTATTAATAAATGAAATTTAATTTCCTCTATTTATTATTTTGAAACAGTAAGGGTTGAATTGATTAATGAGGTTAGTTATCAATAAAATGTACAAATATTTTAAATAAGCAAGTGGTTATAAAATATTCATTGTTGTCGGGGAATATTCGTTTGGTCGTGGAATATTCTTACTGTCGAGAAATATTCGTACGATGGCGCAACCTTGTGTGGGCCCCATAACGAAAAGCGATTGGATGAAGAAAACGACAACTATAAGTTGTTTATAAATAACGGTAGTTGTTACCGTTAATACTGTTGGAATACCCGGTGGTTAAAACACAGTAATACGCGTTGTTGCACAGTAGCACACGGTATTGCACCAATTATTGATTCTTACGTAAGAAGGCACTACTCAATAATTGTTATAGTAATTACTGTTCAGTATTTTATTTTATTGATTCAATAATTGTTGTGTTGATATTTTATATTATTGTTGTTTCAATAATTGTCACTACACAGTATTTTCTATTATCGAAGTAATAATTCATATTATCTGAATAATATTATTAAATAACATTATTGGCAATGTCTATAAAGTTCTGTCTAAGGAGAGGTTTGGTCACCTAATTGCGCGCTAGTAAGTAGAAATTCTTATTGGAAAGCCCCCTCTTTCCTGGGAACTGCCTAGTTGTCAGTATTGTGATTCTGTAATACTATTTGTGAATAATTAATTGTTGATTTATATGATGATGAAAATATTCATTTTATGTGGATATAGATGGAGAAAATTTTTAAAGTGACAATTGTTGAAAATCGATATTTTATCTTTTCTGATAAAATAATTTTTTATTATATTATTATAATATAATAATGTGACGCCCCCAAAATAGGTATACAACACCCATTCTGAGTCGCCAAATGCATGGTACAGAAACCAAACTACAACTTCAATAATACAAATGTCGTGCAAAATACGACAACACATACTGTGAGTTTAAATACAAATATTGTCTTCTAGACAATATCCACACTCAAATAAATCTCCATTACAATTATTCAAATACTATTTTACAGAAATAGTGAAGACTGCTAAAACATCTTTCTAGAACCATCACTCCATACCCCGACTAGATCCTGCTATGTTCTCACCTCCTGAGAAGAAAAATGGAACAAAAAGGAAAAGGGTGAGCTCAACTAGCCCAGTAAAGAATATTATGACTAAGATAATATACAAACAAATTATCGTTAGTCTTCAACAGGGAAAAATCTGATAGAATATAATCGACAACAAGTTTTAGATCAACAACTGCAGCGGAAACAGCAAACCATTAGAAGAGTCAAGTAGAGAAAGAATTCTACTATCTTCTAAGATTTAAAAGTCCATCATCAATATTTTATCCCTGTAACATCAATTAATAATCATCTTTATCCAAATATTCATCTTTGCACTACAGGCCAAAGATATTCATTTGTATCACCTGTCATTCATGTTCATCTCAACACCTGTTCATCTTTGCACTACAGGCCAAAGATATTCATCAAGTAATCATACATCTTTGCACTACAGGCCAAAGATATTCATTAATATCATCATTTAGGACTGAGGATGATGAAAAATATCTTAAAGAGAACGAATCCAGTGAGACAGAAGGACAAATAGTAGGGATTCGTATAACAGTTTATCCAAGATCAATAATACTTCATAATAATCAATTGTGAAGCAGAATTCAAAAATAAAGATCAAAACATGGATACAATCAAAGATAGTAACCATAATAGACATCTTGGACAAAAAGGAAAAATTTTATTTTTCGGTGAATAGTGCCGTATTCGTGAATAGTGCCGTATACGTGAATAGTGCCGTATACGTAAATAGTAACCCCGACACAAAAAGTTCCAAATTTGATAAAAACTCATATCAATATTTCAGCATAATGATATTGAAGAAAATAATATCATTTAAGAAGAAAATAATATCCCTTACCTCAAGATATCAGTACTTCTGGTCGGAATACCGGTATAAGGCTGAAAGAAACTTGCTCTGATGAATAGAAACTCTCAAAGTATCTAAATACTCACAAAATACACTCAATAATCTAGAGAGAGAAAGAGAGAAAACTTGTTTCTGGTGTGATTTTCAATTCTAACTTAGCCCTCTATTTATAGGAAAATTTTAGTAGGTTTGACCTGCAACCTGATGGCTTTACCTGCTACTATTCCCACCCACCACATTTGAAATATAATTCAGCACATTTCTTCACCAACCACAAGTGGGGCCCACCAATTCTAGAATTTTCCATCAAAATGATAAACTCCGAAAATTCAACAATTTCTGAACCAGTCATCTCGTAAAATTCATAATAAATCATACGTTCATTTTTAACGGTTCAAAATTTGTGGACACATACTTAACTTATATATGTATAACATATCCAAAAATTACCACGATCCAACGGTCGGATTAAAAATTATAACACCCGCAATATTTCTCAAAAACCCTGATTTGATTTTTAATACCTCCATTCCGATAAAAATACTGATAAAACACCTCAACATTAACTCCTTCATTTTTAACCACAAAAATATATCCCTCATTTATATCCACATAAAATAAATATTTCCTTATCATATGAATCAATAATTAATTATTCACAAATAATATTACAGAATCACATTTATGACAACCAGGCCGTTCCCAGGAAAGAGGGGGCTTTCCAATAAGGATTTCTCCTTACTGGCGCGCAATTAGATGACCAAACCTCTCCTTAGACAGAACTTTCTAGACATTGCCAATAATGTTATCTAATAATATTATTCAAATAATATGAATTATTGATCTGATAATGGAAAATACTGTGCAGCAACAATTATTGAAACAACAATAATATAAAATATCAATGCAACAATTATTGAATCAATAAAATAAAATATTGAACAATAACTACTGTAACAATTATTGAGTAGTGCCTTCTTACGTAAGAATCAATAATTGGTGCAATACCGTGTGCTACTGTATTTTAACCACCGGGTATTCCAACAGTATTAACGGTAACAACTACGCCGTTATTTATAAATAACTTATACTTGTCATTTTCTTCATCCAATCGCTTTCCGTTATGGGGCCCACACAAGGCTGCGCCGTCGTACGAATATTCCCCGACAGCAAGAATATTCCACGACCAAACGAATATTCCCCGACAAAATGAATATTTTATAACCACTTGCTTATTTTGCAAAATTTGCACATTTCACCCATAACCAAAGTATTATATCAAATTAACCCCTTATTATTCACAATAATATTTAGAGAAAATTTGATTTTATTCATTAATAAGTTGGGGTCTTACAACCTCCCCTCCTTATGAAATTTCGTCCTCGAAATTGACGTACGTACCTGATGTTTCAAAAAGGTGAGGATACCTCGCTTTCATTTCTGATTCCAACTCCCAGGTCATTTCTTCAATAGCATGGTTTCTCCACAAAACCTTAACTTGTGGTATAACCTTCGTGCGTAGGACATGCTCTTTCCTATCCAAGATCTTAACAGGTACCTCCTCGTACGTTAAATCTTCAGCTATCTCGTCTGGTTCTAACTCAATAATGTGGTTCGGGTCTTTAACATATTTACGAAGCATAGATATGTGAAAAACATTATGAACACGAGACATGCTTGGAGGTAATGCGAGTCTATATGCCACATTTCCTATTCGCTCAAGAATCTCAAATGGACCAACAAATCTTGGATTGAGCTTTCCTCTCTTCCCAAATCTTGTAACTCCCTTCCATGGTGCAACACGTAATAATACATGATCCCCAATATTAAATTCCACGTCCTTCCGATGAAGATCCGCATAACTCTTTTGTCGATCCTGTGCCGTTTGTATACGTTGTCGAATCGTTTGGATCTTCTCTGTAGTAATGCGTACCAACTCTGGTCCCAACAATGTTGCTTCACCCACCTCGTCCCAGCATACTGGAGAACGACATTTTCTTCCATACAACGCCTCGAATGGAGCCACACCTATGCTCGCCTGATAACTGTTGTTGTAGGAGAATTCCACCAATGGTAGGTACTTATCCCAACTCCCTTTGAGATCTAGGACACAAAGTCTTAATAGATCTTCAAGAGTTTGAATAGTCCTCTCTGATTGTCCGTCCGTTTGAGGATGGTATGCCGAACTGAATCGTAAATCCGTGCCCATAGCTTTCTGCAAGCTAACCCAAAATCGTGAAGTGAATCTTGGGTCACGATCCGAAACTATGGATACTGGCATGCCATGCAATCTCACAATCTCGTTCACGTACATACTAGCAAGACGTTCAAGGGAATAAGTCTCACGTATCGGCAAGAAATGAGCGGACTTGGTTAATCTATCAACAATAACCCAAATCGCATCTATGCCTTGAGAAACCTTGGGAAGACCCGTAACAAAATCCATAGTAATGTGTTCCCACTTCCATTTCGGGATCTCAAGTGGTTGCAATGGACCCTTTGGCACTTGATGCTCCGCCTTTACACGTTGACAAGTTAAACACCTCGAGATAAACTCCGCGATCTCTCTTTTCATATTGCTCCACCAAAATGTATGTCGAAGATCGTGATACATTTTGGTACTCCCAGGATGGATTGCAAACGGTGTGTTGTGTGCCTCCATCATTATTCTATGCTTCAAGTCAAAATCGTTAGGAACACAAAGTCTGGAGTTGACTCGAAGTATTCCTTCTTCATCGATTCTTGCTTCTGGAATAGCACCTTCTTGCACTTTCTTCTTCATACGCATCAGCTCCATGTCCGTAGCTTGAGCAGCTTTAACTTTATCGATTAAAGTCGGTTCTACTCGTATATTTGATATCATCATGTGGGTACTTGGAGCCTTCATCTCTATCTCCATCCTTTGCAAGTCATACAAAATGGGCCTTTGTGTTAACAATATTGCACTCGTACCCGCATATGATCTTCTACTCAATGCGTCAGCTACTACGTTTGCTTTTCCAGGATGATATTGGATGGTATGATCGTAATCTTTCAACAGCTCGAGCCAACGTCGCTGCCGCATGTTGAGTTCCTTTTGGGTGAAGAAATATTTGAGGCTTTTATGATCTGTATAGATCTCCACTTTCTCCCCATACAGGTAGTGTCTCCAGATCTTCAACGCAAAAACGACTGCTGCCAACTCCAAATCATGAGTAGGATAATTCCTCTCATATTCTTTGAGTTGTCGTGAGGCATAGGCTATGACTTTCCCATGTTGCATGAGAACACATCCTAACCCTTTGCCTGAAGCATCGCTGTAGATAACAAATCCATCCGAACCAGATGGTATTGTCAGAACAGGTGCCGAAATGAGTCTCCTCTTGAGTTCTTGGAAACTCTTCTCGCATTCCTCACTCCATACGAATTTTGTATCTTTCCGAGTCAGCTGAGTTAACGGAGTAGCGATTCGAGAAAATCCTTCCACAAATCTCCGATAATAACCAGCTAAGCCTAGAAAGCTACGTACTTCGGTTACCGACTTCGGTTGCTCCCAACTTTGTATGGCTTCAATCTTCGCCGGGTCGACAGATACTCCATGTTTTGACACCACGTGCCCAAGGAATGCTACTTCCTCAAGCCAGAACTCGCATTTCTTCAATTTGGCATATAGCTTATTTTCACGAAGCCTTTGCAGTACCAGCTTCAAATGGCGCTCATGATCTTCACGGCTTTTGGAATAGATGAGGATGTCATCAATAAAGACAACAACGAACTGATCCAAATATTCTTTGAATACACGGTTCATCATATCCATGAAGGCAGCAGGAGCATTAGTCAATCCAAAAGACATTACTAAGAATTCATAATGCCCGTACCGAGTTCTGAAGGCAGTCTTTGGAATATCCTCAGTTTTAATCTTCAGCTGATGATATCCAGAACGAAGGTCGATCTTTGAAAAGAATTGTGTTCCTTGTAACTGGTCGAACAGGTCATCAATGCGAGGTAGCGGATACCTATTCTTGATAGTGACATGATTCAATTCTCGATAGTCGATACAAAGTCGCATACTCCCGTCTTTCTTCTTTACGAATAAAACAGGAGCACCCCAAGGAGACGTACTAGGACGAATAAAACCGATGTCCAACAACTCCTGTAGTTGGACTTTTAACTCCTGAAGTTCAATAGGAGCCATTCGATATGGAGTTTTAGAAATGGGCTTTGTACCGGGTTCAAGGTCAATAAAGAATTCAACTTCACGTTCTGGGGGTAGACCAGGAAGTTCTTCAGGAAATACATCGGGAAATTCTCTAACAATAGAAATATTATTCAAATCTGACTTGTCTTTGTTCAAATCCATACATGGGCTAAGAAAGCTTGACATCCGTTTTTCAATAAACGAATAGCTTTGTGGCTTGATATGACAGTGACTGATTTTAGTGGTTTAGTAGTTTGAATTCGTATGACAGGTTGGTTAGGAATATGAAAACTAACAACCTTACGAAAACAATCAATTTTAGCATGATGAGTGGTTAACCAATCAATTCCTAAAATCACATCAAAAGCAAGTATCTTTAAAGAGATAAGATCAACAGGTAATGTGATAGTGCCAACTTGGATCATGCAAGATTTATAAACTGTAGATGTAACGAAGGTTTCACCCAACGGAGTTTCAACAGATAAGTTAAAGTCCAATTTCTCCGGAGTCAAGTTTAAACGTTGAGCACAAGCAGGAGAGATAAAAGAATGGGTAGAACCGGTATCTAGTAAAGTATAAACTTCGCAAGAATTCAAGATTAGCTTACCCGTGATCACCTCGTTCGGGTTTCTCGCGTTTTGGCCAGTAACGACAAACGCCCTTCCAGGAACCGCTGATTTCGACTTATCCGGGACAGCTTTTGGAGTCACCATCCCCGCTGAACTTGGTTTTGCTACAGAACACTCTCGAGCTATATGACCCTCCTTTCCACAGTTATAACATACCTTGGATTGTTGTGGGCAGTTTGGGCTGATATGTCCCTCTTTCCCACATTTGTAACATACGACCGGTGGTCGTTCTCCTCCCCTAGAAACAGTTGATGTTTGTGCTGACGTCTTCACATTATCATTGTTGTACCTTCTCTTCTTGAAATCTCCTCCCGACTCGCTCCTTCTATTATCACGACCACGATTACCACCAGAGTGGTTACCGCTTTTGTCCGAATATTTTCCTCCCTGCTGGTTTTCATTGCTTCGATGACTGCCGCCACCGGTATGACCCTGGTTGTGGTCCCTCGGTTGCACATACTCATTATCTCGCTCTAATAATTGAGCCCTATTTACAACATCTGAATATAAAGAAAATTTATGAGAGATAAGATATTGTCGAATCTCGGGTTTTAGACCTCTCAGAAACATCCTTGTCATTCGTTCCTCATTTTCGACCAAATGAGGTGCAAACCTGGATAACTCTGCAAACTTCGCCTCGTACTGGGACACCGTCATGTTGTTTTGTTCCAGTCTGATAAACTCTACCTCCTTCATATGACGAATACTTTCAGGAAAGTACTTGTCATTGAACAGTTTTTGAAATGTTTCCCAGGACATGTTGAGTGCGTCAGGCTGGGTACGCTTCACAGACTCCCACCAGTAGTCTGCCTCACCGCGGAACATAAAGGTGGCGAATGGAACCTTTTGTTCCTCCGTGCATCCCAAGACATCGAATATCTTGGTAATTTGCTTGACCCACGTTTCCGCCATGATCGGATCCGGCTTTCCCTTAAATTCTGGTGGTCCCAATTCTTTGAACTGCTTAGCTGTGACAAACCGCGCGTTATCATTTCCACCCGTATTCTGCACACGAGTCTCCCTCGTCTGATTTTGCATGAACTGCAAAAAGCTCCTAAACATTCCATCATTCATCGTTTGCTCGGTAACGTTGTTTACAGGAGGAATATTGCCTTCCTGTTGCACGTTCCCCTGGGTGGTGATCAAAGGTGTCTCCACGGTCTGATTTACTCCATTATTAACGTTCTCAGCTGCCATTCTTAAATACTGCCATAAAACAAGGGTTAATAGTCATGTCATATATTATCCCTATACTCTGACCGACCAAATAAACACCAAATAAACTTAGTCAAGTCATACTAGCGAAGGAATTCCCCGTCTCTCCCCTCCTAGTTCTTGTCTCACATCTCAGCCAGGGATCATATCCCTAAGCTCTGATACCAACTGTGACGCCCCCAAAATAGGTATACAACACCCATTCTGAGTCGCCAAATACATGGTACAGAAAGCAAACTACAACTTCAATAATACAATTGTCGTGCAAAATACGACAACACATACTGTGAGTTTAAATACAAATATTGTCTTCTAGACAATATCCACACTCAAATAAATCCTCATTACAATTATTCAAACACTATTTTACAGAAATAGTGAGGACTGCTAAAACATCTTTCTAGAACCATCACTCCATACCCCGACTAGATCCTGCTATGTTCTCACCTCCTGAGAAGAAAAATGGAACAAAAAGGAAAAGGGTGAGCTCAACTAGCCCAGTAAAGAATATTATGACTAAGATAATATACAAACAAATTATCGTTAGTCTTCAACAGGGAAAAATCTGATAGAATATAATCGACAACAAGTTTTAGATCAACAACTGCAGCGGAAACAGCAAACCATTAGAAGAGTCAAGTAGAGAAAGAATTCTACTATCTTCTAAGATTTAAAAGTCCATCATCAATATTTTATCCCTGTAACATCAATTAATAATCATCTTTATCCAAATATTCATCTTTGCACTACAGGCCAAAGATATTCATTTGTATCACCTGTCATTCATGTTCATCTCAACACCTGTTCATCTTTGCACTACAGGCCAAAGATATTCATCAAGTAATCATACATCTTTGCACTACAGGCCAAAGATATTCATTAATATCATCATTTAGGACTGAGGATGATGAAAAATATCTTAAAGAGAACGAATCCAATGAGACAGAAGGACAAATAGTAGGGATTCGTATAACAGTTTATCCAAGATCAATAATACTTCATAATAATCAATTGTGAAGCAGAATTCAAAAATAAAGATCAAAACATGGATACAATCAAAGATAGTAACCATAATAGACATCTTGGACAAAAAGAAAAATTTTATTTTTCGGTGAATAGTGCCGTATTCGTGAATAGTGCCGTATACGTGAATAGTGCCGTATACATGAATAGTAACCCCGACACAAAAAGTTCCAAATTTGATAAAAACTCATATCAATATTTCAGCATAATGATATTGAAGAAAATAATATCATTTAAGAAGAAAATAATATCCCTTACCTCAAGATATCAGTACTTCTGGTCGGAATACCGGTATAAGGCTGAAAGAAACTTGCTCTGATGAATAGAAACTCTCAAAGTATCTAAATACTCACAAAATACACTCAATAATCTAGAGAGAGAAAGAGAGAAAACTTGTTTCTGGTGTGATTTTCAATTCTAACTTAGCCCTCTATTTATAGGAAAATTTTAGTAGGTTTGACCTGCAACCTGATGGCTTTACCTGCTACTATTCCCACCCACCACATTTGAAATATAATTCAGCACATTTCTTCACCAACCACAAGTGGGGCCCACCAATTCTAGAATTTTCCATCAAAATGATAAACTCCGAAAATTCAACAATTTCTGAACCAGTCATCTCGTAAAATTCATAATAAATCATACGTTCATTTTTAACGGTTCAAAATTTGTGGACATATACTCAACTTATATATGTATAACATATCCAAAAATTACCACGATCCAACGGTCGGATTAAAAATTATAACACCCGCAATATTTCTCAAAAACCCTGATTTTTTTTAATACCTCCATTCCGATAAAAATACTGATAAAACACCTCAACATTAACTCCTTCATTTTTAACCACAAAAATATATCCCTCATTTATATCCACATAAAATAAATATTTCCTTATCATATGAATCAATAATTAATTATTCACAAATAATATTACAGAATCACATTTATGACAACCAGGCCGTTCCCAGGAAAGAGGGGGCTTTCCAATAAGGATTTCTCCTTACTGGCGCGCAATTAGATGACCAAACCTCTCCTTAGACAGAACTTTCTAGACATTGCCAATAATGTTATCTAATAATATTATTCAAATAATATGAATTATTGATCTGATAATGGAAAATACTGTGCAGCAACAATTATTGAAACAACAATAATATAAAATATCAATGCAACAATTATTGAATCAATAAAATAAAATATTGAACAATAACTACTGTAACACTTATTGAGTAGTGCCTTCTTACGTAAGAATCAATAATTGGTGCAATACCGTGTGCTACTGTATTTTAATCACCGGGTATTCCAACAGTATTAACGGTAACAACTACGCCGTTATTTATAAATAACTTATACTTGCCATTTTCTTCATCCAATCACTTTCCGTTATGGGGCCCACACAAGGCTGCGCCGTCGTACGAATATTCCCCGACAGCAAGAATATTCCACGACCAAACGAATATTCCCCGACAAAATGAATATTTTATAACCACTTGCTTATTTTGCAAAATTTACACATTTCACCCATAACCAAAGTATTATATCAAATTAGCCCCTTATTATTCACAATAATATTTAGAGAAAATTTGATTTTATTCATTAATAAGTTGGGGTCTTACAAATAATGATGATATTTTTACAATAAATGTAGGATATATGAGTATATGAGGAGAAAGAGTATTTTTGTTGTAAAAGTTGTTTAAAGCATGTTAAACATGTCTGTGGGCCCATTTCTTGACTGAAATTTGATTATAGCCTGTTAAATCGCCCGTTTGTGGATTTCGGTCAATTTATGTTTGGAATTTGGGAAAATTTAAACTTACAAAGTTGTAGAGAATGAAATTTCCTATGAAAAAGACATAAGATTCGAATTTTTCTGATAAAATAGCTATTTATTATGAATTATTGAAGTTCCGAAGTTCCGGAATAATTGATTTTTGGAAGTTTTAAATATTTATATTTAGAAAAATATTTTTGTTATTGTTGGTGGGCTCACTTGTTGTCAAACATGCTAAAATTGGTGATTCAAAGGTTGGCGTAGAAAATTTAATATATATAATAATATTTTATTAAATTTTTTGTTTTGGTGTTCTAAGCATTTTCTTATAAATAGGGTGCTTATGTTAGAATTGAAAATCACACCAGAAACGAAAGATTTCTCTGTCTATATTATCGAGTGTATTCTTGTGAGTATTTTGATATTTTGAGTGTTGCTATACGGTGCAAGTTCCCTTCAGCACTATATCTGGTATTCCAGCTAGAAGTACTGTCTTTTTGAGGTAAGGGATGTTATTTTCTTCTTAAATGATATTATTTTCTTCAATATCATTATGCCGAAATATTGATCCGAATTTTTATCAAATTTGAAATTTTTTGTGTCGGGGTTACTATTTACGTATACGGCACTATTCACGAATATGGCACTATTCACCAAAAAAAATTAAATCTTCGTTTTTGTCCAAGATATCTATTATGGATACTAGCTTTGATTGTATCCATGTTTTGGTCTTCATTCTTGAATTTTACTCTACTATGATTATTTACGAAGTATTTTTTGAACTTGGATTGTTTAAAGTACGAATCCTTAATAATTGTTCTTTTGTTTCACTGGATTCGTTTTCTTTAAAATATTTTTCATCATCCTCAATCCTAAATGATGACACAAATGAATATCTTTGGCCTGTAGTGCAAAGATTAATGATTTTATGATTAATATCTTTGGCCCGTAATGCAAAGATGAACAGGTGTTGAGATGAACATGACCAACTAGTGAATATTTTTGGTCTGTAGTGTAAAGATGAATATTTGATTCTAGATAAATATTTATTGATGTTACAGGGATAAAATAATGACGATGAACTTTTAAATTCATATATAGAAGATAGTAGATTTTATTCTCTACTTTACTCTTCTAATGAATTATTATTTCCGCTGTGAATATTGATTTAAAATTTATTGTCTATTGTATTCTATTAAATTTTTCCCTGTTGAGGACTAACGATAATTTGTTCTATATTATCTTAGTCATAATATTCTTTACTGGGCTAGTTGAGCTCACCATTTTTCTTTTTGTTCCATTTTTTTCTCAGGAGGCGAGAATGTAGCGAGTACTAGTCGGGATATGGAATGAAGGTTCTAGAAAGTTGTTTTAGTAGTCTTCACCATTTTTGTAAAATAATATATCAATAATTATAATGAGGACTTATTTGAGTGTGAATATTGTCTAGATGATAATATTTGTATTTAAACACACAGTTTTTATGTTGTATTAATAAAGTTGTAGTTGTATATGTACCATGTATTTTGACGACTCAGAATGGGTGTTGTATACCTATGTTGGGGGCGTCACAGTTGGTATCAGAGCTTAGGGATATGGTCTCTGGCGGAGATCGGGGAATAGTATTAGGAGGGGAGAGACGAGTAAATCCTTCGCTAGTGTGTCATACCTAAGCTTATTTGTTGGTCAGTCATAATATAGGGGTATTATGTGATTTGTTAATTTCTTTAATTAACCCTTGTTTTATGGCAGTATTTGAAAATGGCAATTGAGAATGTTAACAGTGGAATAAATGAGACCATGGAGACACCTTTGCTCACCAATAAGGAGAACGTGCAACAGGCTGGCAATGTTCCTCCAATAAACAACACCACTGAGCAGACGATGAACGATGAGATGTTTAGAAGCTTTTTACTGTTTATGCAAAACCAGACGAAGGAGATTCCTGTTCAAAATATAGGAAGAAATAATGGCAACGCACAGCTGGTCACAGCCAAGCAGTTCAAAGAGTTGGGACCACCAGAATTCTGGAAAAAGCTGGATCCGATTAAGGCAGAGACGTGGGTCAAGCAAATTACCAAGATATTCGATGTCTTGGGATGCACGAAGGAACAGAAGGTTCCATTCGCCACCTTTATGTTTCGTAATGAGGCAGATTACTTATGGGAATCTGTGAAATGTACTCATCCAGGCGCGCTCAACATGTCTTGGGAGACATTTCAGAAACTTTTCAATGACAAATACTTTTCTGAAAGTGTTCATCATATGAAGGAGGTAGAGTTTATTAGACTGGAGTAGAATAACATGACGGTGTCCCAGTACGAGGTGAAGTTTGCAGAGTTGTCCAAGTTTGCACCTCATTTGGTGGAGAATGACGAACGTATGACACGGATGTTTCTGAGAGGTTTGAAACCCGGCATACGTCAATATCTCATTTCACATAAATTTTCTCTCTATTCAGATGTTGTCAACAGGGCTCAATTATTAGAGCGAGATAACGAGTACGTTCAACCGAGGGACCACAACCAGGATCATACCGGTGACAGCAGTCATCAGAACAACGATAACCACCGGAGAAAGAAAAATACGGACAAGAGCGGCAACCACTCTGGTGGTAATCATGGCCATGAAAATAGAAGAAGCTAGTCAGGAGGAGATTTTAAAAAGAGGAGATTCAACAATGACAATACGAAGACGTCAGCACCCGCGGCAACTGGTTCCAAGGGAGGAGAACGACCACCGGTTATATGCTATAAGTGCGGAAAAGAAGGACATATCAGCCCAAACTGCCCACAACAATTTAAGGTATGTTATAACTGTGGAAAGGAAGAACATATCGCTCGAGATTGCATTATAGCGAAACCAAGTTCAGCGGGGATGGTGACTCAAAAGGCTGTCCCAGAAAAGTCAAAGTCAACGGTTCCTGGAAGAGCGTTTGTCGTGACTGGTCAACATGCAAGGAACCCAAACGAGGTGATCACGGGTAAGCTAATCATAAATTCATGCGAAGTTTATACCTTACTAGATACCGGTGCTACCCATTCATTTATTTCTCCTGCTTGTGCTCAACGTTTAAACTTGACTCCGGAGAAATTAGACTTTGATTTATCTGTGGAGACTCCGTTAGGAGAAACTTTCATCACATCAACTATTTATAAATCTTGTTTGATTCAAGTTGGCACCATCACCTTACCTGTTGACCTTATCTCTTTAAAGATACTTGCTTTTGATGTGATTTTGGGGATTGATTGGTTAATTACTCATCATGCCAAAATTGATTGTTTTCGTAAGGTTGTTAGTTTTCATATTCCTAAACAACCTGTTGTTCGAATTCAAGTAACTAAACCATTAAAATCAATCACTGTTATATCAAGTCATAAAGCTATTCGTTTATTAAAAAACGGATGTCAAGCTTTCTTAGCCCATATTATTGATTTGAATAAAGACACGTCAGATTTGAATAATATTCCTGTTGTTAGTAACTTTCCTGACGTATTTCCTGAAGAACTTCCCGGTCTACCCCCAGAACGTGAAGTTGAATTCTTTATTGATCTTGAACCTGGTACAAAGCCCATTTCTAAAACCCCATATCGAATGGCTCCTATTGAACTTCAGGAGTTGAAGTTCCAACTACAGGAGTTGTTGGACATCGGTTTCATTCGTCTTAGTACATCTCTTTAGGGTGCTCCTATTTTATTCGTAAAGAAGAAAGATGAGAGTATGCGACTTTGTATTGATTACCGGGAATTGAACCATGTTACCATCAAGAATAGGTATCCACTACCTCGTATTGATGACTTGTTTGACCAGTTACAAAGAGCAAAATTCTTTTCAAAAATCGATCTTCGTTCTTGATATCATCAGCTGAAGATTAGAACTGAGGATATTCCAAAGACTGCCTTTAGAACTCGGTACGGCCATTATGAATTCTTAGTCATGTCTTTTGGATTGACTAATGCTCATGCGGCTTTCATGGATATGATGAATCGAGTATTCAATGAATATTTGGATCAGTTCGTTGTTGTCATTATTGATGGCATCCTCATATATTCCAAAAGTCGTGAAGATCATGAGCACCATTTGAAGCTCGTACTCCAAAGGCTTCGTGAAAACAAGCTTTATGCCAAGTTGAAGAAATGCGAGTTCTGGCTTGAGGAAGTAGCATTCCTTGGGCACGCGGTGTCAAAATATGGAGTATCTATTGATCCGGCGAAGATTGAAGCAATACAAAGTTGGGAGCAACCGAAATCGGTGACCGAAGTACGTAGCTTTTTGGGCTTAGCTGGTTATTATCGGAGATTTGTGGAAGGATTTTCTCGAATCGCTACTCCGTTAACTCAGCTGACTCATAAAGATACAAAATTTGTATGGAGCGAGGAATGCGAGAAGAGTTTCCAAGATCTCAAGAGGAGACTCATTTCGGCACCTGTTTTGACAATACCATCTGGTTCGGATGGATTTGTTATCTACAGCGATGCTTCAGGCAAAGGGTTAGGATGTGTTCTCATGCAACGTGGGAAAGTCATAGCCTATGCCTCGCGACAACTTAAAGAATATGAGAAGAATTATCCTGCTCATGATCTAGAGATGGCAGCAGTTATTTTTGCTCTAAAGATCTGGAGGCACTATCTATATGGGGAGAAAGTGGAGATATATTCATACCATAAAAGTCTCAAATATTTTTTCACTAAAAAAGAACTCAACATGCGGCAACGACGTTGGCTCGAGCTGTTGAAAGACTACGACCATACCATTTAATACCATCCTGGAAAAGCGAATGTGGTAGCCGACGAATTGAGTAGAAGATCATACGCGGGAACGAGTGTGATGTTGTCAACACAAAGGCCCATTTTGTGTGATTTACAAAAAATGAAGATAGAATTCAAGACCCCGGGGACCCATGCAACGATGTCAAGTATACGCATAGAACCAACTTTAATAGATAAAGTTAAAGTTGCTCAAGCCACAGACCCGGAGCTGAAGCGTATGAAAAAGAAAGTGCAAGAAGGTGCTATTCTAGAAGTAAGAATCGATGAAGAATGAATACTTCGAGCCCACTCCAGACTTTGTTTTCCTAACGATTCTAATTTGAAGTATAAGATCATGATGGAGGCACATAATACACCGTTTGTAATCCACCCTGGAAGTACCAAAATGTATCGTGATCTTCGACATATATTTTAGTGGAATAATATGAAGAGAGAGATTGCAAAGTTTATCTCGATGTGTTTAACTTGTCAACGTGTAAAGGCGGAGCATCAAGTGCCTAAGGACCCATTGCAACCACTTGAGATTCCGAAATGGAAATGGGAACACATTACCATGGATTTTGTTACGGGTCTTCCCATAGTTTCTCAAGGCATAAATGTTATTTGGGTTATTGTTGATAGATTAACTAAGTCTGCTCATTTCTTGCTGATACGGGAGACTTATTCCCTTGAACGTCTTGCTCGTATGTACGTAGATGAGATTGGGAGATTGCATGGCATGCCAGTATCCATAGTTTCGGATCGTGACCCAAGATTCACTTCAAGATTTTGGGTTAGCTTGAAAAAAGCTATGGGCACAGATTTACGATTCAGTTCGGCATACCATCCTCAAACGGACGGGCAATCAGAGAGTACTATTCAAACTCTTGAAGATCTATTAAGTCTTTGTGTCCTAGATTTCAAAGGGAGTTGGGATAAGTACCTATCATTGGTGGAATTCTCTTACAACAACAGTTATCAGGTAAGTATAGGTGTGGCTCCATTTGAAGCATTATATGGACGAAAGTGTCGCTCTCCAGTATGTTGGGATGAGGTGAGAGAAGCAACATTGTGGGGACCCGAGTTGGTACGTATGACTACGGAAAAGATCCAAATGACTCCACAACATATACAAACGGCACAGAATCGATAAAAGAGTTATGCGGATCTTCATCGAAAGGACGTGAAATTTAGTATCGGGGATCATGTATTATTGCGTGTGGCTCCATGGAAGGGAGTTACAAGATTTGGGAAGAGAGAAAAGCTCAATCCATGATTTATTGGTCCATTTCAGATTCTTGACCGAGTAGGAAATGTGGCCTATAGACTCGCGTTACCTCCAAGTATGTCTCGTGTTCATAATGTTTTTCATATATTTGTGCTTCGTAAATATGTGAAAGACCCAAACCACGTCATTGAGTTAGAACCGGATGAGATAGCTGAAGACTTAACGTACGAGGAGGTACTTGTCAAGATCTTGGATAGGAAAGAGCATGTTCTACGCACAAAGGTCATACCACAAGTTAAAGTTTTGTGGAGGACCATGCTATTGAGGAAATGACCTGGGAGTTCGAAACAGAAATGAAAGCGAGGTATCCTCATCTTTTCGAAACACCAGATACGTACGTCAATTTCCCAAATTATTAATAAATAAAATTTAATTTCCTCTATTTATTATTTTGAAACAGTAAGGGTTGAATTGATTAATGAGGTTAGTTATGGATAAAATGCGCAAATATTTTAAATAAGCAAGTGGTTATAAAATATTCATTATTGTCGGGGAATATTCGTTTGGTCGTGGAATATTCTTATTGTCGGGGAATATTCGTACGATGGCGCAGCCTTGTGTGGGTCCCATAACGGAAAGCGATTGGATGAAGAAAACGACAAGTATAAGTTGTTTATAAATAACGGCGTAGTTGTTACCGTTAATACTGTTGGAATACCCGGTGGTTAAAACAAAGTAATATGCGTTGTTGCACAGTAGCACACGGTATTGTACCAATTATTGATTCTTACGTAAGAAGACACTACTCAATAATTGTTACAGTAATTATTGTTCAGTATTTTATTTTATTGATTCAATAATTGTTGCGTTGATATTTTATATTACTGTTGTTTCAATAATTGTCACTACACAATATTTTTTATTATCGAAGCAATAATTCATATTATCTGAATAATATTATTAGATAACATTATTGGTAATGTCTAGAAAATTCTGTCTAAGGAGAGATTTGGTCACCTAATTGCGCGTCAGTAAGGAGAAATTTTTATTGGAAAGCCCCCTCTTTCCTAGGAGCTGCCTAGTTGTCAGTATTGTGATTTTGTAATATTATTTGTGAATAATTAATTATTGATTTATATGATGAGGAAAATATTCATTTTATGTGGATATAGATGAAGAAAATTTTTAAAGTGACAATTGTTGAAAATCGATATTTTATCTTTTCTGATAAAATAATATTTTATTATATTATTATAATATAATAATGATGATATTTTTACAATAAATGTGGGATATATGAGTATATGAGGAGAAATAGTATGTTTGTTGCAAAAGTTGTTTAGAAGATGTTAAACATGTCTGTGGGCCCATTTCTTAACTAAAATTTGATTATAGCCTGTTAAATCGTCCGTTTATGGATTTCGGTCAATTTATGTTTGGAATTTGGAAAAACTTAAACTTACAAAGTTGTAAAGAATGGAATTTCCTATGGAAAAGGCATAAGGTTTGATTTTTTCTGATAAAAGGGCTATTTATTATGAATTATTGAAGTTCCGAAGTTCCGGAATAATTGATTTTTGGAAGTTTTAAATATTTATATTTAGAAAAACTTTTTTGTTATTGTTGGTGGGCTCACTTGTTGTCAAACATGCTGAAATTGGTGATTCAAAGGTTGGCGTAGAAAATTTAATATATATAATAATATTTTATTAAATTTTCTGCTTTAGTGTTCTAAGCATTTTCCTATAAATATGGTGCTTAGGTTAAAATTAAAAATCACACCAGAAACGAAAGATTTCTCTGTCTATATTATCGAGTGCATTCTTGTGAGTATTTTGATATTTTGAATGTTGTTATACGGTACAAATTTTCTTCAGCACTATATCCGGTATTCCAGCTAGAAGTATTGTCTTTTTGAGGTAAGAGATGTTATTTTCTTCTTAAATGATATTATTTTCTTCAATATCATTATGCCGAAATATTGATCTAAATTTTTATCAAATTTAGAACTTTTTGTGTCGGGGTTGCTATTCACGTATACGGCACTATTCACGTATACGGCACTATTCACGAATACGGCACTATTCACCGAAAAAAAAATTAAATCTTCGTTTTTGTCCAAGATATCTATTATGGATACTAGCTTTGATTGTATCCATGTTTTGGTCTTCATTCCTGAATTTTACTCCACTATGATTATTTACGAAGTATTTTTTGAAATTGGATTGTTTAAAGTACGAATCCTTAATAATTGTTCTTTTGTTTCATTGAATTTATTTTCTTTAAAATATTTTTTATCATCCTCGGTCCTAAATGATGACACAAATGAATATCTTTGGCATGTAGTGCAAAGATTAATGATTTTATGATGAATATCTTTGGCCCGTAGTGCAAAGATGAACATGTGTTGAGATGAAGATGACCAACTGATGAATATCTTTGGCCTATAGTGCAAAGATGAATATTTGATTCCAGATAAATATTGATTGATGTTATAGGGATAAATAAATGATGATGAACTTTTAAATTCATATATAGAAGATAGTAGATTTTATTCTCTACTTTACTCTTCTAATGAATTATTATTTCCGCTGTGAATATTGATTTAAAATTTATTGTCTATTGTATTCTATTAAATTTTTCCCTGTTGAGAACTAACGATAATTTGTTCTATATTATCTTAGTCATAATATTCTTTACTGGGCTAGTTGAGCTCATCATTTTCCTTTTTGTTCCATTTTTCTTCTCAGGAGGCGAGAATGTAGCGAGTACTAGTCGGGATATGGAATGAAGGTTCTAAAAAGTTGTTTTAGTAGTCTTCACCATTTTTGTAAAATAATATATCAATAATTATAATGAAGACTTATTTGAGTGTGGATATTGTCTAGATGACAATATTTGTATTTAAACACACAGTTTTTATGTTGTATTAATAAAGTTGTAGTTGTATCTGTACCATGTATTTTGACAACTCAGAATGGGTGTTGTATACCTATTTTGGGGGCGTCACATACGTAATATTACATGATCTCCAATATTGAATTTCACGTCCTTTCGATGAAGATCAACATAACTTTTTTGTCGATCTTGTGAGGTCTTTATACGTTGTCGAATCATTTGGATCTGTTCTATAGTCATGTGTACCAATTCTGGTCCCAACAACGTTGCTTCACCCACCTCGTTCTAGCATATTGGAGAATGACACTTTCGTCCATATAACGCCTCGAATGGAATCATACCTATACTTGCTTGATAATTGTTGTTGTAGGAGAATCCCACCAATGATAAGTACTTATCCCAACTTCCTTTGAAATCTAGGACATAGAGTCTTAATAGATCTTCAAGAGTTTGAATAGTCCTCTCTGACTGCCTATCCGTTTGAGGATGACAAGCCAAACTAAATCGTAAATCTGTGCCCATAGCTTTTTGCAAACTAACCCAAAATCTTGAAGTGAATCTTGGGTCTCGATCAGAAACTATGGATATTGGCATACCATGCAAACTTATAATCTAGTTTATGTACATACGAGCAAGACGTTCTAGTATATAAGTTTCTCGTATAGGTAAAAAATGAGCCGACTTGGTCAATCTATCAACAATGACCCAAATCGCATCTATGCATTGAGAAACCTTGAGAAGACCGGTAACGAAATCCATGGTAATGTGTTCCCACTTCCATTTCAGAATCTCAAGTGGTTGCAATGGACTCTTTGGCACTTGATGCTCGGCCTTTACTCGTTGACAAGTTAAACACCTCGAGATAAACTCTGCGATCTCTCTCTTCATATTGTTCCACCAAAATGTATGTCGAAGATCATGATACATTTTGGTATTCCCAGGATGGATTGCAAATGGTGTGTTATGCGCCTCCATCATGATTTTATACTTTAAATTAGGGTCGTTAGGAACACAAAGTCTGGAGTTGACTCGAAGTATTCCTTCTTTATCGATTCTTGCTTCCAGCATAGCACCTTCTTGCTCTTTCTTCCTTATACGTATCAGCTCCATATCCGTAGCTTGAGCAACTTTAACTTTATCGATTAAAGTCGGTTCTACTCGTATGTTTGATATCATCACGTTGTTACTTGGAGCCTTTAACTCTATCTCCATCCTTTGTAAGTCGTACAAAATGTGTCTTTGTGTTAAAAACATCGCACTCATACCCACATACGATCTTCTACTCAATTCGTCAGCTACAACGTTTACTTTTCCAGGATGATATTGAATGCTATGGTCGTAATCTTTCAACAACTCGAGCCAACGTCGTTGCCGCATGTTGAGTTCCTTTTGGGTGAAGAAATATTTGAGGCTTTTATGATCCGTATAAATCTACACTTTCTCCCCATACATGTAGTGTCTCCAGATTTTTAACGCAAAAACGACTGCTGCTAACTCCAGATCATGAGTAGGATAATTCCTCTCATATTCTTTGAGTTGTCGCGAGGCATAGGCTATGACTTTCTCATGTTGCATGAGAACACATCCTAACCCTTTGCCTGAAGCATCGCTGTAGATAACAAATCCATCTGAACTAGATGGTATTGTTAGAACAGGTGCCGAAATGAGTCTCCTCTTAAGCTCTTGTAACTCTTCTCACATTCCTCACTCCATACGAATTTTGTATCCTTCCGAGTCAGCTGAGTTAACGGAGTAGCGATTCGAGAAAATTCTTCCACGAATCTCCGATAATAACCAGCTAAGCCTAGAAAGCTACGCACTTCGGTCACCGACTTCGGTTGCTCCCAACTTTGGATTGCTTCAGTCTTCGGTGGGTCAACAGAAACTCCATGTATTGACACCACGTGCCCAAGGAATGCTACTTCCTTAAGCCAGAACTCGCATTTCTTCAGCTTGGCATATAGCTTGTTGTCACGAAGTCTTTGAAGCACTAGCTTCAAATGGTGCTCATGATCTTCACAGCTTTTAGAATAGATGCAGATGTCATCAATAAAGAGAACAATGAACTGATCCAAATATTTCTTGAATTCACGGTTCATCATATCCATGAAAGCAGCAGGAGCATTAGTCAATCCAAAAGACATGACTAAGAACTCATAATGCCCTTACCGAGTCCTGAAGGTAGTCTTTGGAATATCCTCAATTTTAATCTTCAGCTGATGATATCCAGAACGAAGATCGATCTTTGAAAATAATTGTGCTCCTTGCAACTAGTCGAACAGGTCATCAATACGAGGTAGCGGATACCTATTCTTGATGGTGACAAGGTTTAATTCTCGGTAGTCAATACAAAGTCGCATACTCCCGTCTTTCTTCTTTAAAAATAGAATAGGAGCACCCCAAGGAGATGTACTAGGACGAATGAAACCGATGTCTAACAATTCCTGTAGTTGGACTTTTAACTCCTGAAGTTCAATAGGAGCCATTCGATATGGGATTTTAGAAATGGACTTTGTACCCGGTTCAATATCAATAAATAATTCAACTTCACGTTCTGGGGGTAGACCAGGAAGTTCTTCAAGAAATACGTCAGGAAATTCACTAACAACAAAAATATTATTCAAATCTGATGTGTTTTTGTTCAAGTACATAACATGGGCTAAGAAAGCTTGACATCCATTTTTTAATAAACGAATAACTTTATGGCTTGATACGACAGTGATTGACTTTAGTGGTTTGGTTGCTTGAATTCGCATAACAGGTTGGTTAGGAATATGAAAACTAACAACCTTACAAAAATAATCAATTTTGGCATGATGAGTAGTTAACCAATCAATCCCTAAAATCACATCAAATGCAATTATCTTTAAAGAGATAAGATCAACAGGTAATGTGATGGTGCCAACTTGGATCAAGCAAGATTTATACACAGTGGATGTAATAAAAGTTTCTCCTAACGGAGTCTCCACAGATAAGTCAAAGTCTAATTTCTTCGTAGTCAAGTTTAAACGTTGAGCACAAGCAGGGGAGATAAAAGAATGGGTAGAACCGGTATCTAATAAGGTATAAACTTCGCAAGAATTTATGATTAGCTTACGCGTGATAATTTCATTTGGGTTTCTCACTTGTTGGGAAGTCATGACAACTACTCTCGCCTGAACTACCCGACTTTGACTTGTCTGGGGTAGCATTTGGTGTCATCACTACCGTTGGAATTGACTTTTCTATAGGGCATATTCCACCCTCAACTGCTTCGTCGAAGTCCTGTTTCATGATCTAAATCATTAATCTTCAATCCATATCGAATTCGGTTTGACCGCAATGTACAGGGTAATTCAAAACTCGATGTTGGGTTCTCTCAATTGCTGTCCAAAAAGAGAAATACATATCATCTATTTTAGCCTTCTTAGATCGGACATCTTTTTCCACAATATCAACGCGTCGTGTGGCTTTTACCCATGCATCACTAATTCTCACTCGTTCAGTTGTTTCTTCATTCAGCTCAGATTCCAACTTTATCATCTTATACTTTGCCAAAAAGTGCTTCTGTTCAAGCATCACATATCGGGTAACACAAGCTTAAATTGTTGCATCCTTTTGCTCAACGACCGCCTGTCGTTCTTCAGCCTGCTCTTCTAACTCATGAATACGATTTTGCAATTCTACATTTCGATCATAAAATTCTTCTATTAAATTCTCCTCAGGTTCCTCTTCTTCTTCACTCTCAGCTGCTACCTCTGCAACTAGCTCGGGTGCAACTATTAATTCTTACCTCACCACATGAATATCTCTAATTCCTTCTTCGCCTGACACCACATTATCCTAGTTGGCGATTAGAGGTGTCTCCATGGTCTCATTCACTCCATTGTTAACGTTCTCTGCTTCCATTCTTAAAAACTACCATAAAACAAGGGTTAATTAAACAAATCAACATATCACATAATATTCCTATATTATGACCGACCAAATAAATAAGCTTAGGTAGGACACACTAGCGAAGGATTTACTCGTTTCTCCCATCCTAGTTGTATCCCCCGATCTCCGCTAGAGACCATGTCCCTAAGCTCTGATACCAACTGTGACGCCCCCAAAATAGGTATACATCACCCATTCTGAGTTGTCAAATACATGATACATAAATAAATATAATTGTCGTACAAAATACGACAACACATATACTGTGAGTTTAAATACAAATATTATCTAATAGACAGTATTAAAACTCAAAAGGAGTCCTCATTACAATTATTGATATACTATTTTACAAAAATAGTGAGGGTTGATAAAACAACTTTCTAGAACTATCACTCCATACCCCGACTAGTTCCTGCTATATTCTCACCTCCTGAGAAGAAAAATGGAACAAAAAAGAAAAGGATGAGCTCAACTAGCCTAGTAAAGAATATCATGACTAAGATAATATACAACAAATTATCAATAGTCTTCAACAGAGAAAAATCTGATAGAATATAATAGACAACAATTTTAGATCAACAACTGCAGCGGAAATAACAATTCATTAGAAGAGTTAAGTAGAGAATGAAATCTACTATCATCTATGAATTTAAAAGTCCATCATCAATATTTTATCCATGTAACATCAATCAATATACATCTTGAATCAAATATTCATCTTTGCACTACGGGCCAAAGATATTCATTTACATCACCAGTTGGTCATGTTCATCTCAATACCTATTCATCTTTGCACTACGGGCCAAAGATATTCATCAGGTAATCATTCATCTTTGCACTACAGGACAAAGATATTCATGAAGTATCACCATTAAGGACTGAGGATGACGAAAAACATTTTAGAGAACGAATCCAGTAAAATAAAAGGACAAAGTTTAAATATTCGTACTTTAGATAATTCAAGTTTAAAAATACTCCATAATAAACCATAATGGAGTAAAATTCAAGAATGACGATCAAAACATGGATACAATCAAAGATAGTAACCATACTAAACATCTGGGACGGAAAACAGAAAATTTCATTTTTTAGTGAATAGTAACCCCGACACAAAAATGTAGAAAATCCACAATAAAACTTATATCAATAATTCGGCATAATGATATTGAAGAAAATAATATCATATAAGAAGAAAATAACATCCCTTACCTCAAAAGAATAATATTTCTGAATGGAATATCAGATATGATGCTGAAGGAAACTTGCAATAAATAGCAACTCTCAAAGTATCTAAATACTCACAAAATACGCTCGATAATATCTCTATATATATATATATATATATATATATATATATATATATATATATATATATATAGAGAGAGAGAGAGAAAACTTGTTTCTGGTGTGATTTTCAATTCTAACTAAGCACCCTATTTATAGAAAAATGTTAGAACGCCGAAACAGACTTAACCTGCTATCTGATGGCTTTACCTGTTACTATTCATGCTCACCACATTTGAAGTAAAATTTTAACATAATTCTTACCAACCAAAAGTGAGACCCACCAATTCTAGAAATTTCTAAAATATTTTATTATTTAAACAATAATCAAAAACTTCAATAATTCATAATAAATAGCTCTATTATCAGAAAAATACGAATTTTATGTCCATTCCATAAGAAATTAAATTATCTACAACTTTGTAGCTTTAAGTTTTTCTAAATTCCAAACGAAAAATACCCGAAATCCACATACGGACGATTTTTAATACCTCCATTCCGATAAAATACTGATAAAACACCTCAGCATTAATTCCTTCATTTATAATCACATAAAATAAATATTTCCCTATCCTTCATTTATATCCACATAAAATAAATATTTCTTACCATATAAATAAATAATTATTTATTCATTATTAATATTATAGAATCAGAATTATGACAACCAGGCCATTCCCAGGAAAGAAGGGGCTTTCTGATAAGGATTTCTCCTTACTGGCGAGCAATTAGGTAACCAAAACTCTCCTTAGACAGAACTTTCTAGACACTACCAATAATGCTATCTAATAATATTATTTAAATAATATGAATTATTGATCTGATAATGGGAAATACTGTGCAGTGATAATTATTGAAATAACAATAATATAAAATATCAACGCAGCAATTATTGAATCAATAAAATAAAATATTAAACTGTAATTACTGTAACAATTATTGAGTAGTGCCTTCTTACGTAAGAATTAATAATTTAAAAATACTATGCAATATCGTGTGCTACTGTGCAACCACGCATATTACTGTATTTTAACCACCAGGTATTCTAACAGTGTTAACGGTAACGATTACGCCATTATTTATAAAACTCAAACTTGTCATTTTCTTCATCCGACAGTTATTCTATTATGGGGCCCACAAATGGCTGCGCCGTCATACGAATATTCCCTAGCAGCAAGAATATTCCACGACCAAACGAATATTCCCCGACAAAAATGAATATTTTATAACCACTTGCTTATTTTGCAAAATTTGCACATTTCACCCATAACCAAAGCATTATATCAAATTAACTCCTTATTATTTCAAGATAATGAATAGAGAAAATTTAATTTTATTTATAGTAAGTTGGGGTCTTACATTCTTCGCTTAAAATTTTTGTAAAAATATCAGTCACTTGATGTTCAGTTTGGATAAATACTAATTTGATTAATCCCTTAGCAACGTTATCTCTCAAAAAGTGATGTCTAACTTCAATATGTTTAGTACGAGAATGAAGCACATGGTTTTTAGATATATCAGTTGCACTAGTATTAAAACACAAAATAGGCACATTTTCTCATGACATTAAAATCATGCAAAGTTTGTATCATCCACAAAAATTATGAACAACAACTATCTACCGCCAAGTATTCACCATCAGTAGTAGATAAGGCAACTAATGTTTGTTTCTTACTGTGCCACGCCACAAGACTTTGACCTAAAAATTCACAAGCTCTATTTGTGCTTTTTCTATCTACTTGGCATCCTTCATAATCTACATCTAAATAACCAATGAGTTCAAAACTGGGAGTTACATGATAGAATAATCAAAGATTAATTATACCAACAAAATATTTAAAAATCCTTTTTACCTCTTTCAGGTGAGATTCTTTTGGTTGAGCCTGAAATCTTGCACATAAGCATACACTATACATAATATCAGGTCTAGATGTTGTTAAATAAAGAAGGCACCCTATCATACCTCTGTACTTGGTTACCTCAACATCTTTAGCTATAGCATATGTGCTTAGCTTGATGGTAGTGCTCATTAGAGTTACCTTTCATTTGGTATTTTCAAAACTAAATCTCTTCAATAGCTCATTTATGTATTTTGATTGGTGAATATGGATTCCTTCCTCAGATTTTTGGGTTAAGTTCAGATGACCACCTGGGGTTTGGGCAGTTTTCCACTTAACCACCTGTAGTCAGTAAAGCTACATTTAAACACCCGACTTTTTGAGTTGAAGTGAAAAACTGCTTTCTGTCATAACTCTGTTACTTAAGTTGGACAAAGACTTAATTACCCTCGTTATATATAAATGTTTTCATCAAATAAATCTCACAATCATTCAAATCCCCAGGAACCAAATCATATCACAAGATTACTAAAAACTAAGCAATTCTATCAAAACTCTGTATTGAAGTTATAAAGCATATATACTGCAAATATTAAGGGAGGCCCAAAACAGACCAAATAATATACAAGCTCTTGCCATTCTTCAAAATTTTACACCCAAATTCACACAAATAACCCAAAATCTCTTAAATGAATTTCAACAATTGTGCCATCAAATTGAACCAAATAGCACTTGATAAACTGAGAATCAATTCACTTCAATCAAATTCCAATTAGTGAACAGAACTTTTCAGAATTCCAATTAGTGAGATTTTGACTCCTTTTTCTTCTATACAAACGCAAGCATGATGAATGATGGAGCTTACCTCACCAAGAAATCAACAATCAATGCCACACTGTTGACCTCTTGTAGCAGCTTTTGTGGTGTCCGAGGTGAACGGATCGATCCGAACCCATAGCAGGGAGAATATGGAAGCAAGGAGGATAGACCAGACTACGACAATGGTAGGGGTGCGATTTTGCCGACCCAACAAACCCTTTAGGAAAGGATAGAAGTCGATAATGACCCAAATTGCAAAGAACAATTTGCCAATAAAAGGGCCACATGACTGATATCCACTATTTATGGCATATGAAACACTAACAACTAATAACTAAATAATTTGCCATTGCTCTGCCATCATTATTCCCACCTTGATAACCACCATCTTGTGCAAAATTATTACGAGGGCGATCTATATGTCATACCCAAAATTATTACGAGGGTTGCATTATTGAGTCATACCCAAAATTAACCATATAAAAAATTAAAGATGGAAGAACAACCAAATCAGATCGGAGAAAGCTTCTCATACCCAAGACAAGGGGGAGCAACAACAAAACCCCAGAATTCAGTCATTCAAAAAATAAACAGGAATCGTAACTAAATTAAAGACATCGCCTGTATGTATAGATCCCTCAATTAATTTAACACATTGCCTCGCCTTTTGCCCAGAAGTCACACTACAATATTTTTCAATCAAAAACCAATCTATATATACATAATGATCTATATGTATGTATAGATCCCTCAATTAATTTAACACATCGCCTCGCCTTTAATCTCAACCATACACGCCTCACCTTTTTGCCCATAATTTAACACATTGCAGCACTACTTTAAAAATCTAGAACATGTAAATCCAGAATATATGAGATCTACAAGAATTTCAAGTTGGATCTGTGCTAAATCCCTCCGAATTTGTGCTAAATCCCTCCGGATCTGCACTACTTCAGAGAAAATGATGAAATGGGCTAGAGTGGTGGTGGGTTTGAAGGTTGAAGGAGAATAAGGGGAGAAGAGAGGAAGAAGAAGGGTATTTTAGACATTTCCCATGTTTTTTTTAACTATTATAGCCTTTTTCACGCGCTTTTGGCGTATGACATACACGCACGGTTAAATTAGACGGAAAATGTGATGTTTTCACTTTAACTCAAAAAGTCAGGTGTTTAAATGTAGCTTTATTGACTACAGGTGGTTAAGTGAGAAACCACCCAAACCCCAGGTGATAATCTGGACTTAACCCCATATTTTTTAATTATTAGCCCCAAAAAGTAGTTTAGCTCGCCCATTAAGCTCATATCAAATTCACTATGCATGCATTTTGAGAACTACTCGCACAAAGAGATATTAGTAGCACCAAAAATAACATCATTAACGTAAATTTGAACAATTAGTAAATATTTTCTTTTGGTTTTAATGAAAAGAGTAGAGTTAATTTTACCTCGATTAAAGCCATTATCTAGAAGGAATTTGTTGAGCCTATCATACCAGGCTCTTGGAGCTTGTTTTAGCCCATATATTGCTTACTTTAACTTATACACATTATTAGGATATTTTTCTTATTCAAACATGGGTGGTTGCTTAACATATTCTTCTTCATTTAAATAACCATTTAAGAAGGCACTTTTTACATTCATTTGATATAATTTAAACTTTCTATAGCAAGCATAAGCTAATAAAATTCTAATTGCTTCTAACCTTGCAACTGGGGTAAAGATTTCTTCAAAATCTATTCCTTCCTGTTGTTTATATCCTTGGGCTACCAATGTGATGCCCCCAAATTCGGGTACCTTTTACCTCAGACCTGGTTCGTTACGATACATCATTTCTATAACTATTACGGAAGATATATGTAAGACCCCAACTTATTAATGAATAAAATCAAATTTTCTCTAAATATTATTGTGAATAATAAGGGGTTAATTTGATATAATACTTTGGTTATGGGTGAAATGTGCAAATTTTGCAAAACAAGCAAGTGGTTATAAAATATTTATTTTTGGTCGGTGAATATTCGGTTGGTCGTGGAATATTCTTGCTGTCGGGGAATATTCGTACGACGACGCAGCCTTGTGTGGGCCCCATAACGGAAAGCGATTGGATGAAGAAAACGACAAGTATAAGTTGTTTATAAATAACGGCGTAGTTGTTACCGTTAATACTGTTGGAATACCCGGTGGTTAAAATACAGTAGCACACGGTATTGCACCAATTATTGATTCTTACGTAAGAAGGCACTACTCAATAATTGTTACAGTAGTTATTATTCAATATTTTATTTTATTGATTCAATAATTGCTGCGTTGATATTTTATATTATTGTTGTTTCAATAATTGTTGCTGCACAGTATTTTCATTTATCAGATCAATAATTCATATTATTTGAATAATATTATTAGATAACATTATTGGCAATGTCTAGAAAGTTCTGTCTAAGGAGAGGTTTGGTCATCTAATTGCGCGCCAGTAAGGAGAAATCCTTATTGGAAAGCCCCCTCTTTCCTGGGAACGGCCTGGTTGTCATAAATGTGATTCTGTAATATTATTTGTGAATAATTAATTATTGATTCATATGATAAGGAAATATTTATTTTATGTGGATATAAATGAGGGATATATTTTTGTGGTTAAAAATGAAGGAGTTAATGTTGAGGTTTTTGTCAGTATTTTTGTCGGAATGGAGGTATTAAAAATCAGGGTTTTTGAGATAGTTTGCGGGGGTTATAATTTTTAATCCGACCGTTGGATCGTGGTAATTTTTGGATATGTTATACATATATAAGTTGAGTATATGTCCACAAATTTTGAACCGTTAAAAATGAACGTATGATTTATTACGAATTTTACAAGATGACTGGTTCAGAAATTGTTGAATTTTCGGAGTTTATCATTTTGGTGGAAAATTCTAGAATTGGTGGGCCCCACTTGTGGTTGGTGAAGAAATGTGCTGAATTATATTTCAAATGTGGTGGGTGGGAATAGTAGCAGGTAAAGCCATCAGGTTGCAGGTCAAACCTACCAAATTTTTCCTATAAATAGAGGGCTAAGTTAGAATTGAAAATCACACCAGAAACAAGTTTTCTCTCTTTCTCTCTCTAGATTATTGAGTGTATTTTGTGAGTATTTAGATACTTTGAGAGTTTCTATTCATCAGAGCAAGTTTCTTTCAGCCTTATACCGGTATTCCGACCAGAAGTACTGATATTTTGAGGTAAGGGATATTATTTTCTTCTTAATGATATTATTTTCTTCAATATCATTATGCTGAAATATTGATATGAGTTTTTATCAAATTTGGAACTTTTTGTGTCGGGGGTTACTATTCACGTATACGGCACTATTCACGTATACGGCACTATTCACGAATACGGCACTATTCACCGAAAAATAAAATTTTCCCTTTTTGTCCAAGATGTCTATTATGGTTACTATCTTTGATTGTATCCATGTTTTGATCTTTATTTTTGAATTCTGCTTCACAATTGATTATTATGAAGTATTATTGATCTTGGATAAACTGTTATACGAATCCCTACTATTTGTCCTTCTGTCTCATTGGATTCGTTCTCTTTAAGATATTTTTCATCATCCTCAGTCCTAAATGATGATATTACTGAATATCTTTGGCCTGTAGTGCAAAGATGTATAATTACTTGATGAATATCTTTGGCCTGTAGTGCAAAGATGAACAGGTGTTGAGATGAACATGACCGACTGATGATACAAATGAATATCTTTGGCCTGTAGTGCAAAGATGAATATTTGGTTAAAGATGATTATTAATTGATGTTACAGGGATAAAATATTGATGATGGACTTTTAAATCTTAGAAGATAGTAGAATTCTTTCTCTACTTGACTCTTCTAATGGTTTGCTGTTTCCGCTGCAGTTGTTGATCTAAAACTTGTTGTCGATTATATTTTATCAGATTTTTCCCTGTTGAAGACTAACGATAATTTGTTGTATATTATCTTAGTCATAATATTCTTTACTGGGCTAGTTGAGCTCACCCTTTTCCTTTTTGTTCCATTTTTCTTCTCAGGAGGTGAGAACATAGCAGGATCTAGTCGGGGTATGGAGTGATGGTTCTAGAAAGATGTATTAGCAGTCCTCACTATTTCTGTAAAATAGTGTTTGAATAATTGTAATGAGGATTTATTTGAGTGTGGATATTGTCTAGAAGACAATATTTGTATTTAAACTCACAGTATGTGTTGTCGTATTTTGCACGACAATTGTATTATTGAAGTTGTAGTTTGCTTTCTGTACCATGTATTTGGCGACTCAGAATGGGTGTTGTATACCTATTCTGGGGGCGTCACAGTTGGTATCAGAGCTTAGGGATATGATCCCTGGCTGAGATGTGAGACAAGAACTAGGAGGGGAGAGACGGGGAATTCCTTCGCTAGTATGACCTGACTAAGTTTATTTGGTGTTTATTTGGTCGGTCAGAGTATAGGGATAATATATGACATGACTATTAACCCTTGTTTTATGGCAGTATTTAAGAATGGCAGCTGAGAACGTTAATAATGGAGTAAATCAGACCGTGGAGACACCTTTGATCACTACCCAGGGGAACGTGCAACAGGAAGGCAATATTCCTCCTGTAAACAACGTTACCGAGCAAACGATGAATGATGGAATGTTTAGGAGCTTTTTGCAGTTCATGCAAAATCAGACGAGGGAGACTCGTGTGCAGAATACGGGTGGAAATGATAACAACGCGCGGTTTGTCACAGCTAAGCAGTTCAAAGAATTGGGACCACCAGAATTTAAGGGAAAGCCGGATCCGATCATGGCGGAAACGTGGGTCAAGCAAATTACCAAGATATTTGATGTCTTGGGATGCACGGAGGAACAGAAGGTTCCATTCGCCACATTTATGTTCCGCGGTGAGGCAGACTACTGGTGGGAGTCTGTGAAGCGTACCCAGCCTGACGCACTCAACATGTCCTGGGAAACATTTCAAAAACTGTTCAATGACAAGTACTTTCCTGAAAGTATTCGTCATATGAAGGAGGTTGAGTTTATTAGACTGGAACAAAACAACATGACGGTGTCCCAGTACGAGGCGAAGTTTGCAGAGTTATCCAGGTTTGCACCTCATTTGGTCGAAAATGAGGAACGAATGACAAGGATGTTTCTGAGAGGTCTAAAACCCGAGATTCGGCAATATCTTATCTCTCATAAATTTTCTTTATATTCAGATGTTGTAAACAGGGCTCAATTATTAGAGCGAGATAATGAGTATGTGCAACCGAGGGACCACAACCAGGGTCATACCGGTGGCGGCAGTCATCGAAGCAATGAAAACCAGCAGGGAGGAAAACATTCGGACAAAAGCGGTAACCACTCTGGTGGTAATCGTGGTCGTGATAATAGAAGGAGCGAGTCGGGAGGAGATTTCAAGAAGAGAAGGTACAACAATGATAACGTGAAGACGTCAGCACAAACATCAACTGTTTCTAGGGGAGGAGAACGACCACCGGTCGTATGTTACAAATGTGGGAAAGAGGGACATATCAGCCCAAACTGCCCACAACAATCCAAGGTATGTTATAACTGTGGAAAGGAAGGTCATATAGCTCGAGAGTGTTCTGTAGCAAAACCAAGTTCAGCGGGGATGGTGACTCCAAAAGTTATCCCGGATAAGTCGAAATCAGCGGTTCCTGGAAGGGCGTTTGTCGTTACTGGCCAAAACGCGAGAAACCCGAACGAGGTGATCACGGGTAAGCTAATCTTGAATTCTTGCGAAGTTTATACTTTACTAGATACCGGTTCTACCCATTCTTTTATCTCTCCTGCTTGTGCTCAACGTTTAAACTTGACTCCGGAGAAATTGGACTTTAACTTATCTGTTGAAACTCCGTTGGGTGAAACCTTCGTTACATCTACAGTTTATAAATCTTGCATGATCCAAGTTGGCACTATCACATTACCTGTTGATCTTATCTCTTTAAAGATACTTGCTTTTGATGTGATTTTAGGAATTGATTGGTTAACCACTCATCATGCTAAAATTGATTGTTTTCGTAAGGTTGTTAGTTTTCATATTCCTAACCAACCTGTCATACGAATTCAAACTACTAAACCACTAAAATCAGTCACTGTCATATCAAGCCACAAAGCTATTCGTTTATTGAAAAACGGATGTCAAGCTTTCTTAGCCCATGTTATGGATTTGAACAAAGACAAGTCAGATTTGAATAATATTTCTATTGTTAGAGAATTTCCGATGTATTTCCTGAAGAACTTCCTGGTCTACCCCCGGAACGAGAAATTGAATTCTTTATTGACCTTGAACCCGGTACAAAGCCCATTTCTAAAACCCCATATCGAATGGCTCCTATTGAACTTCAGGAGTTAAAAGTCCAACTACAGGAGTTGTTGGACATCGGTTTTATTCGTCCTAGTACGTCTCCTTGGGGTGCTCCTGTTTTATTCGTAAAGAAGAAAGACGGGAGTATGCGACTTTGTATTGACTATCGAGAATTGAACCATGTCACCATCAAGAATAGGTATCCGCTACCTCGCATTGATGACCTGTTTGACCAGTTGCAAGGAGCACAATTCTTTTCAAAGATCGATCTTCGTTCTGGATATCATCAGCTGAAGATTAAAACTGAGGATATTCCAAAGACTGCCTTCAGAACTCGGTACGGGCATTATGAATTCTTAGTAATGTCTTTTGGATTGACTAATGCTCCTGCTGCCTTCATGGATATGATGAACCGTGTATTCAAAGAATATTTGGATCAGTTCGTTGTTGTCTTTATTGATGACATCCTCATCTATTCCAAAAGCCGTGAAGATCATGAGCGCCATTTGAAGCTGGTACTGCAAAGGCTTCGTGAAAACAAGCTATATGCCAAACTGAAGAAATGCGAGTTCTGGCTTGAGGAAGTAGCATTCCTTGGGCACGTGGTGTCAAAACATGGAGTATCTGTCGACCCGGCGAAGATTGAAGCCATACAAAGTTGGGAGCAACCGAAGTCGGTAACCGAAGTACGTAGCTTTCTGGGCTTAGCTGGTTATTATCGGAGATTTGTGGAAGGATTTTCTCGAATCGCTACTCCGTTAACTCAGCTGACTCGGAAAGATACAAAATTCGTATGGAGTGAGGAATGCGAGAAGAGTTTCCAAGAACTCAAGAGGAGACTCATTTCGGCACCTGTTTTGACAATACCATCTGGTTCGGATGGATTTGTTATCTACAGCGATGCTTCAGGCAAAGGGTTAGGATGTGTTCTCATGCAACATGGGAAAGTCATAGCCTATGCCTCACGACAACTCAAAGAATATGAGAGGAATTATCCTACTCATGATTTGGAGTTGGCAGCAGTCGTTTTTGCGTTGAAGATCTGGAGACACTACCTGTATGGGGAGAAAGTGGAGATCTATACAGATCATAAAAGCCTCAAATATTTCTTCACCCAAAAGGAACTCAACATGCGGCAACGACGTTGGCTTGAGCTGTTGAAAGATTACGATCATACCATCCAATACCATCCTGGAAAAGCAAACGTAGTAGCTGACGCATTGAGTAGAAGATCATATGCGGGTACGAGTGCAATGTTTTTAACACAAAGGCCCATTTTGTATGACTTGCAAAGGATGGAGATAGAGATGAAGGCTCCAAGTACCCACATGATGATATCAAATATACGAGTAGAACCGACTTTAATCGATAAAGTTAAAGCTGCTCAAGCTACGGATATAGAGCTGATGCGTATGAAGAAGAAAGTGCAAGAAGGTGCTATTCCAGAAGCAAGAATCGATGAAGAAGGAATACTTCGAGTCAACTCCAGACTTTGTGTTCCTAACGATTTTGACTTGAAGCATAGAATAATGATGGAGGCACACAACACACCGTTTGCAATCCATCCTGGGAGTACCAAAATGTATCACGATCTTCGACATACATTTTGGTGGAGCAATATGAAAAGAGAGATCGCGGAGTTTATCTCGAGATGTTTAACTTGTCAACGTGTAAAAGCGGAGCATCAAGTACCAAAGGGTCCATTGCAACCACTTGAGATTCCGAAATGGAAGTGGGAACACATTACTATGGATTTTGTTACAGGTCTTCCCAAGGTTTCTCAAGGCATAGATGCGATTTGGGTTATTGTTGATAGATTAACCAAGTCCGCTCATTTCTTGCCGATACGTGAGACTTATTCCCTTGAACGTCTTGCTAGTATGTACGTGAACGAGATTGTGAGATTGCATGGCATGCCAGTATCCATAGTTTCGGATCGTGACCCAAGATTCACTTCACGATTTTGGGTTAGCTTGCAGAAAGCTATGGGCACGGATTTACGATTCAGTTCAGCATACCATCCTCAAACGGACGGACAATCAGAGAGGACTATTCAAACTCTTGAAGATCTATTAAGACTTTGTGTCTTAGATCTCAAAGGGAGTTGGGATAAGTACCTACCATTGGTGGAATTCTCCTACAACAACAGTTATCAGGCGAGCATAGGTATGGCTCCATTTGAGGCGTTGTATGGAAGAAAATGTCGTTCTCCAGTATGCTGGGACGAGGTGGGTGAAGCAACATTGTTGGGACCAGAATTGGTACGCATTACTACAGAGAAGATCCAAACGATTCGACAACGTATACAAACGGCACAGGATCGACAAAAGAGTTATGCGGATCTTCATCGGAAGGACGTGGAATTTAATATTGGGGATCATGTATTGTTACGTGTTGCACCATGGAAGGGAGTTACAAGATTTGGGAAGAGAGGAAAGCTCAATCCAAGATTTGTTGGTCCATTTGAGATTCTTGAGCGAATAGGAAATGTGGCATATAGACTCGCATTACCTCCAAGCATGTCTCGTGTTCATAATGTTTTTCACATATCTATGCTTCGTAAATATGTTAAAGACCCGAACCACATTATTGAGTTAGAACCAGACGAGATAGCTGAAGATTTAACGTACGAGGAGGTACCTGTTAAGATCTTGGATAGGAAAGAGCATGTCCTACGCACGAAGGTTATACCACAAGTTAAGGTTTTGTGGAGAAACCATGCTATTGAAGAAATGACCTGGGAGTTGGAATCAGAAATGAAAGCGAGGTATCCTCACCTTTTTGAAACATCAGGTACGTACGTCAATTTCGAGGACGAAATTTCATAAGGAGGGGAGGTTGTAAGACCCCAACTTATTAATGAATAAAATCAAATTTTCTCTAAATATTATTGTGAATAATAAGGGGTTAATTTGATATAATACTTTGGTTATGGGTGAAATGTGCAAATTTTGCAAAATAAGCAAGTGGTTATAAAATATTTATTTTTGGTCGGTGAATATTCGGTTGGTCGTGGAATATTCTTGCTGTCGGGGAATATTCGTACGACGACGCAGCCTTGTGTGGGCCCCATAACGGAAAGCGATTGGATGAAGAAAACGACAAGTATAAGTTGTTTATAAATAACGGCGTAGTTGTTACCGTTAATACTGTTGGAATACCCGGTGGTTAAAATACAGTAGCACACGGTATTGCACCAATTATTGATTCTTACGTAAGAAGGCACTACTCAATAATTGTTACAGTAGTTATTATTCAATATTTTATTTTATTGATTCAATAATTGCTGCGTTGATATTTTATATTATTGTTGTTTCAATAATTGTTGCTGCACAGTATTTTCATTTATCAGATCAATAATTCATATTATTTGAATAATATTATTAGATAACATTATTGGCAATGTCTAGAAAGTTCTGTCTAAGGAGAGGTTTGGTCATCTAATTGCGCGCCAGTAAGGAGAAATCCTTATTGGAAAGCCCCCTCTTTCCTGGGAACGGCCTGGTTGTCATAAATGTGATTCTGTAATATTATTTGTGAATAATTAATTATTGATTCATATGATAAGGAAATATTTATTTTATGTGGATATAAATGAGGGATATATTTTTGTGGTTAAAAATGAAGGAGTTAATGTTGAGGTTTTTATCAGTATTTTTGTCGGAATGGAGGTATTAAAAATCAGGGTTTTTGAGATAGTTTGCGGGGGTTATAATTTTTAATCCGACCGTTGGATCGTGGTAATTTTTGGATATGTTATACATATATAAGTTGAGTATATGTCCACAAATTTTGAACCGTTAAAAATGAACGTATGATTTATTACGAATTTTACAAGATGACTGGTTCAGAAATTGTTGAATTTTCGGAGTTTATCATTTTGGTGGAAAATTCTAGAATTGGTGGGCCCCACTTGTGGTTGGTGAAGAAATGTGCTGAATTATATTTCAAATGTGGTGGGTGGGAATAGTAGCAGGTAAAGCCATCAGGTTGCAGGTCAAACCTACCAAATTTTTCCTATAAATAGAGGGCTAAGTTAGAATTGAAAATCACACCAGAAACAAGTTTTCTCTCTTTCTCTCTCTAGATTATTGAGTGTATTTTGTGAGTATTTAGATACTTTGAGAGTTTCTATTCATCAGAGCAAGTTTCTTTCAGCCTTATACCGGTATTCCGACCAGAAGTACTGATATTTTGAGGTAAGGGATATTATTTTCTTCTTAATGATATTATTTTCTTCAATATCATTATGCTGAAATATTGATATGAGTTTTTATCAAATTTGGAACTTTTTGTGTCGGGGGTTACTATTCACGTATACGGCACTATTCACGTATACGGCACTATTCACGAATACGGCACTATTCACCGAAAAATAAAATTTTCCCTTTTTGTCCAAGATGTCTATTATGGTTACTATCTTTGATTGTATCCATGTTTTGATCTTTATTTTTGAATTCTGCTTCACAATTGATTATTATGAAGTATTATTGATCTTGGATAAACTGTTATACGAATCCCTACTATTTGTCCTTCTGTCTCATTGGATTCGTTCTCTTTAAGATATTTTTCATCATCCTCAGTCCTAAATGATGATATTACTGAATATCTTTGGCCTGTAGTGCAAAGATGTATAATTACTTGATGAATATCTTTGGCCTGTAGTGCAAAGATGAACAGGTGTTGAGATGAACATGACCGACTGATGATACAAATGAATATCTTTGGCCTGTAGTGCAAAGATGAATATTTGGTTAAAGATGATTATTAATTGATGTTACAGGGATAAAATATTGATGATGGACTTTTAAATCTTAGAAGATAGTAGAATTCTTTCTCTACTTGACTCTTCTAATGGTTTGCTGTTTCCGCTGCAGTTGTTGATCTAAAACTTGTTGTCGATTATATTTTATCAGATTTTTCCCTGTTGAAGACTAACGATAATTTGTTGTATATTATCTTAGTCATAATATTCTTTACTGGGCTAGTTGAGCTCACCCTTTTCCTTTTTGTTCCATTTTTCTTCTCAGGAGGTGAGAACATAGCAGGATCTAGTCGGGGTATGGAGTGATGGTTCTAAAAAGATGTATTAGCAGTCCTCACTATTTCTGTAAAATAGTGTTTGAATAATTGTAATGAGGATTTATTTGAGTGTGGATATTGTCTAGAAGACAATATTTGTATTTAAACTCACAGTATGTGTTGTCGTATTTTGCACGACAATTGTATTATTGAAGTTGTAGTTTGCTTTCTGTACCATGTATTTGGCGACTCAGAATGGGTGTTGTATACCTATTCTGGGGGCGTCACAATATAAACATATATTATTTATACAATAAACATTTACACATCATTCCCAAGTTCTATAACCTTAACTTAATACATGCATTCAATATCCTACACGATATACAAAATCATTTGCATCCAATACTATTATAATTTTAATTACATCATAATTCAATTCTGGAATTTGTCTTTGCCTTTACCTGTATACGAAGTTTCGTCTTAATCTGAAAATTTATCATGATATAGCAAGGGTGAGCAATAATTTTGCCTAGCAAGTTTAAGTTCAAATGAAAATATATCATGATTGAAAAGGAATAATAAGCTGACAAACTTTCAACAATATAATGATTGTGAAAGAATACGAATCAATATCCATAACTGAATGACTGAATCAATAATGTTAAATGACCAACAATGAAAATAAACAAATTTAACTGAACCATATGGTAATGAAGGTGATCAGCCTTTCATACCTGATGAACATATACAACATGTACCATGTGCGAATCAATAAATCATAGATGTGGTATAATCAATAATGATTAACCACGAACATGCTTTACAATAACAACTCAAGTTCGAGTTAGGAAACTTGCATGTACCGTTGATTACTGCTACGCAATCTAGTTTAGTTTCATTTGAAAGAACTATTATTAATAATATTTATATCTCAATTAGAATAATCTCATATCGTTTAAAACTACTGTTAATAGTCATAATACAACTTAAACACATTACCACGTATCCCTAACAGCCGTTAGAACACATAAAAACTAATTTTAAGTCAAAATATTTCAGTCTAGTTTGATTTCGGTACTATTTCAACGTCCCGATTGCCTTATCGGATAATTATCAAGTTTATTTTCAATAAAACTCTACTTAAATGCTTCAATATTACTTTAGATAATTTAATTATCAGTTATAACATTTTTTGGAAGCTCATAATAATTTTTAAATATATATTATCATTTATAATGATTTTTCAATCATTAATATCATTTTTAAATGATTTAAATACCAAGTAATTCCATCATCATTAATATTTAATTAATTTCAAATATTAATAAAATTCATGTCCCAATATTAAAAGTTATTTATTATAACTCAAAATATTTTTAATACCTTAATATCACCATTAAATGATTTTTAAAAAAATTAAAATTATTCTTAAATAACTGCCATTAATATTAAAATATTAATGTATTTCATGTCAAAATATTAAAATTTATATATTATAACTTAAAACATTTTTAAAACCTTTATATCATTTTTAAATAATTTTTAAAACATTAAAATCATTTTTACATAATTTATTTAATACAATTATTAAATAAATTTATTATCATTAATATTAAATTATTAATGAAATCCATACCAAAATATTAAAAGTTATTCAATATAACTTAAATTATTTTCTAACACTTTAATATCATTTTAAATGATTTTTAAAATATTAAAATTATTTTTAACTAATTTATTTAATATAATTATTAAATAAATTTAATATCATTAATATTTAAATAAATTAAAATATTAATAAAATTTATCTCAAATTATTAAAAGTCAATTTTTATAACTTAAAATAATTTTTAAAACTTAATTATGAATTTTTCATAATTATTTTTTATTTTTTTCTATTTATTTTAATTAAATAAATTTAATTTTTATTTAAATTTCGCTAAAGGCCTCTCGCGATAAAAACTGTCGCCATAGGTGCTATTGAGTTTTGAAGAACAGTCTTGGTCAAGGTTTTGTTGCCTACTTTGACTATCTTTAATTCCTAGTTCATGATGTTTGTAGGCATGAGGGTGTATCAGTGATGTAGTACTAGTGTAATACTATAAGTACTAATCAGTTTAAGGGTCAAACTACATCATATCATGAAGATATAATGGTTCAAAATTGATGTCAGAGTTGTTCTTGAGTTTCTGGACTCTTAATGACCCCTGAGACAGTGATGAGGGGTCTTTTTGGACTCTTAATAACTTGGATTCTGGACTTACTCGAAGTATTATAGTGTCACACTTGTGTAGTATATATGTCAAAGTACAAATTTATTACACTTATGTAGCTTAACAACATCACAACTGCAAGATCTAGGCTGATCAAAATGATGTTAGAAACTTGTTCTTCAGTTTTCTGGAAATTCTAGAAAACTGAATATATGCTTGGTCAACCCAGTTTGACCATTAATAACTTTGATTCTGTTGATGATTTAGGTGTTCTAGTGTCATGGTTCTATAGTCCATATGTCATGGTGAAATTCTGTAATTAAGCACACCTAGAGGGAGGTGAATAGGTGTAAATACTTAGAAGTGATCTACAATGGCCAATTTTCAAAGTTTACTATAACAGGCTATAATCGGACGGTCTATCCCTGTCCGTATTAGTTATATTCTTTGTCTGTTATAAACGGACAGCTAATACATGTCCGTATTAGTGAAAAAAAATTTCGACATAAACAAAATCTGCAGAATATAGAAGCTAAAAACAGAAGCAAAACAACAGTAAATCACACCGAGATTTTTACGTGGTTCGGCCCCTATCCTCTAGTCTAGTAGCCTAATCCACGTCCAATCCCAACTATGATTGGAGACTCACTTTATTAAAATAATACTCAGCAATTACAAAGTAAATAAAAACTCCATGTTACAACGACAATCGATTGGACACCTCTGCCCCCTTTGCACCTCTGTAACACCTCTCACCTCTGAGACTTTGATAACTTCGTTAAACAGACTGAGTCTTACTAAAATAAAAACCCCAAGCCAATCCTAGACTTGTACTACTATGTATACAATAGATATTGAAATAAAGGATACAAGAACACTGTAAACCGAGACTAAAAGAATGATATGATAATTTGTATCTTGGATAGCTTGAAGAATTTATGTTCAGTAGTCTTGTCCTTCCAATGCCGAGCAAAGCAGTATATATATAGAGAAGATAGCAACGGCTATGTAACGTTCCAATTCCTCCTGCAACGGCTAATACTTTTTGATTGAAATAGGAGATCAACATTACCAATGACAACCTCAGTAGATAAGGAAATATAGCTATGAAGAAGTCAATTAAAAATCAAATACTAGTTGAAAGAGTCCTATTAGCAATTAGCAAGATCCCTTAAAAATAGCAATTACTGTTTAGCATGTGACAAATAACAGCTCCATCAACTTTAAATAAGAGTCCTTAATAAAACCAATTTCTAAAAAATCTCCCAAATATGTATAAATTGGTAGCTCAATATATATATAACAGATAACACACACACACACACACACACACACACACACACACACACACACACACACACACACACACACATATATATATATATATATATTGGAATGATATAACCCCACAATTAAATATGACAAATTTAAGAAATATTAAACAGATTTTCAATCTCCTTAAAATACTCCAATTTGAATTAGTCTTCAAAGCAAATCAGGATTGGAATATATATACTATATAAAAACTTAAAACATGTGACAAAAATAACCAACTTGTTTTACTCATTCCAATACTGCAGTAACTTGCGTGAGCTAGGAAAACAAGGTGGTTACTCCATGCAATAACCCATGCAAACTATTATATATTATATAATTAATATGCATAAAAATATTTGAATAACATGACCCAATTAAATTATAACTCAATAAAAAATCAATTACGCCCATATAAATATTGTCATCATTAAAACCACAAAGTATACAAACCAACATTCTCCCCCTTTTGATGATGACAATATATTATCTTTTAAATTTATATGCTCCCCCTATCTATAAGGCTCCTCCTAAATTTATGCATATTAAGGAGCAAAAAAAGTGACTTGATCCAAATAACCATCATTGCATATAGTATCTCACTACCAACTTGAATACCAAGTCAATTCAAATTTCAAATACCAAATATCTCTCCCCCTTTGTCATTATCAAAAAGAAATCATTAAGCACAAGTTGGTTATAACATAATCATCATTACCCAAATATCTCTCCCCCGTTGTCATCAACAAAAAAAGGAGAAATTAGTGAGATCCTTGAATTTCACATCATCCTTGAATTTAACATTCTAACCACATACAGACATTCCAAGTTCTCTTCTCAAAGTGCAAAAACGCTCTTCACTTAAAGGTTTTGTAAAAATATCTGCCAATTGATGTTCAGTAGGGACAAATACTAATTTAATTAATCCTTTAGCAACATTATCTCTTAAAAAATGATGTCTCACTTCAATATGCTTAGTACGAGAATGAAGCACAGAATTTTTTGAAATATCAATTGCACTAGTATTATCACACATAATAGGCACATTTTCACATATCACATTAAAATCATGAAGAGTTTGAATCATCCATAAAATTTGTGAACAACAACTACCTGCCGCTAAATATTCACCTTCTGTAGTAGACATTCTAACAGATGTTTGTTTCTTGCTGTTCCAAGCTACAAGGCTTTAACCTAAAAATTCACAAGGACCACTTGTGTTTTTTCTATCAACTTGGCACCCTACATAATCTGCATTTGAGTCTCCAATTAGTTCAAAGCTTAGAGATACAGGATAGTATAGGCCTAAATTAATTATGTCAGCTAAATATTTAAATATTCTTTTTACCGCTTTAAGATGAGATTCTTTAGGTTGAGCTTGAAATCTAGCACAAAGGCATACACTATACATAATATCCGGTCTTGATGCAGTTAAATAAAGTAAACAACCAATCATACCTCGATACATTGTCACTTCAACATCTTTACCTGGAGCATCTGTAGTAAGCTTGATGGTAGTACTCATTGGTGTTGACTTTAGTTTGGTATTTTAAAAACCAAATCTCTTTAATAACTCATTTACATATTTGGATTGGTGAATGTGAATCCCTTCATTGGATTGTTTGATTTGAAGCCCCAAAAAATAGTTTAATTCCCCCATAAGGTTCATGTCACACTCATTATGCATACATTGGGAAAACCACTCACACAAAGAGTTAGTAGTAGCTCCAAAAATTATGTCATCCACATAAATTTGAACAATTAATAAATCTTTATTTTTTGTTTTAATAAAAATAGTAGAGTCAATCTTACCGTGATTAAAACCATTTTCTAATAAAAAATTGCTTAGTCTTTCATACCAAGCTATTGGAGCTTGTTTTAATCCATACAAAGCCTTTTTCAATTTAAACACATGATGTGAATATTTTTCATGTTCAAAACGGGTGGTTGCTTAACATATACTTCTTCATTTAAGTAACCATTTAAAAAAGTACTTTTTACATCCATTTGATATAATTTAAATTGTCTAAAGCATGCATAGGCTAATAAGATTCTTATAGCTTCCAACCTTGCAACAGGGGCAAAAGTTTCTTCATAGTCTATACCTTCCTGTTGATTATAGCCTTGAGCTACCAATCTAGCCTTATTTCTACTGATTATGCCATTTTCATTAAGTTTATTTTTGAAAATCCATTTTGTACCAATTATAGAAGCATCTTTAGGAGGTTTGACAAGATCCCGTACCTGACACCTTTCGAATTGGTTTAATTCTTCCTGCATGGCAATAGACCAATTTTTATCTAGAACTGCTTCCTTGGCATTCTTTGGTTCTATTTGTGAAAGAAATGCGGAGAATGTACAGTAATTCCATGCTTTCCTTCTTGTGTTCATCCAAGTATCAGGATCACCTATGATCAGATTTGGTGGATGATTTCTCACTGTTCTAGATGGTTTAGGAAGCCTTGCTGTAGTCATTTGTTCGTTGGATTCAAACTGTTGTATGTCACATTCTGCATCAGTGTGTTCGTCTGATTTTTCTTCTATATTGGACGGGTTTGACTGTCTATTTTTCGGTGTCTGCATGTCTGAGTTTTCTACTAAAATGGACGGGTCAGGCTGTCTGATTTTAGGTGTATTTCCTTTTGATTCAGACGGCTTAGGCTGTTTGATATCAACTGTATTTCCTTCTGATTCGGGCGGCTTAGGCTGTCTAATTTTAACTGTATTTCCTTCTGATTCAGACGGCTTAGGCTGTCCGGATTTAGTAGTTTGGCTTCCACGAATCAAATTGTTATTTCCTGCAGAATCCTCATCTTTTGACAGATCATGGTTAACTTCATTAAATATTACATGCACTGATTCTTCAACCTTTGACTTGTCAAGATTATAAACCCTATATGCCTTACTATGTACTAAATAACCAAGAAAAATAGGTTCGGTTGATTTTGCATCAAATTTTCCAAGATTACTATTAGTATTTAAAACAAAACATTTAGCACCAAACACTTTAAAATAATTAATATTAGGAATCCTTTTGTTTAGTAACTCATATGGTGTTTTTAATAAAATGGGTCTAATCAATACTTTATTTTGAATGTAACATGCAGTACATACAGCCTCTGCCCAAAATCTTTTAGGCAGTTTACTTTCTTGAAGTAACGTTCTTGCAGTTTCTTGGAGAGTACGATTTTTGCGTTTCACTACACCATTTTGTTGTGGTGTTCTTGGTGCAGAAAATTCATGTGTAACACTTTTCACATTGCAATATGGTATAAAGTCTTTTCAAAATTCCCCACCATGGTCACTCCGAATGCCAATCAGCTTGAGGCTGTGTTTTGTTTCAACATTCTTTATAAGATTTCTAAATTCTGCAAAAGCTTAATCTTTAGTTTTCAAAAATAAAACCCATGTAAATCTTGAAAAATCATCAACAATAACAAAGGCATAATGATTATTTCCTAAACTAGCATATCTCTTGGGTCCAAACAAATCAAGATGCAATAATTGAAGAGGTAAAGAAGTTGATACCTGATTTTTGCTGATAAAGGAATTTCTTACTTGCTTACCTAACTGACATGCATTACAAATCCCTGTCTTTTCATATTTTAGCTTTGGCAATCCTTTGACAAGGTTCTTGGTAGCTAATTTGTTAATCAATTCCATATGCACATGTCCTAACCTTCTATGCCAAAGAATAGTTTGATCTTGAATAGCAGTAAGGCAAATATCTTCATTTTGATTTTCAAAATTAATTGTATAAATATTACCTTCCCTTTGAGCAATTAAAGGAATATTGTGAGAAGCATGAATAATAACACATTAATCTTTTTCAAAAATTACTTTATGTTCACTATCCATTAATTGACTTACACTAATTAAATTATATTTTAATCTTTCAACACAATGAACATTATCAATGAAAACCTTACCATTTTCAATTTTACTTTTACCGACGATTTGGCATGTGATGTCATCTCCAAAGGTAACAGTTCCTCCCTACTTAGTAGTTAATGAGATGAATTTAGCACTATCACCCGTCATGTGTCTAGAACACCCACTGTCTAGCACCCATTTATGTGATGGTACTTTAGCTTTAAAACACACCTACAAAACAAAGAAGTAGCTCATCGTTTTAGTACCCAAATCTATTTGGGTCCGGTATTGTTAGTAGCAATTAAATCTCTTTTCTCTACCCAAACTTGTTTTATTTTAATTTTGTTACAGTTTATATCAAAATGTCCTTTTAAACCACAATTTTTGCAAGTAACAAAAGGTGAGCAATAAAGAGGTTTGTTCCTTGGTTTATTATTTATTACTCTAATTTTATTAGTAGTGCTTGTAATGTTCTTAACAGGATTGTATCCAATTCCTTGTTTATCTAGACTTGACCTTTGAGCACCTAACATTATATTTAAATTCTCTTCCCCTTGAACAAATTTTGTAAGATCCTTTTTCAATGAAATTATTTCTTCCTCATTATTATTTTGCATGTTTAATATTTTTCCACCATTAAAAGCATCAATACAAATATCTCTCATTTTCAAACTTTCTTTTAAAACATTGTTTTCCTTTTTAAGATCATTAAATTCTGCATTTAATTTGTTTGCACGATTATATAAAATTTTATTATTGTTATCAATATAATCAATTTTAGCATTTAACTTAGATACTTCACTTGATGTGCAATCTTTAACTATTTCTTATTTTTCTTCAATTAATGTTTCTACCTCTTTCATTAAATCATTTATCCAATTTTTTAAATGAACATTTTTGTAACGACCCCAAAATAGGTCCATTCCATCCAACCCATTCTGAGTCGTCAAATACATGGTACAGAAAATAACTACAACTTTATTACAACAATTGTCGTGCAAAATACAACAACACATATGCTGTGAGTTTGGATACAAATATATACCAAATGTGACATTGGACACCATCATGTATCAGCACCTCACAAAGGTACCTTACATAAAGGTACAGTCAAAAACTGTTTTAGAAACTAGAATCTTTGGGAAGTGCTCAAGGAATCCTTCGTACATGGGAGGCCACGCGTCTAGGTTATGATAGATATCATATGGCCACAGAATTATCCTTGGTTGACCCAATAGACCCCAAAAAAAACGAGAAGATTACTATCATATTCTTCCCAATGGTGAGTCTTCTCTTGACTTATCATTATCTCCACTGTCTCTAATTGAGAATTATACTTTAAACAAACACCAAGATTATATAGGTAGTGCTCGTATATATACTCAGCAAGTGGATGAGCACATCCTTGTCTTATGATGACACGAGGTTGTATGTCGTTAGACATCTTGTATGATAGTGGCAAACCACCCTTCCAACGTTGGGTACACCTTACCCTATTGGATTCACCAAATATAACTACTAAATGAACTTTTCTATACTGCTTCGGGAGAACATCCACAGCTAGAGACCACTGTTCTATTTCCCCGTTACCCTCGCTCGACCCAGCTACACTCTTATTACCTGAAAGGAATTGTGAAGCAAAAGGGTGAGCACAACTAGCCCAGTAAAGAATATCATGACTAAAGATAATTAAATTATCATAGCCTTCATCAATAATAAATCAGAGATTTAGAACATATGATAAATGATAAAAATTTCAACCATAGTTGCAGCGGAACGAGCAATCCATTAGAAGAGTCAAATAGACTATAAAGTCTATTATCTTCTCCATGTTAAAAATCCATCAACAATGTTTTATCCCTGTAACATCACTCAACAGTTCCTTTCCACAATCATATGAATAACTCATAATCATAATTGTGACTATAAATTTTTCGTCGCACCCAGGACGAAGAATATTTTCATCACCTGTCTTTACCTGAAACATCAAAGATCATGGTTATACCAAATCACAATTCCTGTTTATAATCATACTAACAAATCCATCTTTGCACTACGGGCCAAAGATATTCATCAACAAACCATCTTTGCACTACGGGCCAAAGATATTCATCAACAAACCATCTTTGCACTACGGGCCAAAGATATTCAACAACAGTTCATCTTTGCACTACAGGCCAAAGATATTCATCAACAGGCCATCTTTGCACTACATGCCAAAGATATTCATCAACAATTTATATTTGCACTACATGCCAAATATATTCATATCTCAAAGAAATATATAATCATTTCAGAATTTATATAAACAATAATTATAACCATGTTGATCAATTCACCTTTGCACTTAAGCTTAAGATATTCAATTATAAATTCAATGGTCATGATCATACCAGTCACAATTCAACTTTGCACTACAGGCCAAAGAGAACCCTAGTCATGATCATACCAATAATCTACCCATCTTTACACTCCAGTGAAAGAGAATTTCAACATCAGGGTTATAAAAATGTTATATATGATGATAAAAATAATATGATCAACATATAGTTTTAATCTCAAGAGTAATATTCGTAACTCATGAATAGTAAATCGTGAATAGTAACTCATGAATAGTAACCCCGACACAAAAGATAAAAATTCCACAATAAAATCCATACCAATATTTCGGTATAATGATATTGAAAGAATAACATTACTTAAATTTATAAACAATTTATTTTAATTGTTTACACTTTACTAATTAATGCATTTAATCATCATAAAATGCCAACTCTTACAATTTCATCATCAATAACCAAAACCCTCATCAAAAATCTGCATATACCTCATATAGGATTCTCAAGCCATAAAATCCTATTTTCCAATTTTCTTTCTTCACAAAACATATTTAATTCATTTACTCATAACTAGACCATTTTTATAAAAAATACCAAATCAGTTCCAAAAATATTTCTTTTCTGGAATTTAGCATAATATAGTCCCATAGTGAACATATATTTTTCTCAGAATTTTTAAAAGTCATTTACTATTTTTCATATGGCCAAAATAGCCGAATATTTAGACATTTATCAAAAATTGTACTTTTATCTAAAAATTCTGAAATTCACAGAGTATACTCCTATCATATACATGTACTCCCAATAAAAATTTCATCAATTTTGGAGTTAACCACAAGGAATTATAAGCTGTTACTTTTAAAATAGTCTTTTCTCATAAAATTCATAACTCTCAATCTATACATCCAAAAATCACCATTTTTGGACACAATCAAGAAAACTCATCAAAATATCATTTCAAATTTTTCCAGAATTTTTGAAGATCAGAAAAATTACGAAACTGAAAATCATAACAACCCTTAAAATCCCTTAATATCCCTTACTATCCCTTACTATCCCTTACTATCCCTTACCTCAAAAGAGCAGTACTTCTGACTGGATATCGGATATGATGCTGAAGGAAACTTGCACTGATGAATAGCAACTCACCAAGTATCTAAAAACTCACAAAATATGCTTCATAATATAGAGAGAGAAAGAGAGAAAGCTTATGTTTCTGGTGTGATTTTCAATTCTAACTTAGCCCTCTATTTATAGGAAAATTTTGGTAGGTTTGACCTGCAACCTGATGGCTTTACCTGCTACTATTCCCACCCACCACATTTGAAATATAATTCAGCACATTTCTTCACCAACCACAAATGGGGCCCACCAATTCTAGAATTTTCCACCAAAATGATAAACTCCGAAAATTCAACAATTTCTGAACCAGTCATCTCGTAAAATTCATAACAAATCATACGTTCATTTTTAACGGTTCAAAATTTGTGGATATATACTCAACTTATATATGTATAACATATCCAAAAATTACCACGATCCAACGGTCGGATTAAAAATTATAACCCCCGCAAAATATCTCAAAAACCCTAATTTTTAATACCTCCATTCCGACAAAAATACTGATAAAAACCTCAACATTAACTCCTTCATTTTTAACCACAAAAATATATCCCTCATTTATATCCACATAAAATAAATATTTTCTTATCATATAAATCAATAATTAATTATTCACAAATAATATTACAGAATCACATTTATGACAACCAGGCCGTTCCCAGGAAAGAGGGGGCTTTCCAATAAGGATTTCTCCTTACTAGCGCGCAATTAGATGACCAAACCTCTCCTTAGACAGAACTTTCTAGACATTGCCAATAATGCTATCTAATAATATTATTTAAATAATATGAATTATTGATCTGATAATAGAAAATACTGTGCAGCAACAATTATTGAAACAACAATAATATAAAATATCAACGCAGCAATTATTGAATCAATAAAATAAAATATTGAACAGTAATTACTGTAACAATTATTGAGTAGTGCCTTCTTACGTAAGAATCAATAATTTCAAAAATACTATGCAATACCGTGTGCTACTGTGCAATAACGCGTATTACTGTATTTTAACCACCGGGTATTCCAACAGTGTTAACGGTAACAACTACGCCGTTATTTGTAAAAACTCAAATTTGTCGTTTTCTTCATCCGACAGTTATTCGTTATGGGGCCCACAAATAGCTGCGCCGTCGTACGAATATTCTCCGACAGAAAGAATATTCCACGACCAAACGAATATTCCCCGACAACAATGATTATTTTATAACCACTTGCTTATTTTGAAAAATTTTCACATTTCACCCATAACTTTAACTTTTTATCAATTTAACCATTTACTGAATTGTAATTATAAGAAAAATTGAATACTTTTATTTCATAAAATTCGGGGTCTTACAATCTCCCCTCCTTATGAAATTTCGTCCCCGAAATTTACGTACTTGGTATTTCAAAGAATTGAGAATACATTCCTTTCATTTCAGATTCCATCTTCCCTGTCATCATGATTTCTCCATTGCTCATCTCCTGTATTTCAGATATCATTCTAGAATACAGCTTCAAAACAAGGGTTAATTTAACAACTTAACATATCACATAATATCCCGATATTATGACTGACCAACAAATAAGCTTAGGTAGGACACACTAGCGAAGGATTTACTCATCTCTCCCCTCCTAGTTGTATTCCCCGATCTCCGCCAGAGATCATATCCCTAAGCTCTGATACCAAATGTAACGACCCCAAAATAGGTCCATTCCATCCAACCCATTCTGAGTCGTCAAATACATGGTACAGAAAATAACTACAACTTTATTACAACAATTGTCGTGCAAAATACAACAACACATATGCTGTGAGTTTGGATACAAATATATACCAAATGTGACATTGGACACCATCATGTATCAGCACCTCACAAAGGTACCTTACATAAAGGTACAGTCAAAAACTGTTTTAGAAATTAGAATCTTTGGGAAGTGCTCAAGGAATCCTTCGTACATGGGAGGCCACGCGTCTAGGTTATGATAGATATCATATGGCCACAGAATTATCCTTGGTTGACCCAATAGACCCCAAAAAAAACGAGAAGATTACTATCATATTCTTCCCAATGGTGAGTCTTCTCTTGACTTATCATTATCTCCACTGTCTCTAATTGAGAATTATACTTTAAACAAACACCAAGATTATATAGGTAGTGCTCGTATATATACTCAGCAAGTGGATGAGCACATCCTTGTCTTATGATGACACGAGGTTGTATGTCGTTAGACATCTTGTATGATAGTGGCAAACCACCCTTCCAACGTTGGGTACACCTTACCCTATTGGATTCACCAAATATAACTACTAAATGAACTTTTCTATACTGCTTCGGGAGAACATCCACAGCTAGAGACCACTGTTCTATTTCCCGTTACCCTCGCTCGACCCAGCTACACTCTTATTACCTGAAAGGAATTGTGAAGCAAAAGGGTGAGCACAACTAGCTCAGTAAAGAATATCATGACTAAAGATAATTAAATTATCAATAGCCTTCATCAATAATAAATCAGAGATTTAGAACATATGGTAAATGATAAAAATTTCAACCATAGTTGCAGCGGAACGAGCAATCCATTAGAAGAGTCAAATAGACTATAAAGTCTATTATCTTCTCCATGTTAAAAATCCATCAACAATGTTTTATCCCTGTAACATCACTCAACAGTTCCTTTCCACAATCATATGAATAACTCATAATCATAATTGTGACTATAAATTTTTCTTCGCACCCAGGACGAAGAATATTTTCATCACCTGTCTTTACCTGAAACATCAAAGATCATGGTTATACCAAATCACAATTCCTGTTTATAATCATACTAACAAATCCATCTTTGCACTACGGGCCAAAGATATTCATCAACAAACCATCTTTGCACTACGGGCCAAAGATATTCATCAACAAACCATCTTTGCACTACGGGCCAAAGATATTCAACAACAGTTCATCTTTGCACTACAGGCCAAAGATATTCATCAACAGGCCATCTTTGCACTACATGCCAAAGATATTCATCAACAATTTATATTTGCACTACAGGCCAAATATATTCATATCTCAAAGAAATATATAATCATTTCAGAATTTATATAAACAATAATTATAACCATGTTGATCAATTCACCTTTGCACTTAAGCTTAAGATATTCAATTATAAATTCAATGGTCATGATCATACCAGTCACAATTCAACTTTGCACTACAGGCCAAAGAGAACCCTAGTCATGATCATACCAATAATCTACCCATCTTTACACTCCAGTGAAAGAGAATTTCAACATCAGGGTTATAAAAATGTTATATATGATGATAAAAATAATATGATCAACATATAGTTTTAATCTCAAGAGTAATATTCGTAACTCATGAATAGTAAATCGTGAATAGTAACTCATGAATAGTAACCCCGACACAAAAGATAGAAATTCCACAATAAAATCCATACCAATATTTCGGTATAATGATATTGAAAGAATAACATTACTTAAATTTATAAACAATTTATTTTAATTGTTTACACTTTACTAATTAATGCATTTAATCATCATAAAATGCCAACTCTTACAATTTCATCATCAATAACCAAAACCCTCATCAAAAATCTGCATATACCTCATATAGGATTCTCAAGCCATAAAATCCTATTTTCCAATTTTCTTTCTTCACAAAACATATTTAATTCATTTACTCATAACTAGACCATTTTTATAAAAAATACCAAATCAGTTCCAAAAATATTTCTTTTCTGGAATTTAGCATAATATAGTCCCATAGTGAACATATATTTTTCTCAGAATTTTTAAAAGTCATTTACTATTTTTCATATGGCCAAAATAGCCGAATATTTAGACATTTATCAAAAATTGTACTTTTATCTAAAAATTCTAAAATTCACAGAGTATACTCCTATCATATACATGTACTCCCAATAAAAATTTCATCAATTTTGGAGTTAACCACAAGGAATTATAAGCTGTTACTTCTAAAATAGTCTTTTCTCATAAAATTCATAACTCTCAATCTATACATCCAAAAATCACCATTTTTGGACACAATCAAGAAAATTCATCAAAATATCATTTCAAATTTTTCCAGAATTTTTGAAGATCAGAAAAATTACAAAACTGAAAATCATAACAACCCTTAAAATCCCTTAATATCCCTTACTATCCCTTACTATCCCTTACTATCCCTTACCTCAAAAGAGCAGTACTTCTGACTGGATATCGGATATGATGCTGAAGGAAACTTGCACTGATGAATAGCAACTCACCAAGTATCTAAAAACTCACAAAATATGCTTCATAATATAGAGAGAGAAAGAGAGAAAGCTTATGTTTCTGGTGTGATTTTCAATTCTAACTTAGCCCTCTATTTATAGGAAAATTTTGGTAGGTTTGACCTGCAACCTGATGGCTTTACCTGCTACTATTCCCACCCACCACATTTGAAATATAATTCAGCACATTTCTTCACCAACCACAAAGGGGGCCCACCAATTCTAGAATTTTCCACCAAAATGATAAACTCCGAAAATTCAACAATTTCTGAACCAGTCATCTCGTAAAATTCATAACAAATCATACGTTCATTTTTAACGGTTCAAAATTTGTGGATATATACTCAACTTATATATGTATAACATATCCAAAAATTACCACGATCCAACGGTCGGATTAAAAATTATAACCCCCGCAAAATATCTCAAAAACCCTAATTTTTAATACCTCCATTCCGACAAAAATACTGATAAAAACCTCAACATTAACTCCTTCATTTTTAACCACAAAAATATATCCCTCATTTATATCCACATAAAATAAATATTTTCTTATCATATAAATCAATAATTAATTATTCACAAATAATATTACAGAATCACATTTATGACAACCAGGCCGTTCCCAGGAAAGAGGGGGCTTTCCAATAAGGATTTCTCCTTACTAGCGCGCAATTAGATGACCAAACCTCTCCTTAGACAGAACTTTCTAGTCATTGCCAATAATGCTATCTAATAATATTATTTAAATAATATGAATTATTGATCTGATAATAGAAAATACTGTGCAGCAACAATTATTGAAACAACAATAATATAAAATATCAACGCAGCAATTATTGAATCAATAAAATAAAATATTGAACAGTAATTACTGTAACAATTATTGAGTAGTGCCTTCTTACGTAAGAATCAATAATTTCAAAAATACTATGCAATACCGTGTGCTACTGTGCAATAACGCGTATTACTGTATTTTAACCACCGGGTATTCCAACAGTGTTAACGGTAACAACTACGCCGTTATTTGTAAAAACTCAAATTTGTCGTTTTCTTCATCCGACAGTTATTCGTTATGGGGCCCACAAATAGCTGCGCCGTCGTACGAATATTCTCCGACAGAAAGAATATTCCACGACCAAACGAATATTCCCCGACAACAATGATTATTTTATAACCACTTGCTTATTTTGAAAAATTTTCACATTTCACCCATAACTTTAACTTTTTATCAATTTAACCATTTACTGAATTGTAATTATAAGAAAAATTGAATACTTTTATTTCATAAAATTCGGGGTCTTACAATTTTTCTCTTTAATACGAATATTTTCATTTTTTAAAACTAGATAATCAGAAATAGTAATATCACCAAGTTCAGAGTTTACCTCAGATGATTCTTGATTGCATAATCCAGTGAAACGCAGATGAGCAGTTTCATCTTCTCCCTCGTCATGATTGGACTCATTGTCGCTCCATGTCATTAACGCCTTTCCTTTTGAATTGCTTGCTTTGTTCTTCCTTTTTAATTGGAAACAGTCTCTCCTGAAATGTCCGGGCCTTCCACATTCAAAACAGTTATCTTCTTGTGGCTTTTGCTTGACGTCTTTCTTGTTGTTGAATGTCTTGCCCTGAAACTTTGATTTATTCTTCTTTCTAATCAGCTCTCTCAATTTTCAGGGCATCATAGCTATTTCTTCATCGGAGTCTTCATCATCATCTTCTATGTAGCTTTCAACTTGAAGAGCTAAGGTCTTCCTTTTAGGTCCTTCATCTTCTTCATCATACCTCTTCAGTTGATTTTTAAATTCTTCATTTCTCCAAACAAAGTTAGAGTTTCCATCGTATTAATTGTAGTTGAGTCTTTAAGAGTTGTAACTTTTGGTGCGAACCGTTTGGGCATGACTCTAAGTATCTTTCTATTTATCTCCCTTTGATCAATTTTTCGGCCGAGCATGCTTAGAGAGTTCATAAGAGTGAGGAATCTAGCTTAAGCTTCTTTGATGGATTCATTCTTCTCTAACCTGAAAAGTTCATATTCTTGCATTAGCATACTTAATTTGACTTCTTTTACCTTTGTAGTTCCCTCATGGCTCATGATGATTGTATCCCATATTTCTTTAGCAGTTGTGCATGCAGAAACTTTGTCAATTTCAGCTTGAATCATCCCACTTAGCAGCGTGTTCATGGCTTTTGAGTCATAGGATACCATGTATGATTCATTTGAATCCATTTCCATGAGAGTCTTCGATTTTCCATCATCATGTCTTGGAATGACAGGACCATTCTCAACAACCCACCATTCCCATGGGTCTCGTTTGAGATAAATCATCATTCTAAACTTCCAAAAGTTAAAGTTTTCACTTCAGAGCAACAAAGGTGGCCGACTTGTGGATTGACCTTCTTGAAAATTGAGGTGTGCCACAGGATCTTTCCCTACGACCTGCAAAGATCAATATTAGTAGAGCCTCGCTCTGATACTAAATGAAATTATGTAATTAAGCACACCTAGAGGGGGGTGAATAGGTGTAAATACTTAGAAGTGATCTAAAGTGGCCAATTTTCAAAGTTTACTATAACAGGATATAATCGGACGGTCTATCCCTATCCGTATTAGTTATATTCTTCGTCTGTTATAAACAGCTAATACATGTCCGTATTAGTGAAATTTTTTTCGACGTAAATAAAATCTGCAGAATATAGAAGCTAAAAACAGAAGCAAAACAACAGTAAATCACACCGAGATTTTTACATGGTTCGGCCCCTATCCTCTAGTCTAGTAGCCTAATCCATGTCCAATCCCAACTAGGATTGGAGACTCACTTTATTAAAATAATACTCAGCAATTACAAAGTAAATAAAAACTCCCTGTTACAACGACAATCGATTGGACACCTCTGCCCCCTTTGCACCTTTGTAACACCTCTCACCTTTGAGACTTTGATAACTTCGTTGAACAGACTGAGTATTAATAAAATAAAAACTCCAAGCCAATCCTAGACTTGTACTACTATGTTTACAATAGATATTAAAATAAAGGATACAAGAACACTGTAAACCAAGACTAAAAGAATGATATGATAATTTGTATCTTGGATAGCTTGAAGAATTTATGTTCAGTAGTCTTGTCCTTCCAATGCCGAGCAAAGCAGTATATATATGGAGAAGATAGCAACGGCTATGTAACGTTCCAATTCCTCCTGCAACGGCTAGTACTTTTTGATTGAAATAGGAGATCAACGTTACCAATGACAACCTCAGTAGATAAGGAAATACAGCTATGAAGAAGTCAATTAAAAATCAAATACTAGTTGAAAGAGTCCTATTAGCAATTATCAAGATCCCTTAAAATTAGCAATTACTGTTTAGCATGTGACAAATAACAGCTCCATCAATTTTAAATAAAGTCCTTAATAAAATCAATTTCTAAAAAATCTCCTAAATACGTATAAATTGGTAACTCAATATATATATATATATATATATATATATATATATATATATATATATATATATATATATATATATATATATATATATATAACAGATAACACACACACACACACACATATCTATATGAAGGATATAACCCCACAATTAAATATGAGAAATTTAAGGAATATTAAACAGATTTTCAATCTCCTTAAAATACTCCAATTTGAATTAGTCTTCAAAGCAAATCAGGATTGGAATATATATACTATATAAAAACTTAAAACATGTGACAAAAATAACCAACTTGTTTTACTCATTCCAATATTGCAGTAACTTGCGTGAGCTAGGAAAACAAGGTGGTTACTCCATGCAATAACCCATGCAAACTATTATATATTATATAATTAATATGCATAAAAATATTTGAATAACATGACCCAATTAAATTATAAGTCAATATAAAATCAATTAAGCCCATATAAACATTGTCATCATTAAAACCACAAAATATATAAACCAACACATGGTATATCAATGATACACTTAGACAAGCTAACAACATAACAGATGCAAGATCTAAGCCCCTAAATATGTTGTCAGACAGTTCTGGGCAAATTTATGTGTTTTCCAGATTTTTATTTTCATGACTGGTCAACCATGTCTGACCATTAATAACTTGAGATCTGGACATGATATGGACATGATTCCACTTCCAGATTGCTCTCCTCGTGACAAACTTTAACAAGGATACACTTAGGATATCTAACACTTAATAGATTAAGATCTATGGCCTCTGACATCTAACTGTCAGGCCATATTTCTAGGGTTTTTGACAGTTTAAAAATTCTTATTTTCATGTACTTAGATGTTATGGATCCAATATGGATCATCATAGATCACTAAATAATGTCACATAACACATATTTAAACAACAAAACACATAATCTACTGAGATCTTAAAGATTTAGCATGAATTAGGGTTTATACATTCTTGATCCAACTTTTGATTTATGGTCTTTTGATTTGATCTTGGATAGCTAAGAGGTGTTCTTGGCTTTACTTTGGACTGAATTTCATCCAAAATTTCGTGGGTTTGGAGAATGATAGGTTTGGTTAAGTTTAGAAACTAAAGTAAGGACATTTTAGTCTTTAATCCATTTCTTAATCTCCAAGCTTTGATCCAATGGCTGTGATTGGTGTTAGGTGTCAACATATGGCTGATTTCTTGGATTTAAACACATTCCAATATCTTTCCTTGATAACTCACCAAGATTTGGCTTTATCTTTTGTAAAAAGTAAAGATAAAGGTTATTTTGGTAATTTCGTACATACTAATTGTATTTTGATCATTTTCCCAAAAATTTGAAGGGTAATATAGTCATTTCACATGTTTCACATAACTCTTAACCCTTAGAGTTTAATACTTAGCATTAGTTGTAAATTAGGGTTTAAAATTCTCGATTAGGGTTTCAAAAACTAGAATTAGGGTTTCTAACCGATCGTTAGGGTTTACTAACTGAACATTAGGATTCTTAACATAACGTTAGGGTTTACCAATGTTATAATTTATCTGATTAAAATTTACCCCCTTTAATCACATACTGCACATACACTTAATCACAATATCCAAAACCATATACCTCGTTATACGATAATCACTTTCAGTTTATAAACCATACAAATCCTTCACAAAATTCTTAATCCATACTCTATTTCCAGTCGAGATTTTATTATTTAACCTTTATTTAATCATTTAAGATTTTATTAATCTTATAAATTTTGGGTTGTCACAACCAACCTAGCTTTGTTTCTAGTTATTATGCCATATTCACCAAGTTTATTTTTGAACACCCATTTTGTACCAATTATGAATGCTTTTTTAGGAGGTTTAACAAGTTCACATACCTGACACCTCTCAAATTGGTTTAATTCTTCCTGCATAGTAATGGTCTAATTTTCATCTTGAATTGCTTCCTTGACGCTTTTAGGTTCGATTTGTGGAAGAAAAGCTGATAATACACAATAATACCGTGCTTTCCTCCTTGTGTTCATCCAAGTGTTGGGATCTACGATAATCTGAATTGGAGGGTGATTTTTCACAGTTCTTAATGATCTAAGAAGTTTGACAGATGAAAATTACTCTTCTTGTTCATGTTCTGGTATGTCAATTTCTGCCTCTCAATGTTCATCTGATTTATCTTCTAAAGCAGATGGGTCATCCTGTCTGGATTTAGCTATCTGCATATCTGAGTTTTCTTCTAAAGTAACAGGATTAGAGTGTCTGATTTCATCTGTCTGCTTTCCTAGTTCATATGTTTTACTTTTGAAGTAGGCGGGTTAGGCTTTATGGATTTTGCTGTCTGATTTCCACGCACCAGATTCGTACTACTTGCAGAATCTTCATTGGCTTCGTTCGACATATCATGGTTAAGTTCATCAAATATTACATGTACAGATTCTTCAAATTTTAATTTATCAAGAATATAAACCATATATGCCTTACTATGCACTGAATATCCAAGAATAATAGCTTCAGTTGATTTAACATAAAATTTTACAAGATTACCATGAGTATTAAGAACAAAACATACACTTTAAAATAACTAATATTAGGTATTTTCTTATTTAGTAACTTATATGGTGTTTTCAATAAAATTGGTATGATCAATACTTTATTTACCACATAACATGCAGTACTTACAGCCTCTGCCCAAAATTTCTTAGGCAGTTTACTCTCTTAGAGTAGTGTTTGTGACACCCCCAAATCCAGGCCAAACTTGTTTCAAATTTGGTTGTCACGTACCAACTCTAATAATATACTAAAATCATCACAGCGGAATAATAGAATAAATTACATCGTTATAATATAATTATTCTCGTCCCAAGGGTTCATAACTTAAACATCTCTTACAATACCTTAAACGTAATTAAACACCGTTTAGACATAACTAATACATAATCCAATACAACTTAAACCAAACATAACTTATCATAAATAAGTTCTTCTACAACCAGATAATAATACATTCTAGCATTATGGAATAACTACTCCAAAACCTTCTATTTACCCTTGTCCTTGCCAGAGGGCTCACCACGTTCTGCCTTAACTGAAATGTTTTTAGGCAAAGCAAGGATGAGCAACAAATTTGCCCAGTAAGTAATATAGCAATTAAGGTACTTAAAGTAGTTTTGTATTTCTCAAGGTACAATAATAAGGATAGTTCAAGATAGCAAGAAGTATCAATGATTATCAACAATAGTCGCTATAGACGGAAAAAAAAATCAATAATATTCAATGCTTAATCAAGTCAAGATTTCAAAGTAATGAATACTGAGCAATCACTAAGGACTAAGAACTTTTCCTAGAATTCACAGTAATTAACTGATAATTCCATAAAACGAGTACAACAGGCGATCAGCCTAAAATACCCTATGTCAATGCATTACATTTAATCTTTCTCAAGTGTGCACGTCAGTTTCCCGACAATATATAATTTTCCTACCAAGAGAGTTGATCAACTCAGTTATAAGAGTCTGCACCAAGTAAATTTGGTTTGAATAGCTTTCTATCAATATCAATAGTCTAGCCGAAGCAATGGCTTAGACATTTTTCTTTCATAGTATATAAGAATAATTATCGTTCGAAATCAAGGTTTGTAAACAATTTCATTTCTAGATTACGAAGTATTATACTTTCAAAGTTCTACTTGTACGATCAATAATTGCACAAGTTCAAATAATGCTCAATAAAGAGTAAGGTTTGAATACTTGCCTCAAGCGTAGTTTACCAAAGTAAAGCTTAATACCCTCTTTCGAATCCTAACATAATATATTTACACGTATAGGATATTCATTAGTTTCATAAACTCACATATGCAAGTCCAAACATACACATAAACGTCTAACTTAGTTTTAAACTTTATACATACTACATCACCTAACCTACATCCTCATAGCATAAATTAGATTGTATGACACCACAAAGTCCAACAACACCTTTTCAAATCATTGCTTGTAAATACCTTTTTAAACTTCATTCTTGAAATTTATAATCATTCGTTAAATATTTAACTCTAGCATCTAGCATGTTTCTCAACACGTTAGATAGCACACCGGTCACATAATGTAAGTTAACTTATCCCTACAAGCATGCTTTGAACATCAGATTAGAAACAGAATCTAGACTTGACTGCAGGATGGTGCAGCTGCGCCTTGGCTAGGCTTAGGGACGGCGCAGCTGCGCTGTCCCCTGGCCAGACCAGGGTTTAGCCTTGCATTTCCTGCTTCTGTCCCATCATTTACTATACTCAAATAACACACTTAACATACAAACATGCTAAAGTACTTTATATAAGTGTATGATCATCTTAAGTTTCCTTTTACAAGTTTTAGTTTACGATTTTCATGGAATTAAAGAAAAAAGAGGTCATGTAATCACCATACTTTATAACTTTGGTCATGTGTCTACATAGATAGGTCACACAATCTATTAATACACATGCTCATAGTGTTCATATCATTTATTCATAATTAGCATTGTTTAGCACTTTGAAACATGCTTTAACTCATGTTTGATTTAGTTATCATTATGTCCAACACATACGAATCATGTTTAGAGACATAATAAACGGGAAAAAACACTTTTACCCCATTGTGGTTGTCGTGTTTTAAGCAATTAGCCACTGTGCTTTAAAAATATTCAATTGACCCACTATGGTTTTTAAAAATACACAATCAAGTCATTCCGTCCAATTTGACTAGCAGACGTCTAAAAATATCTTACATGACTTTTTGAAAAAAAAAATAAATATCAAGTATATTTGCTGACTGGGCAAATAGATCTAGCATCAACCTCAATTTGAACTGAAATGGAATCCTACAGTCCTTCAATTAAGACTCCCAAGTCACTGAACCACCGGGAAATCAAAATGGCGCAGGGGTAAAGCCCATACTCCATGGATTCCGATAAGGTTAAGCCTAGAACTGCTTTGACCATCACAAATTCCAACATAGCAACCAATCACAGCATAAGACAGAACATGATAGATATTTCGTCCATTCAAAACACCCATGTACAAGAAGAGGTAGCATAGGCCACAGATCTAAACACCCATGAACAAGAAGATATGAACATAGGAACAACAACTTCGAAAACATTCAATCTAAAAATAAATAGATAAACAGTAAAGCATAAAAGACAGATCGGAAACGCACAGAATCAAGCCATCCATGTAATCAAAAATCAAACCACCAAAATCATAGGTTCCATATTCTCGCCCATAAAACTAAACCTAGATGCCCAAAAAACAGTTCAAGATCTGGAGGTGACCAGATCCGAACGGATCCCTCACTTCCAACACCTCAAACCCAATAAACCATGATTTTGGAGAGTACCCTAACCATCCAAAACTTCTTCATTACTTGATGATGCTCATATGCTCCCTCTATAATTTGTTTATGGACCCAAAGTACTTCTCAAAGTTTAGAAGAGAGAGGAATGGAATTTAAAATTTATGCCAGAAAAAGAAAAGAGTAATTTTTTTTATGTTTTGTTTGTTTTAAAAAAAATGCTTCTTTTTTTAATTTTCATGAGAAAAAGAAAAAAGTGTAATCTGATATCTTTAATTTGTTTCCTAATGTTTTTAATTTTATTTTTAATTTTTTATAATTTTAAATTATATTTATAATTTTAAATTATATTTATAATTTTATAATCAAGTTATACGGATTTAATATAAGTATACCAATTTGATAACTATATACATGTATTAATTTTTTTTAATGGTAAAATACACTGAAATACGTTGAAAATTATAAAAATACAATTTTTCATATTCAAAGAAAATGAATTAAAATATTTATTTTAAATTTATTATTATTTTAATTATTTTTTGCCACGCAATTAATGATTTTTTATTTTTAATTTTTGTAAAAATTAATATAATGTTGTAATAGATCTCATTGATACAAAAATTTTGATATATTATTTGTATTATTTGGGAAAGAGATAAAAGGAAAAGAAAAAAGCCACATAGGATAACCAATCTTGCCCAGTCAGCAAATACACGTAATATTTATTTTTTTTCAAAAAGCCACGTAGGATATTTTTAGACGTCTGTTAGTCAAATTGGACGGAATGTCTTGAGTGTATATTTTTAAAAACCACAATGGGTCAATTAAATATTTTTATAGCACAGTGACTAATTGCTTAAAACACGACAACCACAATGGGATAAAGGTGCTTTTTCCCCCATAATAAACATAAACATGACATCTTAAATCTTTAGAATCTAAATACTCATATAATACAACTAAATTTTGAAAACATGTTCAAGGTTGCCTTTGAAATTACTTTAACATGAATGATGCAATATAACACTTGCAAGACAACTTTAAAACTCTTATCATTTGTAACTAAGTCATGTTAACATGTTTTCAAGGTCAGAACCTACATCATGTAACATTCATGTACATTAACTTTAACATATCAAGCTTTTTCTTTTAAAATATTTTCTAACACAAAGCTTAACAAGTTGGTCATGAATACAATATCTATGAATCATACATCATGCTAATTTAGGTTCTAAATTAGTCATGTGTGTGCGCTACTAAGTTCAGAATTTGTAGAGCATGTATTACATCAAAGTTTGTTTTCAAAACTTTAAGTTTTCATTACAAATCTCTCTCTAAATCATGTTGATCACTTCATACTACATAAGAAAACTCTATATCTCAGGCTATACTCCTTTTCAGGTATATATCTAAGTCATAACACTAAATTAGTAACACATAGTATAACAAAAACCAGGAACTGGTTCTGGGTTACGACGCAGCTGCGTTGCACCCTAGTATAAACTGGGAGCAGCAGCGCCCTACCTGGACCAGAAGCAGTAACTTGCTCTGTTCTGCAGAGTATCAACCTACTTCGATTTCTCTTGATTCAAACATGTTCAAATCATCATTAAAGGTTCCATATATGTACACATACTTCCTAAACACATGATAGCATGCTAATTCATATCAATTGACATAGAATTTTAAGAAATTTCAAGAATTAAACAAAACCTAATTCAAGAACATAAACAAAATTTATACCTCCTTAAGCTTGAATTGAACTCCTCGCAAACTGATTATACTTCTTCAATAGCTCAGCCACTCACCCTCTCAGTTTACACTTAGCAGATAATTTTTCACGAAACATAAAATGAGAAGGTAGGGTGCTTTATATGGAGAAAAGTGTAACCATTCATTAGCTTTGTTCTATGGTTTGATTGAAAGGAAAATGAAAGTAAACAACAGATATGCAAGGGTTGGCCAACTGCCCATTGTATAGCCATCATCACTGCTAACCTTAGCTCTTAACTGCTAACAAATTTATACACAATGGAATGCTAGGTCACTGTTCATGTACTAAGGGATCACTCATTTTGGGACATAGTTTAATTCTCAGCAACTAGAGCTTAGTTTAGTTACTTTAATTCCAAAAATGTAATTTTAATGTACAATTGCTACCATATTAGGAAAATTAGGGATTATGTGACGCCCCCAAAATTAGGTATACATCACCCATCTTGGGTCGTCAGATACATAGTACAGAATACAAATACAACTGATTAATACATCTGTCGTGTACAACACGACAAAACATAAACTGTGAGTTTGAATACAAATATTATCTTCTAGAGAGTATTCATACTCAAAAGGAGTCCTCATTACATTTATTAACACACCATTACATAGAATAGTGAGGACTACTAACTAATACTATCATTCGGACCATCACTCCGTACCCCGACTTGTCCCAGCTACGTTCTCATTTCCTGAAGAGAACAGTGAAAGAAAGGGTGAGCTCAACTAGCCCAGTAAGAAATATTATGACTAAGATAATGCAGAATAAATTATCATTAGCCTTCAACAATGTTAAACTGATAAAATATAATAGACATCAAGTTTAACTGTAGCGGAACAAGCAATCCATTAAAAGAGTCAAGTAGAAAATAAACTCTACTATCTTTTATGATTTAAAAAGTTTTTCAACACTGTAATCGCTGAGACTCAGCTTAATAAAATAATCCACATCATCGAATCACCCCTGCACTACGGCCAAGGATATTCGTGTATTCATTAATGGTCATGATCATGCCAACAACTGTCCATCAATGCACTACGGGCCAATGAGGACTTTTACCACATCATTTGTAACATTACGGTCATGATTATACCGAATAATCCCTGGTCATAATCATACCAAGTCCATCTATGCAATACAGGCCACAGATGACTTTCAACATTTTATAAACATGAGGATGATGACAATGATATAAGAATTCAATAAAACAAGTTCAAGAATTAATTTATCCAGGAATTAACAACGTCCAAATTGTCAACATGATACTGCATTGTGGAGTAAAATTCAAGAATGCTTAGAAGAATATTTTCTTGAAAAGATACTGGATGAAACGCAACTATCAAGGATATTCCACAAATTTCATGGAGTATAGAAGTCAAAACTTAACCAACTGAGTACAATAAAGAATGGAATAACAAAAGAAATCACCATGCATGCGATAGACCGCACAGACAGGTTATTCCAATAGAATAATAAATAATGGAACCAGGTCCGGCGTAAACGCACAGACAGGATATTCCGACAGAATAATAAATAATGGAACCAGGTCCGGTGTAAAACACACAGACAGGATATTCCAACAGAATAATAATAAAACGGAACCAGGTCCGGTGTAAAACACACAGACAGGATGTTCCAACAGAATAATAAACGGAACCAGGTCCGGTGTAAAACACACAGACAGGATGTTCCAACAGAATAATAGAAGAATGTCACCAAGTATAGGGTAGACCGCGTATACTGGTTATTCCAACAGAATAATAACAAATGGAATAACAGAAGTTCTCTTCATGAATATAAAAGAAATAATATTCCCTACCTTAAAAGAACTGGATATTGGAAAAGTGATGTAGCAGAATACTTTTATTCTCTCTCTCTTATTCTCTCTATACTTTCTCTCTCTATAGCTTGAATGAATTCGTGAAAAATAATGAAGCCCTAGGCCTCTATTTATAGAAAAACTGAGGGTGGCTCTTGGTCTTAACGAAGGGTCAAATGACTCTTGGTCTTAACGAAGGGTCAAATGACTCTTGGTAATATTGAAGGGACAACTACTATTGACGAAAGTAATTACTATTGACCAAGGTAAATACTATTGACGAAGGTAATTACTATTGACCAAGGTAAATACTATTGACCAAGGTAAATACTATTGACGAAGGTAATTACTATTGACCAAGGTAAATACTATTGACGAAGGTAATTACTATTGACTAAGGTAAATACTATTGACGACGGTAATTACTATTGACGACGGTAATTACTATTGACGACGGTAATTACTATTGACGAAGAGACTCTTAGATGATGACATATGGCCCCCCATAAAATAACCAAACTTACCACAACGTCTCAATAATATAACATATTATACAGATGATACTATGACAATAATTTAAGAGATATGATGCAGCAATTACTGTAGCAATAATTGAGTATAGCTGAGTGACTTCTCACGTAAGCATCAATAATCAATACCGTGTGCTACTATGCAACCACGCGTATTACTGTACTTTTACTACCGAGTAGTTCAACAGTTTTAACGGTTTTAACGGTAACACCTCAGCCGTTATTTTTATAGAAAGATAATTCTGTCGTTTTCTCAATCCGACAATAATTCCGTTGTGGGGTCCACCAATGATTGTGCCGTCGTACGAATATTCCCCGACAAAAAGAATATTCTCCGACCAAACGAATATTTTATAACAACTTGCTTACTTTGCAAAATTTATAAATATTACCCACAACTATAACATTATATCAAATTAACTCCATAATATTCAAAAATGATATTTATAGAAAATTCATCTTTATTTATAAAAATTGGGGTCTTACAACCTCCCCTTCTTATGAAATTTCGCCCTCGAAATTAGGGTACGTACCTGGTATGTCGAAGAGGTAAGGATACCTTGATTTCATTTCTGATTCTAACTCCCAAGTCATTTCCTCAACATCGTGGTTTCTCCACAAAACTTTGACTTGAGGTATAACCTTGGAGCGTAGAATATGTTCCTTCTTATCCAAGATTTGAACAGGAACTTCTTCATACGTCAAATCCTCCGCTATTTCGTCCGGTTCTAACTCAATAATGTGGTTCGGGTCTTCCACATATTTGCGTAACATGGATATGTGGAAAACGTTATGAACACGAGACATACTTGGCGGTAAAGCGAGTCTATAAGCCACAGTTCCTACTCGATCGAGGATTAAAAATGGACCGATGAATCGAGGATTTAGCTTTCCTCTCTTTCCAAATCTCGTAACTCCTTTCCATGGAGCAACACGTAAGAACACATGATCTCCTACATCAAATTCCACGTCCTTTCGATGAAGATCAGCATAACTCTTTTGTCGATCTTGTGAGGTTTTTATACGTTGTCGGATCGTTTGAATCTTTTCTGTAGTCATACGTACCAACTCCGGTCCCAACAACGTTGCTTCGCCCACCTCATCCCAGCATACTGGAGAACGACATTTTCTTCCATACAATGCTTCGAATGGAGCCATGCCAATACTTGCTTGATAACTGTTGTTGTAGGAAAACTCCACCAATGGTAAGAACTTGTCCCAACTTCCCTTGAAGTCAAAGACACAGAGTCTTAATAGATCTTCAAGAGTTTGAATAGTCCTCTCTGATTGTCCGTCCGTCTGAGGATGATATGCTGAACTAAATCGTAACTCCGTGCCCATAGCTTTTTGTAAACTAACCCAAAATCGTGAAGTGAATCTTGGGTCTCGGTCAGAAACTATGGATACTGGCATACCATGCAGTCTTACAATCTCGTTTATGTACATACGAGCAAGACGTTCAAGTGTATAAGTTTCTCGTATCGGTAAGAAATGAGCAGACTTGGTCAATCTATCAACAATGACCCAAATCGCATCAATACCTTGAGAAACCCTAGGAAGACCGGTAACGAAATCCATGGTAATGTGCTCCCACTTCCATTCTGGAATTTCAAGTGGTTGCAATGGACCTTTTGGTACTTGATGCTCCGCTTTGACTCGTTGACAAGTTAGACACCTTGAGATAAACAACGCTATCTCTCTCTTCATATTGCTCCACCAAAATGTATGACGAAGATCATGATACATTTTGGTACTTCCAGGATGGATTGCAAACGGTGTGTTGTGCGCCTCCATCATGATTTCATACTTTAAATCAGGGTTGTTAGGAACACAAAGTCTGGAGTTGACTCGAAGTATTCCTTCTTCATCGATTCTTGCTTCCGGCATAGCACCTTCTTGCACTTTCTTCTTCATACGCATCAGCTCCAGGTCTGTAGCTTGAGCAGCTTTAACTTTATCGATTAAAGTCGGTTCTACTCGTATATTCGCCATCATCACATGGGTCCCTGGAGTCTTCAACTCTATCTCCATCCTTTGCAAGTCACACAAAATGGGCCTTTGCGTTGTTAATATTGCACTTGTACCCGCATATGATCTTCTACTCAATGCGTCAGCTACCACGTTCGCTTTTCCAGGATGGTATTGAATGGTATGATCATAATCTTTCAACAGTTCAAGCCAACGTCGTTGTCGCATGTTGAGTTCCTTTTGAGTGAAGAAATATTTGAGGCTTTTATGATCCGTAAAGATCTCCACTTTCTCCCCATACAAGTAATGCCTCCAAATTTTAAGTGCAAAGACAACAGCTGCCAACTCTAGATCATGAGTAGGATAATTCCTCTCATATTCCTTGAGTTGTCTTGATGCATAGGCTATGACTTTTCCATGTTGCATGAGAACGCATCCCAACCCTTTGCTCGAAGCATCACTGTAGATGACAAATCCCTCCGAGCCAGATGGTATTGTTAGAACAGGTGCTGAAATGAGTCTCCTCTTGAGTTCTTGAAAACTCTGCTCACATTCTTCGCTCCAACCAAACTTTGTATCTTTCCGAGTCAGCTGAGTTAATGGAGTAGCGATTCGAGAAAATCCTTCCACGAATCTCCGATAATAACCAGCTAAACCAAGAAAGCTACGTACCTCGGTCACTGATTTAGGTTGCTCCCAGCTTTGAATAGCTTCAATCTTTGCCGGGTCAACCGATATTCCACGACTTGATACTACGTGCCCAAGGAATGCTACCTCCTCCAGCCAGAACTCGCATTTCTTCAACTTGGCATAAAGCTTGTATTCACGAAGCTTTTGGAGTACCAGCCTCAAGTGTTGCTCATGATCTTCACGGCTTTTGGAATAAATAAGGATGTCATCAATAAAGACGACCACAAAGTGATCCAAATATTCCTTGAATACCCGGTTCATCATATCCATGAAGGCAGCAGGAGCATTAGTCAATCCAAAGGACATGACTAGGAATTCATAATGCCCGTACCGAGTTCTAAAAGCCGTCTTTGGAATATCCTCAGTTCTAACCTTCAGCTGATGATATCCAGAACGAAGATCGATCTTTGAAAAGAATTGTGCTCCTTGCAACTGGTCAAACAGGTCATCAATACGTGGCAATGGGTACCTGTTTTTGATGGTGACATGATTCAACTCCCGATAATCAATACAAAGTCGCATACTTCCATCTTTCTTCTTCACGAATAGAACAGGAGCACCCCAAGGAGAAGTACTAGGACGAATAAAGCCAATGTCTAACAATTCCTGCAGTTGGATCTTTAACTCCTGAAGTTCAATAGGAGCCATTCGATATGGGGCTTTGGAAATGGGTTTTGTACCGGGTTCAAGGTCGATACAAAATTCAATTTCACGCTCTGGGGGTAGGCCAGGAAGTTCTTCAGGGAATACGTCAGGGAATTTATTAACAATAGAAATATCATTCAAAACTGACGTATTTTTGTTTAGATCTGTGACATGAGCTAAGAAAGCTTGACATCCGTTTTTCAATAAACGAATAGCTTTATGGCTTGAGATGACAGCGATTGATTTTAATGGTTTGGTTGCTTGAATTCGCATAATAGGTCGATTAGGAATATGAAAGCTAACAACCTTACGAAAACAATCAATTTTTGCATAATGAGTAGTTAACCAATCAATCCCTAGAATCACGTCAAATGCAAGTATTTTTAATGAAATCAGATCGATAGGTAATGTGTGGGTACCAACTTGAACCAAACAAGACTTATAAACAGTGGAGGTAATGAAGGTTTCTCCCAACGGAGTTTCCACAGATAAGTCAAAGTCTAATTTCTCCGGAATCAAATTTAATCGATGAGCGCAAGTAGGAGAAATAAAAGAATGGGTTGAACCGGTATCAAATAAAGTATAAACTTCTTTAGAGTTTATGATAAGCTTACCCGTGATGACCTCATTCGGGTTCCTTGCTCTCTGGGAGTTCACAACAAACGCTCTCCCTTGCACAACCGGTTTTGACTTTTCTGGGACGGCTTTTGGTGCCTCCATCCTAGCTGAATTTGTCTTCGGTAAACGACAAAATCGGGCTAAATGACCTTCTCTTCCACAATTATAACATGCTTTGGACGGCATCGCGCAGTTTGGACTGATGTGCCCCTCCCCTCCGCATTTGAAACATATGATAGGTGGTCGTTCTCCTTCCTTAACGACAGGTGCTGGTGCTGACGTCTTTCCATCATTGTTGAATCTCCTCTTCTTGAAATGTCCATTCTTATTGTTTTGGCCCTGATTACCACCGAAGTGGTTACCATTTCTGGCCTGTTGATTCCCTCCACGCTTGTTGTCACCGCTTCGATGACTGCTCTCACTGGTATTATCATTTTGCCGGCTGCTCTCTTTTGGTTGCGTTGTCTCGTTATCGCGCTCCACCAACTGAGCCCTATTTACAACATCTGAATACAAACACAGTTTATGAGAAACAAGATGTTGACGTATCTCCGGCTTCAAACCTCTTAAAAACATCCGCGTCATTCTTTCTTCATTATCCACCAGGTGGGACGCAAACCGGGATAACTCCGCAAATTTTGCCTCGTACTGCGACACGGTCATATTATTCTGCTCCAATTTGATGAACTCCACCTCCTTCATGTGACGAATACTCTCGGGAAAGTATTTGTCGTTAAACAGCTCTTGGAACTTCTCCCAGGACATCTTCAGTGCGGCAGGTTGAGTACGCTTTATCGATTCCCACCAGTAATCTGCCTCTCCTCGCAACATAAAGGCGGCAAAGGGAACCTTTTGCTCCTCGGAGCAACCCAAGACATCAAATATCTTGGTGATCTGCTTTATCCATGTTTCAGCTACAAGTGGTTTGGGTTCTCCCTTAAACTCCGGTGGTCCCAGCTCCTTAAACTGTTTAGCGGTGACCGCCTGAGAGTTTCCAGTATTTCCACCTACGTTGTGGACAGGAGCCGCTTTCACCTGTTGTTGCATGAATTGCATAAAGCCTCTGAACATTTGATCATTCATCATTTGGTCAGTGTTGTTGTTTGCATGAGGATTGACACCTTCCTGATGCACATTATCCTGATTATTGATATGTGGTGAATCAACAGTCGTCTGTGCTCCATTGCTATTCTCAACATTCTCAGATGCCATTTTCAGATACTGCCACAAAATAAAAATTAATTGATATGTCATATATTATCCTTATATTATGACCGACCAATTAAATACCATGCAAATAAACTTAGGTATGTCATACTAGCGAAGGAATTCCCCGTCTCTCCCCTCCTAGTTCTATTCTCACATCTTAGCCAGGGATCATATCCCTAAGCTCTGATACCAACTGTGACGCCCCCAAAATTAGGTATACATCACCCATCTTGGGTCGTCAGATACATAGTACAGAATACAAATACAACTGATTAATACAACTGTCGTGTACAATACGACAAAACATAAACTGTGAGTTTGAATACAAATATTATCTTCTAGAGAGTATTCATACTCAAAAGGAGTCCTCATTACATTTATTAACACACCATTACATAGAATAGTGAGGACTACTAACTAATACTATCATTCGGACCATCACTCCGTACCCCGACTTGTCCCAGCTACGTTCTCATTTCCTGAAGAGAACAGTGAAAGAAAGGGTGAGCTCAACTAGCCCAGTAAGAAATATTATGACTAAGATAATGCAGAATAAATTATCATTAGCCTTCAACAATGTTAAACTGATAAAATATAATAGACATCAAGTTTAACTGTAGCGGAACAAGCAATCCATTAAAAGAGTCAAGTAGAAAATAAACTCTACTATCTTTTATGATTTAAAAAGTTTTTCAACACTGTAATCGCTGAGACTCAGCTTAATAAAATAATCCACATCATCGAATCACCCCTGCACTACGGCCAAGGATATTCGTGTATTCATTAATGGTCATGATCATGCCAACAACTGTCCATCAATGCACTACGGGCCAATGAGGACTTTTACCACATCATTTGTAACATTACGGTCATGATTATACCGAATAATCCCTGGTCATAATCATACCAAGTCCATCTATGCACTACAGGCCACAGATGACTTTCAACATTTTATAAACATGAGGATGATGACAATGATATAAGAATTCAATAAAACAAGTTCAAGAATTAATTTATCCAGGAATTAACAACGTCCAAATTGTCAACATGATACTGCATTGTGGAGTAAAATTCAAGAATGCTTAGAAGAATATTTTCTTGAAAAGATACTGGATGAAACGCAACTATCAAGGATATTCCACAAATTTCATGGAGTATAGAAGTCAAAACTTAACCAACTGAGTACAATAAAGAATGGAATAACAAAAGAAATCACCATGCATGCGATAGACCGCACAGACAGGTTATTCCAATAGAATAATAAATAATGGAACCAGGTCCGGCGTAAACGCACAGACAGGATATTCCGACAGAATAATAAATAATGGAACCAGGTCCGGTGTAAAACACACAGACAGGATATTCCAACAGAATAATAATAAAACGGAACCAGGTCCGGTGTAAAACACACAGACAGGATGTTCCAACAGAATAATAAACGAAACCAGGTCCGGTGTAAAACACACAGACAGGATGTTCCAACAGAATAATAGAAGAATGTCACCAAGTATAGGGTAGACCGCGTATACTGGTTATTCCAACAGAATAATAACAAATGGAATAACAGAAGTTCTCTTCATGAATATAAAAGAAATAATATTCCCTACCTTAAAAGAACTGGATATTGGAAAAGTGATGTAGCAGAATACTTTTATTCTCTCTCTCTTATTCTCTCTATACTTTCTCTCTCTATAGCTTGAATGAATTCGTGAAAAATAATGAAGCCCTAGGCCTCTATTTATAGAAAAACTGAGGGTGGCTCTTGGTCTTAACGAAGGGTCAAATGACTCTTGGTCTTAACGAAGGGTCAAATGACTCTTGGTAATATTGAAGGGACAACTACTATTGACGAAAGTAATTACTATTGACCAAGGTAAATACTATTGACGAAGGTAATTACTATTGACCAAGGTAAATACTATTGACCAAGGTAAATACTATTGACGAAGGTAATTACTATTGACCAAGGTAAATACTATTGACGAAGGTAATTACTATTGACTAAGGTAAATACTATTGACGACGGTAATTACTATTGACGACGGTAATTACTATTGACGACGGTAATTACTATTGACGAAGAGACTCTTAGATGATGACATATGGCCCCCCATAAAATAACCAAACTTACCACAACGTCTCAATAATATAACATATTATACAGATGATACTATGACAATAATTTAAGAGATATGATGCAGCAATTACTGTAGCAATAATTGAGTATAGCTGAGTGACTTCTCACGTAAGCATCAATAATCAATACCGTGTGCTACTATGCAACCACGCGTATTACTGTACTTTTACTACCGAGTAGTTCAACAGTTTTAACGGTTTTAACGGTAACACCTCAGCTGTTATTTTTATAGAAAGATAATTCTGTCGTTTTCTCAATCCGACAATAATTCCGTTGTGGGGTCCACCAATGATTGTGCCGTCGTACGAATATTCCCCGACAAAAAGAATATTCTCCGACCAAACGAATATTTTATAACAACTTGCTTACTTTGCAAAATTTATAAATATTACCCACAACTATAACATTATATCAAATTAACTCCATAATATTCAAAAATGATATTTATAGAAAATTCATCTTTATTTATAAAAATTGGGGTCTTACAGATTATTTATGTACTCACGTCATATAATCCATGTACATTAAATACACGCAATAACATAACGTAGTTGGGTATTATTGTTCGGGTATCTCCCATAATTATTTTTACTACTTTCTTAACCACATTATAACATTATTTAATATTAATGTTTATATAAACATTTAATTCCTTTCCCAATTTTTAGAATACACAGCTATTTTAATTATTTATGTATTACAATTACATATGATTTCATTGTACTACTTGGTACCTCATGTCATTAAAATATACTCTTATCATATGATTTTATTAATGTCACAAATATTACAAAAGTGTTCCATTTCATTTCTACAGTAGAAAACTAACTTTCTCATATTGATCACTAGCGCAACTGCGCCAGTTTGTACTGTTGAGAGGGCGCAGCTGTGCCGGTCCCTAGCAGTGCCAAACTAGTTTAGCTCCAAGCCAGTTCCAACCTCTACTACCACACTAATTTTACATGACATGAATTAACTTCTGTATTGGTGATATTACTAGTTAGAAACTTATTCATTCCATATACGGAATCACATAATTATACGTAATTAATCTTTCTAGTTCTCTTCTAATTCACTTAGTGAATTTCCTTATTTCACATTATGCCAAGGCACTTCACAAATTCGCATCACAATTACACACTTCTTAGTTCATATAATCCAATTCGAATTAATTTAATTACTCATCTCACATCACATTAATATTTACATTCCAATAAATATTCATTCTCTTATTATAATAAAATAATTATTTATTCCTAAATTTCACTGTTCTTACATCCTCCCCCCCTTATAAAAATTTCATCCTCGAAATTGGTACAAGGTTACACGAATAAATGGAGATAATCCCTTTGCATCTTATCTTCTAACTCCCACGTGGCCTCCTTGGTGTCGTGGTTTCGCCAAAGTACTTTTATAGAAGATATACTCTTATTCATTAATGTCTGTTCTTTCCTATCAAATATCTGGACAGGAACTTCTTCATGTGCCAAATTCTTCCCTACTTGGATGGGCTCGTAAGAAATTACGTGTTTGTAGACAGGCTTGTACGGACGTAACACAGAGATGTGGAACACGTTATGGATGTGCTCCAACTCGGGTGGTAATGCAACTTTATACGCCACTTCGCCCACTCGCTTCAGTATCTCGAATGGTCCTATGAACCTTGAACTCAATTTTCCTTTCTTGCCGAATCGTATTTTTCCTTTCCAGGGAGATACTTTTAAGAAAACATAACTTCCGACTTCAAAGTCGCGGTCCTGACGATGCAAATCTGCGTACTTCTTTTGGCGATCTTGTGCAGCTACTAGTCGAGCTCTTATCACTGTCACCACATCTGTGGTTTGTTGAACTAATTTCGGCCCTCATATCTTTCGCTCTCCAACTTCATCCCAACACAACGGTGTTCTACACTTCCTCCCGTAAAGAGCTTCGTACGGTGGCATGCCTATACTCACATCGTAACTATTGTTATAAGCAAATTCTACTAAGGGTAGGTGATCATCCCAACTTCCTTTAAATTCCATCACGCAAGTTCTAAGCATGTCTTCTAGCATTTGTATCATTCTCTCACTTTGCCCGTCAGTTTGCGGATGATAAGCGGTACTTAACCTCAATTGTGTTCCCATCCTTTCTTGCAAACTTTTCCAGAATTTTGACATGAAGTGCGGATCTCGGTCAGAGACAATCGATACCGGTACAGTGACGCCCCCAAAATAGGTATGCATCACCCATCTTGAGTCGCCAAATACATGGTACAAAATTCAAATACAACTTAATAATACAACTGTCGTGTAAAATACGACAAAACATAAACTGAGAGTTTTAAAACGAATATTGTCTTCTAGACAATATTCAACTCAAATGGTGTCCTCAATACAATTATTATCACACTATTTCATAGAATAGTGAGGACTATTAATGCTATCATCCTGACCGTCACTCCGTTTCCCGACTAGTCCCGGCTACGTTTTCATTTCCTGAAGAGGACAATGAAAGCAAAAGGGTGAGCTCAACTAGCCCAGTAAGAAATATTATGACTAAGATAATGCAGAATATGAAATCTAAAACTAAATAATATTACTTACATACTACAGAGTATGAAAGAAAATATTATTTTAAGCGAATATTGAACAAAATAACATCTCTTACCTTGAAAAGAAGAGTATTCCAACTGGTATAGCGGGGATATTCTTGAAGAAAACTTTCACTGTTTTCTACGCTCAAAGCTTTCTAAAACTCTAAAGAAATACTCTCAAGATTATAAAAGAAAAATTCTCTGATTCTGGTGTGATTTTCAATTCTAACTTAAGCGCCTATTTATAGAAAAATACTAAAACGCCAAAGCAGACTAAATTAATAAAATAATATATTACTTTTCTTCATTCTACGCATGCTAGCCCTCTAAGACCAGCATTCCATCTTGGAAAAGAAAATTAGCAGCCCACATGTTTTAAGAACAAAAGTGGGTCCCACCCATAATTTTAATAAAAATATTTAATTTCTGAAACATCAACAATTCATAATAAATAGCCCTTTTATCAGAAAAAATATGAATTTTAAGTCCATTTCATACAAAATTGAATTCTCTACAACTTTATAGCTTTAAGTTTTTCTAAATTTCAAACAGAAAATATCCGAATTTCATTAACGGACAATTTTCAACACCTCTTAAAATTCATAACAAATCATACGTTAATTTTTAACGGTTCAAAATTTGTGGACATATACTTAACTTATAAATGTATAACATATCCAAAAATCACAATAATCCAACGGCCGAATTAAAATTATAACTCACGCAATAGAGCTTTAAGAACACCGATTTGATTTTTTAATATCTCCAATTCGACCAAATACTGATAAAACACCTCAACATTAATTCTTTTATTTATAACCACATAAGATAAATATTTTCCTATCCATCATTTATGTCCACATAAAATAAATATTTTCTTATTATATAAATCAATAATTAATTATTCACAAATAATATTACAGAATCACAATAATGACAACCAGGCCGTTCCCAGGAAAGAGGGGGCTTTTCGATAAGGATTTCTTCTTACTGGCGCGCAATTAGGTGACCAAACCTCTCCTTGACAAAACTTTCTAGACGTTGCCAATAATGCTATCTAATAATATTATTCAAATAATATGAATTATTGATATGATAATGGGAAATATTGTGCAGTGAATATTATTGAAACAACAATAATATAAAATTTCAACGCAACAATTATTGAACTAATAAAATAAAATATTGAATAATAATTACTGTAATAATTATTGAGTAGTGCCTTCTTACGTAAGAATAAATAATTCAAAAATACTATGCAATACCGTGTGCTACTGTGCAACAACGCGTATTACTGTATTTTAACCACCAGGTATTCCAACAGTTAACGATAAAACTTTTGTCGTTATTTTATAAAAAGATATTTTTATCGTTTTCTCAATCCGACAATAATTTCATTGTGGGGTCCACCAATGATTGTGCCATCGTACTAATATTCCATGTTAAAACGAATATTTCCCGACCAATCGAATATTATATAACAACTTGCGTACTTTGCAAAATTTATAAATATTACCCACAACTATAACATTATATCAAATTCACTCCATAATATTCAAAAATGATATTTATAGAAAATTCATCTTTATTCGTAAAATTTGGGGTCTTATAACCTCCCGTTCTTATAAAATTTCGCCCTCGAAATTAGGGTACGTACCTGGTATGTCGAAGAGGTAAGGAGACCTTGATTTCATTTCAGATTCTAACTCCTAGATCATTTCCTAAACATCGTGGTTTCTCCACAAAACTTTGACTTGAGGTATAACCTTGGAGCGTAAAATATGCTCCTTCTTATCCAATATTTTAACATGAACCTCTTCATACGTTAAATCTTCTGCTATTTCGTTCGGTTCTAACTCAATAATGTGGTTCAGGTCTTTCACATATTTACGTAACATAGATATGTGAAAAACGTTATGAACACGAGACATACTTGGCGGTAAGGCGAGTCTATAGGCCACAGTTTCTACTCGTTCGAGGATTAAAAATGGGCCAATGAATCGAGGATTGAGCTTTTCTCTCTTTTCAAATCTCGTAACTCCTTTCCATGCAGCAACACGTAACAACACATGTTCTCCAATATTGAATTCTACGTTCTTTCGATGAAGATCAGCATAACTCTTTTGTCGATCTTGTGAGATTTTTATACGTTGTCGGATCATTTGAATATTTTTCGTAGTCGTACGTACCAACTCCGGTCCAAACAACATTACTTCACCCACCTCATTCCAGCATACTAGAGAACGACACTTTCTTCCATACAACGCCTCGAATGGAGCCATGCCAATACTTGCTTGATAACTGTTGTTGTAGGAAAACTCCGTCAATGGTAAGAACTTGCCCCAACTTCCCTTGAAGTTAAGGACACAGAGTCTTAATAGATCTTTAAGAGTTTAAATAGTCCTCTCTGACTGCCCGTCCGTTTGAGGATGATAAGCCGAACTAAATCGTAAATTCGTGCCCATAGCTTTTTGCAAACTAACTCAAAATCTTGAAGTGAATATTGGGTCTCGATCAGAAACTATGGATACTCGCATATTATGCAATCTTACAATCTCGTTTATGTACATACGAGCAAGACGTTCAAGTGTATAAGTTTCACGTATAGGTAAGAAATGAGTCGACTTGGTCAATCTATCAACAATGGCCCAAATCGCATCTATGCCTTGAGAAACCTTGGGAAGACCGGTAACGAAATCCATGGTAATGTGCTCCCACTTCCATTCTAGAATTTCAAATGATTGCAATGGACCTTTTGGTACTTGATGCTCCGTCTTGACTCATTGACAAGTTAGACACCTTGAGATAAACTCCGCGATCTCTCTCTTCATATTGCTCCACCAAAATGTATGTCGAAGATCATGATACATTTTGGTACTCCCAGGATGGATTGCAAACGGTGTGTTGTGCGCCTTCATCATGATTTTATACTTTAAATTAGGGTCATTAGGAACACAAAGTCTAGAGTTAACTCGAAGTATTCCATCTTCATCGATTCTTGCTTCTGGCATATCACCTTCTTGCACTTTCTTCCTCATACGCATCAGCTCCAGGTCTGTAGCTTGAGTAGCTTTAACTTTATCGATTAAAGTCAGTTCTACTCGTATATTCGCTATCATCACATGGGTCCCTAGAGTTTTTAACTCTATCTCCATCATTTACAAGTCATATAAAATGGGCATTTGCATTGACAATATCGCACTCGTACCCGTATATGATCTTCTACTCAATGCATCAGCTACTACGTTCACTTTACCAGGATGGTATTGAATGGTATGATCATAATCTTTCAGCAGTTCAAGCCAACGTCGTTGCCGCATGTTGAGTTCCTTTTGGGTGAAGAAATATTTGTGGCTTTTATGATCCGTAAAGATCTCCACTTTCTCCCCATACAAGTAATGTCTCCAAATTTTAAGTGCGAAAACAACAGCTGCCAACTCTAGATCATGAGTAGGATAATTCTTCTTATATTCTTTGAGTTGCCGAGAGGCATAGGCTATGACTTTCTCATGTTGCATGAGAACACATCCTAACCCTTTGCCCGAAGAATCACTGTAGATGACAAATCACTCCGAACCAGATGGTATTGTTAGAACAGGTGCTGAAATGAGTCTCCTCTTGAGTTCTTAAAAACTCTTTTCACATTCCACGCTCCAACTGAATTTTATATCTTTCCGAGTCAGCTGAGTTAATGGAGTAGCGATTCGAGAAAACCCTTCTACGAATCTCCGATAATAACCAGCTAAGCCGAGAAAGTTACATACTTCGGTCACTGATTTAGGTTGCTCCCAGTTTTGAATAGCTTCAATCTTTGTCGGGTTAACAGATATTTCATGACTTGATACTACGTGCCCAAGGAATGCTACTTCCTCAAGCCAGAACTCGCATTTCTTCACCTTGGCATAAAGCTTGTTTTCACGAAGCTTTTGGAGTATCAGCCTCAAGTGTTGCTCATGATCTTCATGACTTTTGGAATATATGAGGATGTCATTAATAAAGACGACCACAAAATGATCCAAATATTCCATGAATACTCGGTTCATCATTTCCATGAAGGCAGCAGGAGCATTAGTCAATCCAAAAGACATGACTAGGAATTCATAATGCCCTTACCGAGTTCTGAAAGCCGTCTTTGGAATGTTATCGGTTCTAATCTTTAACTGATGATATCCAGAACGAAGATCGATCTTTGAAAAGAATTTTGCGCCTTGCAACTGGTCAAACAGGTCATCAATACGTGGCAATGGGTACATATTCTTGATGGTGACATGATTTAACTCCCGATAATCAATACAAAGTCGCATACTCCCATTTTTCTTCTTCACAGATAGAATAGGAGCACCCCAAGGAGACGTACTAGGACGAATGAAACCGATGTCTAAAAATTCCTGCAATTGGGTCTTTAACTCCTAAAGTTCAATAGGAGCCATTCGATATAGGACTTTGGAAATGGATTTTGTACCAGGTTCAAGGTCGATACAAAATTTAATTTCTCGCTCTGGGGGTAGGCCAGGAAGTTCTTCGAGGAATACGTCAGGAAATTTATTAACAATAGAAATATCATTCAAAACTGACGTATTTTTGTTTAAATCCGTGACATGAGCTAAGAAAGCTTGACATCTGTTTTTCAATAAACGAATAGCTTTATGGCTTGAGATGACAGTGATTGATTTTAATGATTTGGTTGCTTGAATTCGCATAATAGGTTGGTTAGGAATATGAAAGCTAACAACCTTACGAAAATAATCAATTTTTACATGATGAGTAGTTAACCAATCAATCCCTAGAATCACGTCAAATGCAAGTATTTTCAATAAAATAAGATTGACAGGTTATGTGAAGGTACCAATTTGAACCAAATAAGACTTATAAACAGTGGATGTAATGAAGGTTTCTCCCAACGAAGTTTCAACAGATAAGTTAAAGTCTAATTTCTCTGGAGTCAAATTTAAACGTTGAGCGCAAGTAGGATAAATAAAAGAATGGGTAGAACCGGTATCAAATAAGGTATAGACTTTGCTAGAGTTTATGATAAGCTTACCCATGATGACCTCGTTCGGGTTCCTTGCTTTTTGGGAGGTCATGGCAAATGCTCTCCCTTGAACTGCCGATTTTGATTTTTCTGGGACGGCCTTTGGTGCCTACATCCCAGTTGGACTTATCTTCGGTGCATGACAAAATCGGGCTAGGTGACATTCTCTTTCATAATTATAACACGCTTTGGACTGCATTACACAGTTTGAATTGATGTGTCCTTCCCCTCCGCATTTGAAGCGTATGATAGGTGGTCGTTCTCCTTCCTTAACAACGGGTACTGGTGCTGACATCATTCCATCATTGTTGAATCTCCTCTTCTTGAAATGTCCACTCTTATTGTCTTGGCTATGATTACCACCGAAGTGGTTACCATTTCTGGCATGTTGATTCCCTCCACGTTTGTTGTCATCGCTTCGATGACTACTGCCACTGGTATTATCATTTTGTCAGCTGCTCTCTCTTGGTTGGGTTGACTCATTATCACGTTCCAATAACTGAGCCCTATTTACAACATCTGAATACAAACACAGTTTATGAGAAATTTGGTATTGACGTATCTCAGGTTTTAAACCTCTTAGAAACATCCGCGTCATTCTCTCCTCATTATCAACCAAGTGGGACGCAAACCAGGACAACTCGGCAAACTTAGCTTCGTACTGCAACACGGTCATATTGTTCTGCTCCAGTTTGATGAACTCTACCTCCTTCATGTGACAAATACTTTCAGGAAAGTATTTATCGTTGAACAGTTCTTGGAACTTCTCCCAAGACATCTTCAGTGCGGCAGGTTGAGTACGCTTTACGGATTCCCACCAGTAATCTGCTTCTGCCCGAAACATGAAGGTGGCAAAGGGAACCTTTTGCTCCTTGGAGCATCCCAAGACATCAAATATCTTGTTGATTTGCTTTATCCACGTCTCAGCCTTAAGTGGTTTTGGCTCTCCAAAAACTCCAGTGATCCTAGCTCCTTGAACTGTTTAGTAGTGACCGTCTGAGAGTTGCCAGTGTTTTTACCTATATTTCGGACAGGAGTCTCTCTTGCCTGATGTTACATGAATTGCAGAAAAACTCTGAACATTCTATCGTTCATCATTTGGTCAGTGTTGTTGTTTGCATGAGGATTATCGCCTTCCTGATGCACATTATCCTGATTATTGATATGTGGAGACTCAACGGTCTCCTATGCTCCATTGCTATTCTCAACATTCTCGGATGTCATTTTTAAATACTGCCACAAACCAAGGGTTAATTGACATGTCACATATTATCCCTATACTCTGACCGACCAATTAAATACCAAATAAACTTAGGTAGGTCATACTAACGAAGGAATTCCCCGTCTCTCCCCTCCTAGTTCTTGTCTCTCATCTCAGCTAGGGATCATATCCCTAATCTTTGATACCAACTGTGACGCCCCCCCTAAAATAGGTATACATCACCCATCTTGAGTCGCCAAATACATGGTACAAAATTCAAATATAACTTAATAATACAACTGTCGTGTAAAATACGACAAAACATAAATTGAGAGTTTTAAAACGAATATTGTCTTCTAGACAGTATTCAACTCAAATGGTGTCCTCAATACAATTATTATCACAGTATTTTATAGAATAGTGAGGACTACTAATGCTATCATCTGGACCGTCACTCTGTTCTCCTACTAGTCCCAGCTACGTTCTCATTTCCTGAAGAGGACAATGAAAGTAAAAGGGTGAGCTCAACTAGCCCAGTAAGAAATATTATGACTAAGATAATGCAGAATAATTTATCGTTAGCCTTCAACAGTGTTAAACTGATAAAATATAACAAACATCAAGTTTAACTACAGCGGAACAAGCAATCCATTAGAAGAGTCAAGTAGAGAATAAAATCTACTATCTTCTATGATTTAAAAGGTTTTTCATCACTTTTATCGCCGAGACTTAGCTTAATAAATAATCCACATCATCCATGCACTACGGCAAATAATATTCATTAGTATCACGACCACAAATTATCCGTGCACTACGGGCCAAGGATATTCGTGTATTCATTAATGGTCATGATCATGCCAACAACTGTCCATCAATGCACTACAGGCCAATAAGGACTTTTACCACATCATTTGTAGCATTACGGTCATGATTATACCGAATAATCCCTTGTCATAATCATACCAAGTCCATCTATGCACTACATGCCACAAATGACTTTCAACATAATATAAACATGAGGATGATGACAATGATATAAGAATTCAACAAAACAAGTTCAAGGATAAATTTTGAAAGATTTATAATTTAATTTATCCAGAAATCAATAACCTCCAAATTGTCAACATGATACTGCTTTGTGAAGTAAAATTCAAGAATAATATTGTACCAAAAATAATTTGGACCGAAAACGAATCAATTTTTATCATGAATAGTACCCCGGGTAAATAGTACTCGAGTGAATAGTATCTCGTGAATAGTACTTCAGGAATAGTAACCCCGTGAATAGTTCTCCGACATGAAAAAGTTAAAACTTATCAAGAATACTCAAAATAATATTTCCATGAAAAGATACTGGATGAAGCACAAATATCAAGGATATTCTACTAACTTCATGGAGTATAGAAGCCAAAATTTTAACAAAATGAGTATAGAATTCGAAATCTGAAACGAAATAATATTACTTATATTTTACAGAGTATGGAAGAAAATATTATTTCAAGCGAATATTGAACAAAATAGCATCCCTTACCTTGAAAAGAAGAGTATTTTAACTAGTATAACGAAGATATTCTTGAAGAAAATTTTCACTGTTTTCTACGTTCAAAACTTTCTAAAACTCTAAAGAAATACGCTCAACATTATAGAAGAAGAATTCTCTGATTCTGGTGTGATTTTCAATTCTAAATTAAGCGCATATTTATAGAAAAATGCTAGAACGCCAAATTAGACTAAATTAATAAAATAATGTATTAATTTTCTTCATTCTATGCATGTTAGCCCTCCAAGACCAGTATGCCATCTTGAAAAAGAAAATTAGCGGCCCACATGTTTTAAAAACAAAAGTGGGTCCCACCCATAATTTTAAAAAAAATATTTAATTTCTGAAACTTCAACAATTCATAATAAATAGCCCTTTTATCAGAAAAATATGAATTTTATGTCCATTCCATACGAAATCGAATTCTCTACAACTTTGTAGCTTTAAATTTTTCCAAATTTCAAACAGAAAATATCCGAATTTCACAAACGGATAATTTTCAACACCTCTTAAAATTCATAATAAATCATATATTAATTTTTAACGGTTCAAAATTTGTGGACATATACTCAACTTATATATGTATAACATATCCAAAAATCACAACGATCCAACGATCGGATTAAAATTATAACTCAGGCAATAGAGCTTTAAGAACACCGATTTGATTTTTTAATACCTCCAATTCGACCAAATACTGATAAAATACCTCAACATTAATTCCTTTATTTATAACCACATAAAATAAATATTTTCCTATTCATCATTTATGTCCACATAAAATAAATATTTTCTTATCATATAAATCAATAATTAATTATTCACAAATAATATTACAGAATCACAATAATGACAACTAGGCCGCTCCCAAGAAAGAGGGGACTTTCCGATAATGATTTCTCCTTACTGGCGCGCAATTAGGTGACCAAACATCTCCCTGACAGAACTTTCTAGACATTACCAATAATGATATCTAATAATATTATTCAAATAATATGAATTATTGATCTGATAATGGAAAATACTATGCAGTGATAATTATTGAAACAACAATAATATAAAATATCAACGCAGCAATTATTGAACCAATAAAATAAAATATTAAACAGTAATTATTGTAACAATTATTGAGTAGTGCCTTCTTACGTAAGAATCAATAATTCAAAAATAATGTGCCTCCTAGATGAACGGAATACGAATACGCTGTATTGTGTGCTTCGTGTAAAATTTCCTCTCTCAACTCGGTTACCGCTAGTACCCACACTCTTCCTTCAAATCTCAAAATACAATTTTTATCCATCTTGAATCTCTCATCTTCATTTTCTGTGATCCTCTTTTTGATTCTCTCGCACTCCTCATTCTTTTCTTGTGATTCCTTAATTTTTTCCAACAAGGTTAGACGAGCTTCTACTGTAAACAATTTTTCCTCAGACCTCTTTAGTCCCTTTACTTCTATCTCTAATTTCTCCATATCCCTTATTAACTCCTCCTGAGTTGTCAATTGACATAACTTCTCCCTTCCTTTCCTACTTAGCACGTCGGCCACTACATTCACCTTCCCCGAGTGATAAAGAATGTCGCAATCATAGTCCTTGATCAATTCTAACCACCTCCTCTGACGCATGTTCAACTCCTTCTGTGTGAAGATATATTTCGAACTCTTGTGGTCCATGTATATCTCATATTTTTCTCTGTACAAATAGTGTCTCCAAATTTTTAACGCAAAAGCTACTGCCGCTAACTCTAAATCAAGAGTAGGGTATCGTTTTTCGTAATCCTTTAATTATCGTGACACATACGCAAAGACTTTGCAATGTTTCATTAGCACATAGTCCAGTCCTCTATGCGATGCATCAATATACGCCACAAATCCTCCCATATCGTCTAGTAGTGATAATACAGGTGCCTCACTCAATCTCTTATTTAGCTCCTGAAAACTCTCCTCACCCTTGTCCGTCCATACAAACTTCACCGTCTTCCTCGTTAGATTAGTCAACGGGGTTGCTATCTTAGAAAAATCTTGGATAAATCTTCGATAGTACCCAGCTAACCCTAAGAAACTTCTTACTTCAGTCGGCGTCTTCGGCTGCTCCCAACTATTCACTGCTTCTACCTTCGCGGGGTCTACTAAAATTCCATCCTTATCCACCACGTGTCCTAAGAATTAAACTTTCTCCATCCAAAATTCACACTTATAAATTTTCGCATACAACCTCTCTTTTCTTAATGCCTCCAAAACCACCTTCAGATGTTTGGCATGTTCTTCTTTTGTCTTCGAGTAGATCAAGATATCGTCGATGAAAACTTCTATGAATTTATCTAAGAATGGCTTGAAGACTCGATTCATCAAGTCCATAAATGCTGCCGGAGCATTTGTTAACCCAAATGACATTACTAGAAATTCAAAATGCCCATAACGAGTTCGAAACGCCGTCTTCGATATGTCCTCCTCCCGCACCTTCAACTGGTGATAACTCGTTCGTAAATCTATCTTCGAGAAACACTTGGCTCCCTTCAGTTGGTCAAAAAGTTCATCTATCCTCGATAATAGATATCTATTCTTAATTGTTACTCTGTTCAATTCCCGATAATCGATATAGAGCCTTATCGATCCATCCTTCTTCTTTACAAACAACACTAGTGCTCCCCAAGGAGACAAACTTGGTCGTATGTAACCCTTATCCAATAAGTCTTGTAATTATATCATCAATTCCTTCATTTTTACTGGTGCCATACGATATGGAGCTTTCGAAATCGGTGTCATTCCTAGTGCTAAGTCTGTTACGAATTCAATTTCTCTATCTGGCGGAAGACCAGGCAGATCGTTTGGAAATACATCTTGAAATTCCCTTACGAAGGATATATCCTTAATTTCTACTCCCTTTTTTCGAGTGTCAACGATGTTTGCTAAGTAACCTATACATCCTTTTCTTATCAATTTCTTGGCCTGCATCATCGTAAGACAACATGATTGCTTAAGCAATGAGCTACCATAAAACACCACCTTAGACTTATTCGGAGTCTGAAGGTTCACACTTTTATTCTGACAATCAATTATCGCAGCATGGTTATATAACCAATCCATTCCTAATATTACATCAAATTCTCCCAATCTTATCAGGATCAAATCTACTCTTAGTTCATGATTTCTAATGTTTACATGATAATTTCGGTAAATATACTCTACATGGATTACTTCCTTATTCTCAACTTCTATGTTTAAAGGATCTTCTAGTCGTTCTCGATGTAAATTGAGTCAACTAGAAAATTCCTCCGATACAAAAGAACAGGTGGCACCCGAATCAAACAATACATATACATTTATATCATTGATCGGGATGATACCTGACACAACGTCCTTTGCAGCTACGGTATCCTGGACGGTCATATTAAACGTCCTAGCAGTCCGACGGTTGGATGGCTTTGGTCCGCCAATCATCAGCTTGCTACTCCCTCCTTGTTGGTTGCTTCCTCCGCTACTTCCTTTCTTCGGGCAGTCTTTGATCAGATGGTCCGCCGAACCACAAGAGAAACACCCTTTAAACTTCTTCGACTTCGGGCAGTTTGGAAAAATATGCCCCTCTTGGCCACAAATGTAGCATACACTGCGCCCTTTCCAGCACTCGCCTTGGTGATACCTCCCACACTTCGGACATCCTTATATCTTCTTCTTAAACTCTCCACGAAACTTCCCCACATGATTGTGGAAATTTTTTGTTGTTGTTGTTCTCCCACTTTCTTTTTCCTAAGTTACTCCCTCCACTACTGCTTATTCCACGAATCTCTCCTCATGTGCTCTTTCCCTTTTTATATTTGTTATACAAACTTAAAGCTTCACTTCCTCCCTCTGCAATAATAGCATTTTCCAATAATGTTGCAAAAGAATCAATCTGAAGAACCGATACCTTGTTAAACAACCAAGGCTTCAGTCCTTGTTTGAAACGCCTAGCTTTCCTCTCTTCATCTACCACCTGGTGTTCAGCAAATCGGGCTAGTTCATTGAACTTAGCCGCGAATTGCGCCACCTTTATATCTCCTTGCTTAAGTTCTAAAAACTTTACCTCCATCCTATTCTTCATGCTCTTCGGGAAATAATTCTCGAAGAACAGAGTCTTAAATCTCTCCCACGGTACTACTCCTTCTCCTGCTCTCTGTCGATTCGCCTACCACCAGTAGTTCGCTTCGCCTCTCATCATGTAGGTTGCAAAACCCGTCTTTTGGTCTTCACCCACACGAGCGATGGTGAAAGCTTTCTCCATTTCTTTGATCCACGTCTGAGCCACGATCGGATCGGTAGTTCGTACGAATTTTAGAGGTCCTACACTCCTCAAATCCTTAAAGTTTATGACTGGAGCTACTTGGGGAATGGGTGGTACTGGTTCATTTCTTTCCCTAAGAGCTTCTCCTAACAAGTCTACTAGTCTCTGAATCGGGTCTATTGGCCCTCTCTCATCATTAACCGACTCTTTCGGTGCAGTTATTCTACGTCTGGGCGGCATTTCTCTGTATCAAAAAATTTAATTTGTATTATTATCTTATTAGGTTATTTAAACATTTCTCAAATAAGAATAACATTTTATAACACGTTCTTGGAACAAGATCATTTATATTCATATGCCAAATTGTTGTAATTACACGATCTTTTTTAGCATACTTCTATAAATGACAACAACATATCCCCCCTTATCACAAAAGACGGGGACAACACCAACCTACTACCCCTCTAACATTTTTTAAAAGTTGGGGTTTACAACTATCTCACATCTTACACAAAAGACTGAGATTTCAAAAACAGATTAAATAGAACCTAAATAAATACAATACTATAACCACTAAATTCTACATCTAGACTTAATCTAACATTCCTCGCTCCACGACGCTCTGGTATTCCTTCTGAGTAATGTGCACCACCATATCTCGACTTATGGTATGCCGGGTATGTCCTTGCTCAGCCGGTTAATGATGTACCTCATCAATCTACCTTTCCATGGCCGTGTGAAAAGCATAGTCCATCTTTCTCATTTTCCTTCTCTTGCACCGCACCTCATCCTCTAGATCATTTGCCCTATCATTGGCTTCCTCCCACTTCTCCTCGAAGTGAATCCTATCCATCACCTCCATCTCTAACTGAGTACGGAGAGCCTCCTTCTCCGCCCTCTCGCTCAACACTCTCTGCTCCATTTCCTCCAATTTCCATGCCAATTCTACATTCCTAGCCACCGACCGGTGAAACAAAGTTCCCATCTGGATCCCTGCCTCCTTTCGGTGAGAAATCTCCACCTCCATTTCCTGAATCAATAATTTCCTCTGGTGGTCCTCGTCCTTCAGTTTTTGGAACTCAGACTCCCTTTCCCTTTCCCTAGCCTCAACCTCTAGTTCCTCCACTCTACATTCTAACTCCAAAATCTGTTCCTCATACTCCCCCAACATCTGATCCTCAAAAGTAGCCTCGTCGGAGTCCTCCATAGGTTCAGGCTCCTCATTCAGATCAGACTCCTCGGGTAACGACTTCATCTCTTCCTCCTCATTATCGTCATCGATAGGGGCCACTACTGATATAGGCACCGCTATCAAGGGTGCCTCAAATACCACGTGGATGTCACGTGGCTCCTCCTCTACCACTCGGCTAGGTCCTCCCATGTCAGTCATCCTACAACCACCAACATAAGACAAACAAACAACAACTCCATTAGGATGTTAAACAAACATAAGTTCATTGTATAGAATGAAATTATATTCCCTAACACACTAAGTCTTTCTTTAGGAAAACTCTACATGAGTCTTCCTTCCTCTCTATCTTCTAAGTTCTCCTAAGTTATAATCTAAGGACTCTCGTTCCTAAGGTTTATAACTACAGCTCTGATACCAACATGTGACATCCCCAAATTCAGACCACACTCATCTCAAATTTGGTTGTCACGTACTAACTCTAATAACATACTAAAATCATCACAACAGAATAATAGAATAAATTACATCGTTATAATATAATTATTCTCGTCCTAAGGATTCGTAACTTAAACATCTCTTACAATACCTTAAACGGAATTAAACACCGTTTAGACATAACTAATACATAATCCAATATAACTTAAACCAAGCATAACTTATCATAAATAAGTTCTTCTACAACCAGATAATAATACATTCTAGTATTATGGAATAAGTACTCCAAAGCCTTCTCTTTACCCTTGTCCTTGCCAGAGGGCTCACCACGTTCTGCCTTAACTGAAATGTATTTAGGGAAAGCAAGGATGAGCAACAAATTTGCCCAACAAGTAATATAGCAATAAGAGTACTTAAGGTAGTTTTGTATTTCTCAAGGTACAATAATAAGGATAGTTCAAGATAGCAGGAAGTATCAATGATTATCAACAATAGTCGTTATAGACAGAAAAAAAAATCAATAATATTCAATGCTTAATCAATTCAAGATTTCAAAGTAATGAATACTAAGCAGTCACTAAGGACTAAGAACTTCTCCAAGAATTCATAGTAATTAACTGATAATTTCATAAAATGAGTACAACAGGTGATCAGCCTAAAGTACCCTATGTTAATGCATTACATTTAATCTTCCTCAAGTGTGCACGTCTGATGAATGGGTAATATACCCATGAATTGGATACATTCAGGCTTACATTTTTGTTATTCTCAAGTCCTTTAGAAGAGTTTTTACTGTGTTTCGTGGTTATTTTGCAGATTGAGGCGGATCAGGGATAAATTGGGAATTTTAGCATATGAGTGGCATAACCGTAAATAAATTGAAGACCAGCGTCAGGGCGCTCTAAAATGACTTATCCTCAGTGCCGGGGCGCTGAGGTCCAACCTAGCTTGACCAAGGCGCGCGTGAGAAGCAGAAGTTGATCATCATTAGGACTTTATTAGGAGATGGGGAGTATTTAAGGAGGAATTAGCTGGAAATTTGCGGACTGAACCATCATAGATGGAGATTAATCAATTTTTCATCAGAAAATTAAGGAGCAGATTTCCAATTGAAGATTGAAGGATTTCTATTAGAGTTTCTTCTTCTTCTTTATTTTTAATTGTGTAATTCTTTTGAGATGATTTTCATGGGATTGTTGGTTTTATTTTTCAGTATGAACTAATTTTCAATTAAGTCTACAAATTGAACCTTTTATGTCTATGAATTAATTATTTGATTTAATCCAGTTATTTATGTCAAGGTGAATTGTTTATCATGTCTTGCGCTTATTGATTAATTATTTGGCCAATAATTACTGTGTTACTCTAGAAGGATTCGGGAGATGAAATTTAGGGTTGAAACTGGACATGATAACATGTATGCTTAATTATTTGCATAAGATAAATAATTAGGGTTGTGACTTGAATATGAATATCTTTTCACTGCATGTAACAATTGGGAATTGGAACTTAACGAGTTTGATTTAATTATTTTTTATAGGAATATCGCAGGATTAATTGAATTTAATAAAAGTTATTTATTCACTTGGGAAAGGGCTTTTAACAACTAGAATTCTTGTTAACAATTCAGGTGGCGTAATAATTGGAATAATTCGATAATTGGTTTGTAGTACATAATTGGGATTATTGTAGTCTTAACCTTTATTTATTTGAATTAATTTCTAAAGTAATCCAGTTTTAATTAGTTAAATTAGTTGTCTTAATTAGAAAAATCACAAACTGCAGTTGTTTAAATAAAATTGAATTGGTATAGTGATAGTAGTTGGAGTTTATTGATTAGAATTCCATGTGGGTTCGACACTTAATTTTACCACTTTATTACTTGCTGACTGTGTATACTTGCACAGATAATTGATTGTGAAATCAGCCAACAAGTTTTTGGCGCGGTTGTCAGGAAATTCTTTATTAATATTAATTTCATATTAGTTATAATCAATTCGATCTTAATTTAAGCATTAGTTACTTATTTTTCTTCTTGTGTTTGCAGGAATTCTTTGTAAATGTATGCACACTAGATCAAAGGCCAAAAAAGAACTTTTTCCTTATGCAGACGATATCGAAAGGAAGTTCCGAAAAGTACAGTTGACTAGTGAGGTTATACCATTGGAAGAAGATCTGGCAGCACAAGAAATTCCAATAGTCATGGCAGAGGAAGAACAAAAATCACTCAAGGATTATGCCATGTCGACAGTAACAGATATACAGTCCAGTATTCGAAGGCTGACAATTAATGCAAACAGTTTTGAGATCAAACCGGGAATGATATAGATGCTACAAAATGCCATTCAATTTGATGATAGTTTGACGGATGATCCGAACGAGCACATCTTGAGTTTCTTGGAAATTTGCGACACCTTCAAATTCAATAATGTTTCGGAAGATGCTATAAGGTTGAGGTTGTTTCCATTTACATTGAAGGACAAAACTCGAAGTTGGTTACAATCATTGCCGCCTGGTTCGATCACCGCGTGGGATGACTTAGCCCAAAAATTCTTAACTAAGTTTTTCCCACCAAAAAAGTCGACAAAACTACAGAATGACATTCATACTTTTGCGCAGTTGGACTCCGAAACATTATATGAGGCCTGTGAAAGATTTAAGGATATGCTCCGTAAATGTCCGCATCACGAAATTCCACAGTGGATGCAAGTTGAAATATTTTGTGATGGTTTGTATGCGTCCACACGAGCTAGTTTTGATGCAGCAGCAGGTGGAGCAATCATGGAAAAGAATTTTGATGAGGCTTATTAACTTTTAGAAAAGATGGCCAACAATAATTATCAATGGCCAATGACAAGGTCTAACCCTCCGAAAACACTAGGAAAGCTAGAATTGGATGCAGTGACAGCGTTGAGAGCGCATGTGTCAATATTAACTAAGAGGATTGAGACATGAGGTCCACCATCAGTACCGCAAGTAGTAATAGTTTATGAGTTGTGTGCTGGGAGTCATGCTACAGATTAAAGTGCCATCAGTATTGAATCAGCTCAGTTCGTGGGAAGTTATAATAGGCCAGCACAACAGTATCAAAATCAAAATGCATATAACCCGGGGTGGAGAAATCATCCGGGATTTTCTTGGAGTAATAATCAAGCTCAAGCTCCTAGACCGCAAAACCCACCCGGCTTTCAGAATCAAACTCAACAACAGCCAGAGAGGAAAACAAATCTGGAAGAGGCATTGGCCAAATTTATTATAGCTACCAATAAGAGGATGAGCGAGCAAGAGCCATGCATAATCCTTATATATATATATATAATAACTACAGTGCCTTTTGTTCCAAACAAGGTGTTGCCAAAATTTATACCCTCATATATACACCACTTGCAGAATTCATACATGACTCCTTTTCCTTGAGAATTATCAATAAATTCCTTAATTCATTCATCATCATATCAATACTCATGTGATAAATACAATAAAAGTGATTCTCAAATCATAATATGCTAACCTGAGTTAATTTCCACTGTTGATTGTTAATTTATCTTCCGTCTTCAGCCGCCACTTCTCTCTTCCTCTCTTTCCCTCAATTCGTATAATGAAAGTAAGATTAGGTTTAGTTATATAATTTATTAAATATTAACTCTCCTAATTTAAATAGGATTTATTATTACCCACAAATATAATTTAAACCCAATACATTTTAAAATCCCAAATTGTACTAAATTAATTTACCTATCACTTATTATTATTTATTAGCCCATATAAATTAAATAACTAGTTTGACCCAAATAAAGACAAAGTCCAAACAATATGTTTTAAGAATATAAATTTAATATTATTTTTTTTTCCGGGATATTACAATAAAAGTATAAATCAATAGGGCTATTCTATACAGATGTTGAATTACGGTTTGTGTGCATGTAAATCTCGAATTAGGAGTGGGTCATAATTCATACATATAGATCATATAGGAGTAATTGGGATTAGATGCATTTTAGTATTGGCATTTGGTGAGTTGCAGTCATTTAAGATTCAGATTGAAAATGGCATAGCATAACCAAGTTATAACTTCATGAACATATTAGTCCAAATTCTGACAAGAATCAAAGAAAACTCAGCAGCTACACAACTGTCAGTTTGGTTCCACCAAGATATAATCTTTTAAGCATAGTCATGTTCCAAATTTCTCTTGGCATGCTGCCACTGAATTTATTATAGGAAAATGATACATGTCGAAGATTCGCCTGTGAAAGTGATTGAGATGCATAAGAATTGCTTCCCGTTTAGGAAGATGATAACACATATCTACTGGCAGAGTATCATATATCTGATTAGTTGAGAGATCAATTCTTCTCAATGAAGATATGTTGAATATGACATGGGCAAAAGGACCTGTAAGCTGGTTATATTTCAAGCCTAAGATGCCAAGGTTAGAAAGATTTTCAATTTCTTCTAGAATATGTATACTTAAAATTTTTTGCCCTAGTCTCAATGTCTCTAGCTTTGATGCGCTGAATATAGAAGTTGGAATTGTACCTGAGAACTTATTATTGTTCAAAAATAACTGCCAGTGAAGTTATTATATCCTAAATTTATTTCTTCTAGTCAATGCAAACGAGCCAATACTTGAGGAATAATACCCTGGAAACTTTATATTATAACTAAGATCAAGAGAAATGAGGAAAGTGAGGTTTCCAAAATGTGGAGGAATGGTACCACGAAGACCCGACCATAACTATTTGGTGGATAGTGCCGTACGAGACACTGATCCAGTTGTAACAGGTGGTGGTGGTGGTGGCGGGGTGTACCAATTGTTTGCTAATATGTTAGGTGGGTAATCAGTTATATGAGCTTCGAAGGCAAGAAGGGAAAATTGATGGATGGTTGAGTTGGTTATGTTCCTAGCTGAGCAAACCTTGAAGAGTGTTAGAACTTGTGGCTCATAACTGAAAAGTTCCTGAAAAAGGTCAAGTGCAGAGCGAAGCGGAGCATAGCGTAGCGAAACACTGGCCCATCAAGTTATGGAATGAAGGTTGGGGTAGGGATAGTGCGGGTTGCGCCAGTACAGGCCGATGATTTGCGTGGGGCGCGATAGGATTGGTGATAGTTCTGCAGCATTGGCGCGAGGCGCTAGTGACAGTCTAAAAGCGGCTTGGGGCGCACCGGACTGAGCTGACAAAAGACTTTAAGTGTTACAAGAGTATTATGGGTATTAGGCTATAATGTGAATTAGGGTTGGAATAGAAGTAGTCGTCATATATACTCTCTATTATAATATCCTAAGTAACTCAGTGAATAATAAAATAAAACGCCGCTCTCGTGGACGTATTCAAATTAGGGAACCACGTAAATTTCTGTGTTAATTATTTACTGTCGTATGCGTGTGTGATCTAATTCTAACAAAGAGCTTGTAAGAAAAACTACGATAGTAAAGAGATGCATAATTGTCATCCCACAAAGATAGTGAAAACTGGTATGGAGTTCCAACGATTGTTAATGAAATGAATCTTAGTATGTTATATTTTGACTATTGATCAAATGCTTAGTATCAACTAGTGTTATCTGGAACGTAGTTTATTTCAGTTCGTGGAATCAATATGAGTACGCAGTATGCTATATAATTAATATACGGTATACTTGTTGGGAAAAAATGTGAAGCCCCCAAATCCAGGTCTCTTTCAACCTAACAAATGGTGTTACATGGTACTCATAATAGTACATTCATTTAATGAAATGACATCAAAATATGTGTTCCAACAACATTCTTATTACATTAATAACAATAAATCCCGTTCCCAGGTTCTTAAACCATTACATTCTTGGTTCATCATAATATAATACATATACTTACTAGTCTATTACAAGATAAACTAATCATTCGTCTTTGCCTTGCCTTTATCTCTACTGGAAACTTCGGTTTGCTCGTCCTTAGCTGCATTCATATGGTTCAAGCAAGAGTGAGCATAACAAGCTCAGCAAGTACAACAATTTCATTTAAAAAAACATGCTTGAAACATAGGAATCGTATATCTTCAGTAACTGGATAATAGTTACGAAGTACTATCGATAATTCAAAATAGCATTCCTTTTCATTCAAAATGTTTTACAATAACAATATTCAGTAAAACATCAATTCTGGTCCAAGACCATGAGCATTTCATAATTTCTTTGAAAAGGACAACCCGGCACTAAGTCCGTAAGTCCGGCATAGCTTACGAGCACTTCTAGGTGATCAGCCTAAAGTACTCTATGTTGATCAACACTACATCCCTTAAACGTATGTACGTTTAAGTTTTGGGAACCTCACGTGCCCATCGAATAATCGATGAAAATACATTTATTTGTTCATAGACAAACTTACATTTAAATCCGTACCAAATACTTGGCATAGGATAGCGTTAACAGTTCTATATTGAAAGACTTGTAAATCAATCAATCTATCACGATTAGTCTAGCCGAGTTAAAATTGGCATCGACTCTTTCTTTAAAACCATACATGCATCACATAACTTTAATCATTTGAAAACCTGGCTAACACGAAGGTTAGACAAGCGTTTAAGAAAAACTTGCCTTTAGCGTCTGCTACAGTAAAATTACTTTTTCTTGAGTCTTTACAGTTTCTACAACACATAACCACATAACATGCCGCATTAGGTCATGAATGAACATACATGGATCCTAATGAATCTTACCCTTCTTCTCAATCTAATCATGTATTAGATTTATTATTATTGGTTCCGGCTTGCCATCGTTCTTTTACATCGTTCTTACCAACTTCTTTCTCTTTTATGTCTTAACTGAATTTACTTCATTAATAAAGGTCAATTCGACTTCTTAATCTTCCTTCTATCTTACTAACGTTCTTACGTTATTAATCGAAACTCGATCGTCATTGATTCAGTACACTTATTGCATATCGTTCATGTTCATGTAACCTTTAACAACTTTTAGTTGCAATTCTAAATGTTATTGTTATCATCGAAGATATTACTTTAAGTTAATTAATTCATCATCAATTAACTATCTTTCATTTCGTATACTTAATCGTACTTATTTCTTTAACAAAACTCGTTTCGAGTATTTATCTGCCCTTACGGCTTATTATCGTTAATCGTTTTATTATTACTAACTTACGATCAATTAATCTTTCCTTCAACCTTTAGTCGTTAATCTTAAGGTCTTCAACATCTTTAATTGATGTTACTTTAGGTTTAGCATTGATATGATTCACCATTATCAATTTACTTTCCCTTTATACTCATAATTTTTCCTCTCTGTGCTTCACCTAATGTTGGCGCTGCGACACCAACTTTTGCTCTACAACTCGCGTTGCGGCACGGGTGCTCTGTACTTAGGACTCGGTCACGGCACTGCGGCGCCATCTCCTTTGCTACTCGCCGCATTGCGGCTCCAAACTTCAGTAGCTCATAGCCCTTTGTGGTGCTACGGCGTGACTTAATTTTCCTTGACTGGCGCCGTGGCGCCAGTACTCAGCACTAGAAAATTTTGACAGTTAACTTTTTATGTGAGATTCCCGGGCTCATAACTTCTTCGTTATAAGTCCAATTTGGATCGTTCAAGAGCCTATGGTTCACAAATTACATACTCTATGTGTTCATGTAAGAATTTTACAATTTCGAATCCGTTAACTCAAAATTCACTTTTTAGTTCATTTTAACGAAAACTATAAACGTTCGTGAACGTTCAACGCTTGTTTCTTTGTTCTAAGTCAGAATTCGGTCATTCTCGAGTCCGCAACTCTATAATGCCAAATAAGACTTGTCTCCATTGAAAACCAATGTTTCTAAGCTCAATATCAAAATTTGACTTCCATTCTGAGAATTTCACGAATTTGACGATTATCGTCTAATCGTGTAGATTACGTCTTAACTTCGTTACTTGAGATTTTTAAACCGTTTCAAATGGATTCATTACATCATACTAACATCTTGACATACATACTTCATTAACTTATAAACATGTTAAGTTATTACTTGTTCTTTGTGATCTTATAACTTATTAAAGTATGAAATACTTATATTTCCATTTCTCATGACTTATGTCTTCTTTTCATATGACTTATTATGGTTCAAGACCTCTAGCCATCATCCTTTCTTCATCATATCATACCAATTTTATTAATGTAAACATGTTACAAATTCTTACAGATTCTTTTTAAGTTCACAACTTCATTCGTTGCTTATCTTACAACATGACTTAATTACGGCTTATTAATACTTAAGCCCTTTTTATTACTCATTCTTGTCATTCCTTAGCATACAATTTCTACCACTACCCATTTCTCTATCAATGGAAGAGAAAGAGAATCATAGTTTAGGATTACTTACCCTTGGTGATCACTTTATAACTCTTTAATCTTCTTCTTGCTTCTTAAAATATAAACTCTAGCTTTCCTAACTTTTGTAGCTTATTTTCTCAAGCAAATAAGCACTTAAAATGTTGGATGAAATACAACAATCAACAAATGAGCTAGCTCTCCCTCTATTTATAGAAAATCCTAAATGAGGGCATAATAGTCAATAAGATATTCCACCTCCTTAGTAACCTCCTTACTATTCATTACTTAATCCCTAAGTATAGTTGCTCTTCACGTTAATTACTTGGTCATCACAACATCTATCCAATACTTGGGCACCACAACACTTGCTCACCACATTATTTACTTGGTTATTACTTAACTTAACCATTAAGTTTGCTTGCTCCCTACTTTGGATCATCCATAGTTTTCCCCATTGGTTTAAACCATCCAATAACCCATTGGTTACTTACTTTGGGCTTCTAGCATAATTGGATTAACTTATTCATTGGGCTTGTACTAAAACAAACATTGGCTTGCATTAATTCTATTGGGCTTAACCCTTCTTATATTTGGGCCTTATTATAATTTCCATTGGACAATACAATTTCCTACACATTTCAACAAATTCAATACATTTGGATTAAAGCCTCATAACGTATCCTATGCGTATTATTATCGTATTCTAACTCGTATACTAATTCATGATATATAATATACCATCATTCATACATACTCGTATAATACCTCGTATCGTACTCGTATTCATTACTTCATATAATACCTACGTATTATACGATCATTGATTACTTCATTAATCGCATTACATTTCCTTCTTGTAAATCATTTTTCCTAATCGTTAGGTTTTAAGTCCGCAGGAGAAAAACTGCATTTTTCATAACTAAAATATTATTGGATATTCCATCTCACCTTGATATTCTATCATTACGTATTTCTCGGAAGTTCAAAAATAATTCCCGAGCAGAAATGCGTGAATAGTGTTTTTCAGAAAATTTCTCGAAAAACTTTTATTTTCGTCTTAAAAATTCAAACACTTTAATTCTGTCACGTAGCCTAAATACTACGACGTTCTGACATGTCTAGGTCATAGAACGACCTTCAAATAGCTTACTACCTTAAATAATCAATTAAATTCATTTAATCCTCATAATTAAATAAAATTTTAATTCTCCTAAAAATTCAATTTTTCTCGGGCGTTACATTCTTCCCTCCTTATAAGGATTCTGTCCCCAGAATCTCGCTATACTTAAATAAACAAATAAGGTAAAAAATTTCTTCATTTTAATCTCGAGTTCCCACAATGCTTCTTCGACATTGTGGTTCTTTCATTTCACCTTCAACGAAGGTATTATCTTAATTTACATGACTTGTCACTTCCTATCAGTAATTTGAGTTGGAAGTTAACCACTTATTAACATATTACGCTATCTTCCCTTTATTAGTCCTTCTTTTCATTCGTAATTATTTGGAACTCAAATTTCTCCCTCAAACCAAGATTATACTTAGTCTTCTCTTTATCTTGCATCCTCTTCTTCATTTGTCTGCATTCCTCGTTACCAAATTGTACTTACTTAACTCGTTCCATTGTCGTGGATTGAGTCTATGTTGTGAATAACATTTCTACTACTCCATTCCATAGTTTAACTTTTAACTCCGTTTTCGCCATTTCTGTTATTAACTCATTCTGAGTTGTTAACATCGATAGCTTTTCACTACCCTTCCTTACTTAACGCGTCGTCTTCTAATTTTACCTTCCCTGTATGATATAAGATATCACAGTTCTCTCTCTACCGCATATTCAACTCCTTCTGTGTGACGATATATTTCAGACTTCTATAGTCCGTGTATAACTCACACTTCTCCCCGTATAAATACTATCTTCAGATTTTATATTTTTCAAAAACTACAACTGCCAATTATAGATCATAAGTAGGATAGACCTTCTCATAATCCTTTAACTAGCGTAATGCATATGCAATGACCTTGCCATGATACAAGAGCACGCAATCTCGTCATCTATGCAAAACATCGAGATACACTACAAAATTTCTTGTATCATCTGATAAAGACAATACAGGTGACTCACTTATCTTTCCTTTCACACATCTCATTCCCAACATCCCTATCAATTTGCCACTGACTTGCTCAGCGCCCTTTACGAAAAACCTAACTTCAGTACATCAGTCAACCCAAACGACATAACTAGAAACTAGTCATAACTATAACGAGTTCTAAACGTTATCTTAGGTACCTTCCCTCTTCCTCACTTTCAACTGATGATACCCCATACACAAATCTATCTTTAAAAAAATATTTTGCCCCTTTCAACTGATCAATTAGATCATCGATCCTGGGCAACGGTTATTTATTCTTAACTGTTAACGTATTAGTTATATATTTGACTTACGCATTGGTTTACTTAACTTTACTTCTTAGGGTTCGCGCTCTTTCAACCTAAGTTTACGCGACCTACTTTTATTATCGACTTACAGCTTCATGACATATGGAGATGTATTACTTAATACATTCATCATCTTTGATGATTTACATTCTTATTTTCTTCTTATTACTTTTCTAGGTCTCAGCACACATTGCTTCTCTGCTAGTAGTCCATATGGTACTCTAAGTGGTTTCCCACAAACAACCAACAAATAAGTTCCCGTCCCATCTACACTGCCATCACAGTGAGTTAGATCGGTTGCCAATTTCGTATATACCTTCGCTCTCTGAAGGAATTGTTTAGCCCAGCTCCCATATGTCAACCATCAAAGGTTACGATTGTACCACAACCTAAACTTGTCTTAACATCCTTCTAGATTGCGTCATAATTAGACAACAAGAATTTTCCAGTGTTTTATTACTGTAAAAATACCACCTTGGGTTTATTAGAAAACTGAAGATTCACACTTTTCCTTAGACCATTTGTTAAGGTTCTTGGGTTAATCAACCCATTCATACCGAGAATTACTTCAAATTCTCTCAACTTTATCGGTAATTATCTACCGATACTTGCTTACCTTTATTATTCATGAAATGATTTCCACGAATATAATCAATGAAAGTTATTTCTTCCTCCTCTACCTTAATGTTTAAAAGTACTTATACTCCTTTTCAAACAGACTCCTAGATGAGTCTTTCCACATATTTTACACACTTTGATCTTATGCTTAGGATCCCCTTGTCCTACTCTAGTATTACCGGAGTTAAGATTCTTTCTTTTTGGCATACTGCCACTGGCATTCTCTGCATTGGTTCCTCCCTCTCCCTTGCTCTTATTTTTCCTCTCTTTGTGGTATTGAGTCAACGGCTCACCACCACCCCCTGCTATAATCACCTTCTCCAGAATGGTCCCATAGGAAACCCTCTGAAACACCGCAATCCTACTATAGAGCCAGGGTTTCAGGCCCTGCTCAAACCTATGAGCCTTCCACTCCTCAGTGTCCACTTGGTGTGGAACAAACCTTGCCAATTCATTGAATTTGGCCGCGTACTAGGGAACTGTCACATCCCCTAGTTCAAGTTCTAAGAACTTAATACCCATCCTCCCTTGCATGCTTGTAGGGAAATAATTCTCGAATCAAACCTTCTTGAATTATTCCCATGCTACCGCATCTGTTCTAGCCCCACCCTGGTGAGCCTCCCATCAAAAGTTGGCTTCTCCTTTCATCCTGTAAGCCGCAAAAGAAGTCTTTTGCGCCTCAGCTATGTTTGTAATAACAAACGCCTTCTCTATTTTTTTTACCCATGTCTGGGCCTCTATTAGGTCCGTCGTTCCTTTGAACTCCGGTGGACCTATGCTTTTAAACTCTTTAAAGGTAGTCGTTCTGGCTACCCTAGGTTCTACGATTACTCTACCCCCTGGTTAGTTAAATGTAGCCGTTAATAAATTAACGAACTCTTGCATAGGGTTGTTTTAACCCACTTGGTTATCACTACGTGATTCTGCTTCCTGATTACGTTGTCTTCTCCTAGGCGGCATTATGCTGAATAAATAAAATTTCATTATTATCTATTTACTCACTTCATTATTATTCGCCGCATACCAACTCATACCAAAACAAGGAATGTTACATGAAAACTTCATTATATTCATATGCTTCTTCATAGTTTAAAACTATTTACAATTTGTTCTCCATAGCCAAAAGCTATTACAGTTCTATCCCTAATTTCGAACTTCACAAAAGTTGGGATTTACAAAAAGACTACCCTTTTATATAAAAGAGGGTTTTACATCACTATACACATATTTATAACTCTAGACTTCTAATAATGCATAACAGCATCCTCGTGTTTCTCATCCGCTAACTTCGCTACAGTATCCCGACTAATCGTATGTCGAATTTGTCCTGACTCCATGGGATGAAAAGCAACTTTCAGCTTGAAATCCTTATGAGCACTCTTATGGATGTAAGACATCCGTGCTATCTTCCGATTCTTCTCCCCTAGTTCTTTACGAAGCTCATCAACCTCATTCTTAAAATCCCTAGCCTTATTTATCATGAGCACCTTCTCATCATGCTCTGACTCAAAATCTTCTTCTGCAGACTCCTTCGCTTCATAAAGAGCACTAATCTCTTCATTCTGATTTTGCACCGCTGTACTCAGTTGCACATTCTTGTCAAGCTCTGCCAGATACAATGATCTCATTGCATCTGGAGGTGATGACTCTGGTGTAGGTACCACCGTATCAACCGATGTTACCTCTCTTTCCTCCTCCACATCATTCATCATATGAAGATATGATGCTATATCCATCTCTCCCTCGGAGTAGCTCTCCTCAGAAAAGTACTCCTTTGGCTCTGACTCCTCTAGGATCACTAATGGTACCTCCGCCACTGGCATGGGTACAGGCTCTATGTTGTTCACAATTTTTTCGCTCACCGCGTGTATGTCTCTATACATCAAGCTATCGTTCGACATCCTACAATAACACATAACATGTTGATTAGTACATAACTCACAATAGTATAAGCACAAATCACATTTAATTCCTTTAGGGTTACTTTCCATCTTTTAAATCTTTCGGTACTGAGTTTCCTCAATACCTTATTAACTCATTCGACTCAAGTTTACTTCCTTCAGACTTTCCTTCCTTAAAGAGGTTATTAGCCTAATGTTCTCCCCCCCCCCCTTAAGTTTTATAACCTAATGCTTTGATACCAACCTGTGACGCCCCCAAATCCGGGTCTCTTTCAACCCGACAAATGATGTTACACAGTACTCATAACTGTACATTCATTCTAATGAAACGACATCAAAATATGTATTCTAACGACATTCTTATTACATTACTAATAATAAATCCCGTTCCCAGGTTCTTAAACCGTTACATTCTTGGTTCATCATAATATAATACATATACTTACTAGTCTATTACAAGATAAACTAATCATTCATCTTCGCCTTGCCTTTATCTCTACTAAAAACTTCGATTCGCTCGTCCTTAGCTAAATTCATATGGTTCAAGCAAGAGTGAGCATAACAAGCTCAGCAAGTACAACAATTTCATTTAAAAAAGTATGCTTGAAACATAGGAATCGTATATCTTCAGTAACTGGATAATAGTTACGAAGTACTATCGATAATTCAAAATAGCATTCCTTTTCATTCAAAATGTTTTACAATAACAATATTCAGTAAAACATCAATTCTGGTCCAAGACCATGAGCATTTTATAATTTCTTTGAAAAGGACAACCCGGCACTAAGTCCGTAAGTCCGGCATAGCTTACAAGCACTTTTAGGTGATTAGCCTATAGTACTCTATGTTGATCAACACTACATCCCTTAAACGTATGTACGTTTAAGTTTTGGCAACCTCACGTGCCCATCGAATAATCGATGAAAATACATTTGTTTGTTCATAGACAAACTTACCTTTGAATCCGTACCAAATACTTGGCATAGGATAGTGTTAACAGTTCTATATTGAAAGACTTGTAAATCAATCTATCACGATTAGTCTAGCCGAGTTAAAATTAGCATCGACTCTTTCTTTAAAACCATACATGCATCGCATAACTTGAATTATTTGAAAACCTGGCTAGCAGGAAGGTTAGACAGGCGTTTAAGAAAAACTTGCCTTCAACGTCTGCTACAGTAAAATTACTTTTCCTTGAGTCTTTACAGTTTCTACAACACATAACCACATAACATACCACATTAGGTCATGAATGAACATACATGGATCCTAATGAATCTTACCCTTATTCTCAATCTAATCATGTATTAGATTTGTTATTATTGGTTCCGGCTTGCCGTCGTTCTTTTACATCGTTCTTACTAACTTCTTTCTCTTTTATATCTTAACTGAATTTACTTCATTAATAAAGGTCAATTCGACTTCTTAATCTTCCTTCTAGCTTACTAACGTTCTTACGTTATTAATCGAAACTCGATCGTCATTGATTCAGTACACTTATTCATACCGTTTATGTTCACTTAACCTTTAACAACTTTTAGTTGTAATTCTAAATGTTATTGTTATCATCGAAGATATTACTTTAAGTTAATTAATACATCATCAATTAACTATCTTTCATTTCGTATACTTAATAATACTTTTTTCTTTAACAAAACTCGTTTTAAGTATTTATATGCCCTTACGGCTTATTATCGTTAATCGTTTTATTATTACTAACTTACGTTCAATTAATCTTTCCTTCAACCTTTAGTCGTTAATCTTAAGGTCTTCAACATCTTTAATTGATGTTACTTTAGGTTTAGCATTGATATGATTCACCATTATCAATTTACTTTCCCTTTATATTCATAATTTTTCCTCTTTGCGCTTCACCTAATGTTGGCGCTGCGGTGCCAACTTTTGCTCTACAACTCGCGCTGCAGCGCGGGTGCTCTATACTTAGGACTCGGTCACGGCGCTGCGGCCCCATCTCATTTGCTACTCGCCGCGTTGCGGCTCCAAACTTCAGTAGCTCATAGTCCTTTGTGGCACTGCGGCGTGACTTAATTTGCCTTGACTGGCGCCGCGACGCCAGTACTCAGCACCAGAAAATTTTGACAGTTAACTTTTTATGTGAGATTCCCAGGCTCATAACTTCTTCGTTATAAGTCCAATTTCGCTCGTTCAAGAGCCTACGGTTCACAAATTACATACTCTATGTGTTCATGTAAGAATTTTATAATTTTAAATCCGTTAACTCAAAATTCACTTTTTAGTTCATTTTAACGAAAACGATAAACGTTCGTGAATGTTCAACGCTCGTTTCTTCGTTCTAAGTCGAAATTCGGTCATTCTCGAGTCCGCAACTCTATAATGCCAAATAAGACTTGTCTCCATTAAAAACCAATGTTTTCAAGCTCAATATCAAAATTTGACTTCCATTCCGAGAATTTCACAAATTTGACGATTATCGTCTAATCGGGTAGATTACGTCTTAACTTCGTTACATGAGATTTTTAAACCGTTTCAAATGGATTCATTCCATCATACTAACATCTTGACATACATACTTCATTAACTTATAAACATGTTAAGTTATTACTTGTTCTTTGTGATCTTATAACTTATTAAAGTATGAAATACTTATGTTTCCATTTCTCATGACTTATGTCTTCTTTTCATATGACTTATTATGGTTCAAGACCTCTAACCATCATCCTTTCTTCATCTTATCATACCAATTTTATTAATGTAAACATGTTACAAATTCTTCTTTAGTTCACAACTTCATTCATTGCTTATCTTACAACATGACTTAAGTACAGCTTATTAATACTTAAGCCCTTTTTATTACTCATTCTTGTCATTCCTTAGCATACAAGTTCTACCACTATCCATTTCTCTATCAATGGAAGAGAAAGAGAATCATGGTTTAGGATTACTTACCCTTGATAATCACTTGATAACTCTTTAATCTTCTTCTTGCTTCTCGAAATATAAACTCTAGCTTTCCTAACTTTTGTAGCTTATTTTCTCAAGCAAATAAGCACTTAAAATGTTGGATGAAATACAACAATCAACAAATGAGCTAGCTCTCCCTCTATTTATAGAAAATCCTAAATGAGGGCATAATAGTCAATAAGACATTTCACCTCCTTACTAACCTCCTTACTATTCATTACTCAATCCCTAAGTATAGTTGCTCTTCACCTTAATTACTTGGCCATCACAACATCTATCCAATACTTGGGCATCACAACACTTGCTCACCACATTATTTACTTGGTTATTACTTAACTTAACCATTAAGTTTGCTTGCTTCCTACTTTGGATCATCCATGGTTTGCCCCATGGGTTTAAACCATCCAATAACCCATTGGTTACATACTTTGGGCTTCTAGCATAATTAGATTAACTTATTCATTGGGCTTGTACTAAAATAAATATTGGCTTGCATTAATTCTATTGAACTTAACCCTTCTTATATTTGGGCCTTATTATAATTTCCATTGGACAATACAATTTCCTACACATTTCAACAAATTCAATACATTTGGATTAAAGCCTCATAACGTATCATATGCGTATTATTATCGTATTCTAACTCGTATACTAATTCATGATAAACAATATACCATCATTCATACATACTCATATAATACATCATATCGTACTCGTATTCATTACTTCATATAATACCTACGTATTATACGATCATTGATTACTTCATTAATCGCATTACATTTCCTTCTTGTAAATCATTTTCCCTAATCGTTAGGTTTTAAGTCCGCAGGTGAAAAACTGCGTTTTTCCTAACTGAAATATTATTGGATATTCCATCTCACCTTGATATTCTATCATTACGTATTTCTCGGAAGTTCAAAAATAATTCCCGAGCAGAAATGCGTGAATAGTATTTTTCAAAAAATTTCTCGGAAAACTTTTATTTTCATCTTCAAACACTACGACGTTCTGACACTTTAATTTTGTCACATAGCCAAAATAATACGAAGTTCTGACATGTCTAGGTCATAGAATGACCTTCAAATAGCTTACTCCCTTAAATAATCAATTAAATTCATTTAATCCTCATAATTAAATAAAATTTTAATTCTCCTAAAAATCTGATTTTTCTCGGGCGTTACAAAAAACAACCTCCCAAATACTATTGTCTTTGATGAATTAGACGGATAAATTATAAGGACATGCCAAACAGATTAAATTTGTAGTTCTACCAAAATAATAACTACTGCAGGAAATAATGAGTAGAAAATATCCAACCACGAGACACCAAGATTTTTACATGGAAAACCCTCTAAAACTAAGAGGTAAAAATCACGGGACAAACTCCGAATAATTCACTAGAATAATATGAGAGAATACAAAAATATCTTAATTTGAGTGCAAACCCAAATTACTTCACCACAATAACTATGTGATGGAACCCAAATAAAACACTCTTTTATTTGAACTATCTTTTTCTCTCTCTATTTTCTCTCTTTTTCCTACTCTCTTCCACCCTCTCCCGGATAGGATTACTTTCATCCATCCTCCCCGGATGTGATTTCTCTCACACACCCTTTTCTTTTCTCTCTACTCTCGGATGAGAGTATGTATTGTTGGTGTATCATTTCTTGGTGCTTTGCTTCCTTTTTATAGCCGAATGGAGGGGAGTAGTATTAAATGAGGAGCATTAAATGAGAGAAGAGAGTTGGTGAGATGTTTGTTGTTGACCCATTAATGGGTGAGGACCATTGACCAACAATCTCTCCCTCCGAACCCATTAAAGGATATGTTCACCATGACTCCGTCACTAGGAGTCGATTCCTGTGTCAAATCCAACTCTTGAAAAAACCACAACATTTCGTTGTCAACTCAGTAGTACACAAAGCAATACACTTCTGGAACTTGGACGGATATAACATGGCTCCCCTTGCAAAAGTAAACAAATACCCCGAAGTAGGCTCCTTCTCTTCGAAACCTGCTATGTCTGCTTCTGTATAGCCTTCCAAGACTAAATTTTCACGTCAAACCACAACTCCTCACTTGGAGTTAATCCCAATGAAGCCTTGACTCACCTCAAACTTCTTGGAATTTTTAACTTTCTTCACGTTCGACTTTATCTCATCGACATGGTTCTTTTTGATGGGAGGATCTAACTCAAACTTGACAGATTTTTGCTTGTCAAATTCTTTCACAACCGCTTTGTATATTAGCTACGAGCTATCACTTTTCTTCTTAACTTTTGGTACCCATTTAAAGCGAAGAGCTTTCTTCTCGTGGTTCTCACGCAAGGCTTTTCTTCCATCTTGCATGGCTTTGTACCGCATCTTTTTTTTGCCTAACTCCCCCATCTTTAACACCTTCCACATGCGCCTGCATTGTGTAAAAGGTGCCTACCTTCTTTCCTCTAGTCACCACTAGACCCTTTAGTGAGTTTCTATCTCCTGCGAAACATGGTAGAACAAACTTTGATCAATCAACTTCTCATTATGAATTAATCATATTTTCTTTAATCATCGCGGATCACCAATTCTCGGCTAACCATTCTCGGAACCAATTCTTGGCCAACCCATCAAGAATTCAATATCACCACAAGAGCACCTCAAGGGAAACACCAACCCTTCATCGAGAATTCACCACGTCATCGCGTGTTCTTTTGAAGAGACTAATTTAATCATGGCTCCAACTGATTTCTCCATAAAATTTATCAAAAATAACTACGCAAATAACCATAGCTCTAATACCAGTTGTTGGGAAAAAATCATCTCCCAAATACTGTTGTCTTTGATAAATTAGACAGATAAAATATCAAGACATGCCAAACAGATTAAATTTACAGTTCCACCAAAATAATAACCACTGCAGAAAATAATGAGTAAAAAATATCCAACCACGAGACATCAAGATTTTTACGTGGAAAACCCTCTAAAACTAAGAGGTAAAAACCACGGGACAAACTCCGAAGAATTCACTAGAATAATATGAGAGAATACAAAGATATCTTAATATGAGTACAAACCCAAATTACTTCACCACAATAACTATGTGATGGAACCCAAATAAAACACCCTTTTATTTGAACTATCTTTTTCTCTCTCTATTTTTTCTCTTTTTCCTACTCTCTTCCACCCTCTCCCGGATGGGATTACTTTCATCCATCCTCCCCGGATGTGATTTCTCTCACACACCCTTTTCTTTTCCCTCTACTCTCGGATGAGAGTATGTATTGTTGGTGTATCATTTCTTGGAGCTTTGCTTCCTTTTTATAGCCGAATGGAGGGGAGTAGTATTAAATGAGGAGCATTAAATGAGTGAAGAGAGTTGGTGAGATGTTTGTTGTTGACCCGTTAATGGGTGAGGACCATTGACCAACAATCTCCCCCTCTGAACCCATTAAAGGATATCTTCACCATGACTTCGTCACTAGGAGTCGATTCCTGTGTCATATCTAACTCTTGAAGAATCCACAACATTTCGTTGTCAACTCAGTAGTACACAAAGCAATACACTTCTGCAACTTGGACTGCCATAACACGGCTCCCCCAGCAAAAGTAAACAAATACCCCGAAGTAGACTCCTTCTCTTCGAAACCTGCTATGTCTGCTTCTGTATAGCCTTCCAAGACTAAATTTTCACGTCAAACCACAACTCTTCACTTGGAGTTAATCCCAACGAAGCCTTGACTCAACTCAAACTTCTTGGAATTTTTAACTTTCTTCACATTCGACTTTATCTCATGGGCATGGTTCTTTTTGATGGGAGGATCTAACTCAAACTTGACAGATTTTTACTTGTCAAATTCTTTCACAACCGCTTTGTATATTGGCTGCGAGCTATCACTTTCCTTCCTCACTTTTGGTACCCATTTAAAGCGAAGAGCTTTCTTCTCGTGGTTCTCATGCAAGGCTTTTATTTCATCTTGCATGGCTTTGTACCACATCTTTTTTTGCCTAACTCCCCCATCTTTAACACCTTCCACATGCGCCTGCATTGTGTAAAAGGTGCCTATCTTCTTTCCTCTAGTCACCACTAGACCCTTTAGTGAGTTTCTATCTCCTGCGAAACATGGTAGAACAAACTTTGATCAATCAACTTCTCATTATGAATTAATCATATTTTCTTCAATCATCGCGGATCACCAATTCTCGGCTAACCATTCTCGGAACCAATTCTTGGCCAACCCATCAAGAATTCAATATCACCACAAGAGCACCTCAAGGGAAACACCAACCCTTCATCGAGAATTCACCACGTCATCGCGTGTTCTTTTGAAGAGACTAATTTAATCATGGCTCCAACTGATTTCTCCATAAAATTTATCAAAAACAACTACGCAAATAACCATAGCTCTAATACCAGTTGTTGGGAAAAAATCACCTCCCAAATACTGTTGGCTTTGATAAATTAGACGGATAAAATATCAAGACATGCCAAACAGATTAAATTTGCAGTTCCACCAAAATAATAACTGTAAGACCCCGAATTTTATGAAATAAAAGTATTCAATTTTTCTTATAATTACTATTTAGTAAATGGTTAAATTGATAAAAGTTTAAAGTTATGGGTGAAATATAAATTTTTTTTCAAAATAAGCAAGTGGTTATAAAATAATCATTGTTGTCGGGGAATATTCGTTTGGTCGTGGAATATTCTTTCTGTCGGGGAATATTCGTACGACGGCGCAGCTATTTGTGGGCCCCATAACAGAATAACTGTCGGGTGAAGAAAACGACAAATTTAAGTTTTTACAAATAACGGCGTAGTTGTTACCGTTAACACTGTTGGAATACCCGGTGATTAAAATATAGTAATACGCGTTATTGCACAGTAGCACACGGTATTGCACAGTATTTTTGAAATTATTGATTCTTACGTAAAAAGGCACTACTCAATAATTATTACAGTAGTTACTGTTCAATATTTTATTTTATTGATTCAATAATTGTTGCGTTGATATTTTATATTATTATTGTTTCAATAATTGTTGCTGCACAATATTTTCCTTTATCAGATCAATAATTCATATTATTTGAATAATATTATTAGATAACATTATTGTCAATGTCTAGAAAGTTCTGTCTAAGGAGAGGTTTGGTCATCTAATTGCGCGCCAGTAAGGAGAAATTCTTATTGGAAAGCCCCCTCTTTCCTGGGAACGGCCTGGTTGTCATAAATGTGATTCTGTAATATTATTTGTGAATAATTAATTATTGATTCATATGATAAGGAAATATTTATATTATGTGGATATAAATGAGGGATATATTTTTGTGGTTAAAAATGAAGGAGTTAATGTTGAGGTTTTTATCCGTATTTTTGTCGGAATGGAGGTATTAAAAATCAGGGTTTTTGAGATATTTTACGGGGGTTATAATTTTTAATCCGACCGTTGGATCGTGGTAATTTTTGGATATGTTATACATATATAAGTTGAGTATATGTCCATAAATTTTGAACCGTTAAAAATGAACGTATGATTTGTTATGAATTTTAAGAGGTGGCTGATTCGGAAATCAGGTTATAAATCATTTTTGGTGGAAAATTCTAGAATTGGTGGGCCCCACTTGTGGTTGGTGAAGAAATGTGCTGAATTATATTTCAAATGTGGTGGGTGGGAATAGTAGCAGGTAAAGCCATCAGGTTGCAGGTCAAACCTACCAAAATTTTCCTATAAATAGAGGGCTAAGTTAGAATTGAAAATCACACCAGAAACATAAGTTTTCTCTCTTTCTCTCTCTAGATTATTGAGTGTATTTTGTGAGTATTTAGATACTTGGTGAGTTGCTATTCATCACTGCAAGTTTTCTTCAGCCTTATACCGATCAGAAGTACTGCTCTTTTGAGGTAAGGGATAGTAAGGGATAGTAAGGGATATTAAGGGATTTTAAGGGTTGTTATGATTTTCAGTTTCGTAATTTTTCTGATCTTCAAAAATTCTGGAAAAATTTGAAATGATATTTTGATGAGTTTTCTTGATTGTGTCCAAAAATGGTGATTTTTGGATGTATAGATTGAGAGTTATGAATTTTATGAGAAAAGACTATTTTAGAAGTAACAGCTTATAATTCCTTGTGGTTAACTCCAAAATTGATGACATTTTTATTGGGAGTACATGTATATGATAGGAGTATACTCTGTGAATTTTAGAATTTTTAGATAAAAGTACAATTTTTGATAAATGTCTAAATATTCGGCTGTTTTGGCCATATGAAAAATAGTAAATGACTTTTAAAAATTCTGAGAAAAATATATATTCACTATGGGACTATATTATGCTAAATTCCAGAAAAGAAATATTTTTGGAACGGATTTGGTATTTTTCATGAAAATAGTCTAGTTATGAGAAAATGAATTAAATATGTTATGTGAAGTAAGAAAATTGGAAAATAGGATTTTATGGCTTGAGAATCCTATATATGAGGTATATGTAGATTTTTGATGAGGGTTTTGGTTATTGATGATGAAATCTTAAGAGTTTGCATTTTATGATGATTAAATGCATTAATTAGTAAAGTGTAAACAATTTAAATAAATTGTTTATAAGCTTAAGAATATTATTCTTTCAATATCATTATACCGAAATATTGGTATGAATTTTATTGTAGAATTTCTATCTTTTGTGTCGGGGTTACTATTTATGAGTTACGAATATTACTCTTGAGATTAAAACTATATGTTGATCATAATATTTTTATCATCATATATAACATTTTTATAACCCTGATGTTGAAATTCTCTTTCACTGGAGTGTAAAGATGGATAGATTATTGGTATGATCATGACTATGGTTCTCTTTGGCCTGTAGTGCAAAGTTGAATTGTGACTGGTATGATCATGACCATTGAATTTATAATTGAATATCTTAAGCTTAAGTGCAAAGGTGAATTGATCAACATGGTTATAATTATTGTTTATATAAATTCTGAAATGATTATATATTTCTTTGAGATATGAATATATTTGGCCTGTAGTGCAAATATGAATTGTTGATGAATATCTTTGGCATGTAGTGCAAAGATGGCCTGTTAATGAATATCTTTGGCCTGTAGTGCAAAGATGAACTGTTGTTGAATATCTTTGGCCCGTAGTGCAAAGATGGTTTGTTGATGAATATCTTTGGCCCGTAGTGCAAAGATGGTTTGTTGATGAATATCTTTGGCCCGTAGTGCAAAGATGGATTTGTTAGTATGATTATAAACAGGAATTGTGATTTGGTATAACCATGATCTTTGATGTTTCAGGTAAAGACAGGTGATGAAAATATTCTTCGTCCTGGGTGCGAAGAAAAATTTATAGTCACAATTATGATTATGAGTTATTCATATGATTGTGGAAAGGAACTGTTGAGTGATGTTACATGGATAAAATTTTGTTGGTGGATTTTTAACATGGAGAAGATAATAGACTTTATAGTCTATTTGACTCTTCTAACGGATTGCTCGTTCCGCTGCAACTATGGTTGAAATTTTTATCATTTACCATATGTTCTAAATCTCTGATTTATTGTTGATGAAGGCTATTGATAATTTAATTATCTTTAGTCATGATATTCTTTACTGAGCTAGTTGTGCTCACCCTTTTGCTTCACAATTCCTTTTCAGGTAATAAGAGTGTAGCTGGGTCGAGCGAGGGTAACAAGGGAATAGAACGGTGGTCATCATTTAGTAGTTATATTTGGTGAAGAAAATAGGGTGAGGCGAACCCAACGTTGGAAGGGTGTTTTGTCACTATAATACAAGATGTCTAACGACATACAACCTCGTGTCATCATAAGACATGATTGTGCATATCCGCTTGCCGAGTATATCTACAAGCACTACCTATATAATCTTGGTGTTTGTTTGAAGTATAATTCTCAGTTAAATACAGTGGAGATAATGATAAGTCAAGAGAAGACTCACCATTGAGAAGAATATGCTAGTAATCTTCTCGTTTTTCTTTGGGGTCTATTGGGTCAACCAAGGATAATTCTGTGGCCATATGATATTTATCATAACCTAGACGCACGGCCTCCCATGTACGAAGGTTTCCTTGAGCACTTCCCAAAGATTCTAATTTCTAAAACAATTTTTGACTATACCTTTATGTAAGGTGTCATTGTGAGGTGATGTCCACGGTTGGAACATGAGTCACATTTGGTATATATTTGTATCCAAACTCACAGCATATGTGTTGTTGTATTTTGTACGACAATTGTTGTAATAAAGTTATAGTTGTTTTCTGTACCATGTATTTGGCGACTCAGAATAGGTTGGATGGAATGGATCTATTTTGGGGTCGTTACAATAACCACTGCAGGAAATAATGAGTAGAAAATATCCAACCACGAGACATCAAGATTTTTACATGGAAAACCCTCGAAAACTAAGAGGTAAAAACCACGGGACAAACTTCGAAGAATTCACTAGAATAATATGAGAGAATACAAAGATATCTTAATATGAGTACAAACCCAAATTACTTCACCACAATAACTATGTGATGGAACCCAAATAAAACACCATTTTATTTGAACTTTCGTTTTCTCTCTCTTTTTCCTACTCTCTTCCACTCTCTCCCAGATGGGATTACTTTCATCCATCCTCCCCGGATGGAATTTCTCTCACACACCCTTTTCTTTTCTCTCTACTCTCGGATGAGAGTATGTATTGTTGGTGTATCATTTCTTGGTGCTTTACTTCCTTTTTATAGCCGAATGGAGGGGAGTAGTATTAAATGAGGAGCATTAAATTAGTGAAGAGAGTTGGTGAGATGTTTCTTGTTGACCCATTAATTGGTGAGTACCATTGACCAACAATACTAAGGTATATTTATATGACTGTTTATAGTTAGGAATTCTGTTGGAATTTAAATATATTAAACCCAAGTGTTATAGAAGATTTTTAGTTGAATCAAGAAGTTGATTGTTTTATAACTAATTTTTTACAAATGAGATGTTTGAACATTCTGTAGGAAACGATTTCCAAAAAAAAAAATTTAATTTAATAATTTTTACTTTTAAAAATTATTATCCCAAGATCTTTCTCATAATTTAGCATAATCAAATAATTAAATAAATTATATTACATACCTCGTGTTTGGTTGTAGCACAATGGAGAATTTTGGTATTCTGATGAAGACTTTTTCTTCCTCCTGATCTTCCTCCCTATGACCCTTATTTTGATATTACGTACTTTTTCTGAGTGTGGGCTCAAAATACTGCAAACTGATATATTATATAGAGTCCTCAACTCCCTGATATTTATCAGGATAATTTGAAAACTTTTCTGATATATTTTATCCTGCTATTTTGTTATATCTTAATAAGGGCTAGAGTGGGGATCAAGTAGGATTCTACAATTCTAGCTCCAATATAATACTAATTTCTGATTAACTCTTTAATCAATTAGAATTATATTAATTATAACTAATTCCACTAAATAGTTATAATTGCACTCTAGAATTAATAGAATTAAAATTAATTAATTAAATCCTTCCACTATTAGTATCTTGCAAAAATACTCCTCTACAATAATATCCATAAACGCGTGTAGGAATAAAACTGTTAACCCACTACGTTTACTTCTTATATCCTTGACTACATAATTTATAAACTTTTGATCACACATTAATTTAATAAATTAAACTAATACTTTAGTAATTTGAATTACTAAAATACTTGGCCAAGATTCTGGTGATCAACCAATAAATTATATCAAGGGGATATTATAATTTAATTGTAGAATTCCATCTTGACAAATACATGTTCTTAATTTCATAACATATATCACCCAACATATTGAGGTATTGATTGTATTTAAAATCTCACTCTTAAATATATTAAAGTGACATACATTATAAAATTAAGTTCATTATTCTCTCAGAATTAAGAGTAATTGCACATTAATAGTAATTGAAAAATTATTTATAACAACAGTATTTAACAAATAATTTTTCGCAACGATCCAGTTTTATGTATTTCATTAATACACCAATACACTAGATTAAAGTCTCCACTTTACATGACTAAGACAAATCATCCAATCAAGTGTATTACAATCTACTAGAAAGGTTTGTCCATTTCCATCTAAGATTGAGAACAATATATTTCTTTAATTATACATAACATATAATTTATGTCTTCTGTATATGGCACTACTTCATATACATAAATTATAAAATATATAATTATGGACAAAATTTATGACACATTTAATTATGCAAAATAAAATTAAATATTATTATTAAAATAATAAAATAAATATCAACATTGGGTTTTTCTGGGCTTAAAACCTTACAATCTCCCACTAGCCCTAAACCCAATCTACCATATGTCTAATACCCATTCCCTCAAGATGAGAATCAAAAACTTTAGAAGACAAGGTCTTCGTAAAAGGATCAGCCAAATTTTGTGCAGAAGCTATCTTTGAAACTATCACATCTCCTCGTTGAACTATATCTCGGATGAGGTGATATTTTCTTTCAATGTGTTTGCCTTTCTTGTGGTTTCTAGGCTCCTTTGATTGTCCAATCGCCCCATTATTGTCACAAAACAGGACAATAGGAGATGATACTGAAGGTATCATTCCTATTTCTAACAAGAACTTTTTGAGCCATACAGCCTCTTTTGCAGCTTTGGAAGCAGCAACATATTCAGCTTCCATGGTGGAGTCAGCTATGCAAGACTGTTTAACACTCCTCCAACTGACAGCTCCACCTCTAAGAGTAAACACATAACCAGATGTTGACTTTCTAGAATCTCTATCCGACTGAAAATCCGAATTTGTATATCCTTTCGGAACAAGATCATCACTAGAATAAACAAGCATATAATCTCTTGTTCTCCGTAGATACTTAAGTATATGCTTTACTGCTATCCAATGTTCAAGTCCAGGGTTAGACTGATATCTGCTGACCAGGCCTACTGCAAAACAAATATCTGGTCTAGTACACAACATTGCATACATAAGACTTCCCACCGCCGAAGCATAAGGGATTGTCTTCATACGCTCTTGTTCTTGAGGTGTCTTAGGACACTGCTCCTTAGTAAGAGGAATTCCACGTCTGATAGGAAGTAGTCCTTTCTTGGAATTCTGCATGTTAAACCTAGCCAAAATTATATCTATGTATGCAGCTTGGGATAGGCCTAACATTCTATTCTTGCGATCACGCCAAAGCTTGATCCCTAGAATGTAATTAGCCTCTCCTAGGTCCTTCATCTCAAAATTACTAGACAACCAAATTTTAACACTAGATAATACTCCCACATCATTACCAATAAGCAATATATCATCCACATAAAGAACTAAGAATACCACCACCCCATCTTTATTCTTCTTGTACACACAAGATTCTTCTGGATTTTGTTCAAAACCATAAGATTTGATTGCTTGATCAAACCTTATATTCCAAGACCTTGATGCTTGCTTAAGTCCATAAATGGACTTTTGCAACTTGCATACCATATTTTCTTGGCCTTTAACTATGAAACCATCAGGCTGCTTCATATAGATTTCTTCATCAAGATATCCATTAAGAAAAGCAGTCTTGACATCCATTTGCCATATCTCGTAATCGAGATGAGCTGCAATGGATAAGAGTATTCTGATAGATTTAAGCATAGCTACTTGTGAAAAGGTTTCCTCATAATCAATACCTTCTTTTTGAGTAAAACCTTTTGCTACCAACCGTGCTTTAAAGGTTTCCACCTTTCCATCTACCCCTCTTTTTCTTTTGTAGACCCACTTGCACCCTATAAGTTTAACCCCATTAGGTGCTTCTACAAGTTCTCATACTTTATTTGAGTACATGGAATCCATTTCTTGTTTCATAGCTATGTGCCAGTTGGATGCATCTACATCATTAATAGCTTCATTGAAGTTAGAGGGATCCGACTCTACTTCTTCTGGAATAACATCATAAGTTTCTCCAAGAAGTGAAAGTCTATCAGGTGGCCTGATACTCCTCCCACTACGACGAAGCTCCGGTGTATTAGAAGAATTAGGTTCATTAATTTGTGGCAATTCATCCAAGTCTTGTGGTGGATTAATTGATTGAGTAATTGATGTACTTGACATTTCTTCTAAGACAATTTTACTACTCGACTTGTGATCCATTATGTAGTCATTTTCCAGAAAAACTGCATTTGCGCTAGCAAATACTTTCTGATCTAAAGGACTATAAAATAGACCACCTCTAGTTCCTTTTGGATATCCTATAAATAAACATACTTCTGTTCTTGTACCTAATTTATCTAAATCTGTCTTTCCTTTACGTACATGTGCAGGTGTGCCCCATATATGAATATGGTGCAATGCTGGCTTTCGCCCACTCCACAATTCTCTAGGAGTTAAAGGAACAGATTTTGATGGTACAAGATTCAATAAGTACATTGCCGTTTCTAGTGCATAACCCCAAAAAGAAATAGGAAGAGTAGAAAAACTCATCATAGACCTTACCATATCCAAAACAGTCCTGTTTCTTCTTTCTGCCACACCATTTTGCTGGGGTGTACCCGGTGCAGTCAATTCAGATATAATTCCTATATTAGATAAGTAATCTTTGAATTCCCCAAGAAGGTATTCACCTCCTCGATCCGATCGAAGGGCCTTTATGTGTTTACCTGATTGCCTTTCTACTTCTGCCTGAAATTCTTTGAATTTTTCAAAAGCTTCAGACTTTCGATGCATGAGGTACACATAACCAAATCTTGAGTAATCATCAGTAAAGGTGATGAAATACTCAAACCCTCCTCGTGCTCGGATATTCATAGGACCACATACATCTGTATGAATTAATTCTAACTTATCACTAGCTCTATATTTCTTTGCCTTGAAAGGTCCTTTGGTCATTTTTCCCTCTATACAGGATTCGCAAACTGGAAGATTTTCAACTTCTAAGGATCTTAGTGGACCATCTTTAACCAGTCTTTGGATCCTATTTAGATTAATATGACCCAATCGTAGATGCCAGAGATAAGTTTGATTAACTGAAGAAACTTTTCTTTTTAGTTGTATATGTTGACTACATTCAGTTTGCATTAATGAATAATAATTTGGAGTAAGAATATATAAATTATCTACCAATGAGCCAGAACAAATGAAATTTCCATTCTTGCGAATAACAATCTTAGAATCAAAATTAACTGAATATCCATGATTAAACAAGCAAGAAACTGAAATTAAATTTCTACGAATGTCTGGAACATAAAGACAATCTACTAATTCTAAAGTCCTATCATTATTAAAATTGAGATGCACAACTTCCACTGCAATAGCTGCTACTTTTGCGCTAGAACCAAGGTGTAGATAAATCTCGCCTTCATTCAACTTTCTGGTTTCCTGAAACCCCTACAAAGAATTGCAGACATGATTAGTAGTTCCCGAATCTACACACCAGGATTCAGTAGAACGACCCACAAAACATGTTTCATGAACGAAAGATTGATATTTACCTATCTTGCCAAACTGATCAATGAGACAATCAATTATACCTTGATTTTTGATCTTGGCTAGGTAAGTAGAACAATTCCTTTTCCAGTGACCTTTCTCCCCACAGTGAAAACATTTCCCTTTAGGTTTTGCTTTTTCCTTTTTCTTCCCAACCCCTCCAGATGGAGGAATGTTTCCATTTGCAGCTTTTTTACTTTTATTCTTTTTCCAGTTCTTGCCCTTAGGCTTTCCCTTAAAAGTACCAGTTTCTGCAATATGAATGTTTCCTCTTACACGAAGAATACCCTCTGCTGCCTGAAGTTCCTTCATCAGTTCAGGTAAGGTTAAAGACATTTTGTTCATAGTGTAATTAAGTTTGAACTGATTGAAGGAATCAGGTAAGGTCTCCAACAACATGTCAACCTGGGTTTCCCCATCAACTGTTGCTCCCAGGATTTCCAGTTCGTTTAAGTAAGAAATAATTTTTAAACAATGATCTCGAACTGAAGATCCCTCGGACATCTTGGAATTCATAAGTGTTTTCATCACAGTCTGTCGTGCAGCACGACTCTGGTCAGCAAACATTTCATGAAGGCTATCCAAGATTTTCTTAGCAGTAGTAGTAGACTGATATTGGTGTTGCAATATATTTGACAAAGATGCCAATATATAACAACGAGCCATATCATCTGCCTTTTGCCACCTCTTATGGCTATTCTTTTGTGCAACAGTAGCATTTTCTGGAAGAACTGGGCAAGGTTCAGTCATCACAAACTTGTAGTCCTCAGCAGTCAACACAATGTCAAGGTTTCTTTTTCAGTCCACATAATTTGGTCCAGTTAACTTATTTTCTTTAAGGATAACAGCAAGGGGATTAAATGACGACATGGTAATCTGTAAAAATACACAATATGCATAAATTAAATGGTCATTCCAAAAAAAAAATAAACTTTTGCATATAATATGAAAGTGTAATCCTCAAACACAAACATAAAATAAACATGGCAACTTAATTTCAAATAATTCTCTTTTCGATGGGAAAAATAAGAATAATTTAAAATTACAATCATTTTTATATCTTGACATCTCATGAAATAAAAATAATTCACCTTTTAATTCAACCCAAAACAATAATAATAAGTATCACTCCGATGGGGAGAATTATTATTTATGTTTTGTCAAGTGTATACCATCCATTTAAATTTTCTCTAAAATTTTAATACAAATACTTCGATGGGAAATAATTTGTAATACAATTTTAAATAAATTTATCACAAGGAAATTCATATCTAATATATCTAGATTCATGCATCTTCCGAAGGGAACTCACAAGATTTGAGATTTGATACATGTATCAATATAATGGACTAATGATGGAGGCCGTAAGAAATACAATTCTTTCTCCCACTTGATTTTTTTATTTAAAAAAAAATTGAGGATTTTTATTTATATAAAAAAAAAAAAATATCCCATATTAATATACATAACATGCAAACTAAGATCCATGCATATTCATATATAACAATTATAACATTATGAAATTTTAACAATTAAACATTATAATTGTTATCTACTAATAAATATAAATGAATCTGAATAATTAAACAAAGTACATGTTGGCACAGTTGGTATGGTTTGACTATTGTAATTGAAAGGTTTGCGGTTCAAATCTTTCCAACAGCGTTTCTACCGATATATGCATATATATATTTTTTTAAAACCACTTTGGGCACTAAACAGTTTTTCTAAAAAAATTGTTGCTATAAAGACTTGAACTTCTGACCTCCCAAAAACGAAAAACTAATATTCTAACAAAATCCGCTAGGCTGAATAACAAATCATGCTAGAGCTTGACCAACATTAATATTTATTATAACTAAGCAACGCTGAAACAAAAAACACAGCAGATACCAATATATCAGTTTGCAGTAATTGTCTCAACCGCATACATCTGGCATAAAGATCATATAACGTCATAACTCATTCCTCTTTATGTACCCACAGATTATTCGTGAGCACACATCAGATGCCTCGTAATGATCAACAATTATTCATTGTTCACATATCATGCGGCAAAAAAAAAATATGTCCACACAATTATGAATACAATTCATACGCGAACTCGGTAAGTAGGAGTATAATATAATCATGATTTATGAAAATTATGAGTTGGCTCTGATACCAATTATAGGAAACGATTTCCAAAAAAAAAAATTTAATTTAATAATTTTTACTTTTAAAAATTATTATCCCAAGATCTTTCTCATAATTTAGCATAATCAAATAATTAAATAAATTATATTATATACCTCGTGTTTGGTTGTAGCACAATGGAGAATTTTGGTATTCTGATGAAGATTTTTTTTCCTCCTGATCTTCCTCCCTATGACCCTTATTTTGATATTACGTACTTTTTCTGAGTGTGGGCTCAAAATACTGCAAACTGATATATTATATAGAGTCCTCAACTCCCTGATATTTATCAGGATAATTTGAAAACTTTTCTGATATATTTTATCCTGCTATTTTGTTATATCTTAATAAGGGCTAGAGTGGGGATCAAGTAGGATTCTACAATTCTAGCTCCAATATAATACTAATTTCTGATTAACTCTTTAATCAATTAGAATTATATTAATTATAACTAATTCCACTAAATAGATATAATTGCACTCTAGAATTAATAGAATTAAAATTAATTAATTAAATCCTTCCACTATTAGTATCTTGCAAAAGTACTCCTCTACAATAATATCCATAAACGCGTGTAAGAATAAAACTGTTAACCCACTACGTTTACTTCTTATATCCTTGACTACATAATTTATAAACTTTTGATCACACATTAATTTAATAAATTAAACTAATACTTTAGTAATTTGAATTACTAAAATACTTGGCCAAGATTCTGGTGATCAACCAATAAATTATATCAAGGGGATATTATAATTTAATTGTAGAATTCCATCTTGACAAATACATGTTCTTAATTTCATAACATATATCACCCAACATATTGAGGTATTGATTGTATTTAAAATCTCACTCTTAAATATATTAAAGTGACATACATTATAATTCTCTCAGAATTAAGAGTAATTGCACATTAATAGTAATTGAAAAATTATTTATAACAACAGTATTTAACAAATAATTTTTCGCAACGATCCAGTTCTATGTATTTCATTAATACACCAATACACTAGATTAAAGTCTCCACTTTACATGACTAAGACAAATCATCCAATCAAGTGTATTACAATCTACTAGAATGGTTTGTCCATTTCCATCTAAGATTGAGAACAATATATTTCTTTAATTATACATAACATATAATTTATGTCTTCTGTACATGGCACTACTTCATATACATAATTTATAAAATATATAATTATGGACAAAATTTATGACACATTTAATTATGCAAAATAAAATTAAATATTATTATTAAAATAATAAAATAAATATCAACATTGGGTTTTTCTGGGCTTAAAACCTTACACATTCAATACTAAGGATATGGACAATGTGCAATTATAATTTGGACAGTGTGCAATTATAATTTTAAGGTACATAAGTATTATACGATTTGGTAGGTTAATGAGAATATCTAATAACTCAAGTATGATATCAGTTGGTCAATGCGACCATTTAAAAACTAGTTGGTCTTTAGCAAATTCTGTTTGATTAAGAACAAACTCATTAATTATTACAGAGATGCATATTGGGACGCAGACTCATGCATTGAAAACTGACATGAACTTGCTGATAAATATAGTTGTCATGCATGCGTATTGTGAAGTTGTGGAAACTGTCAGGAACTTTCAAAATATAGTAAATGTGATGACTCAGTTTGTTTAGTTGTGATGAAACCAGAGGACATATATTGTTTTTAAAACTTGTTGGCCTTTAGTGAATAGCTCGTTATTTCTTATCTCACCATAAAACCTTTAAGATGTAATCAAAGATTTGGACTTTCATACTATTTATTGAGCCTGTAATACCAACAAGTTTGGCTTTCATACTGTTAAATCAACATCATTATTTCACTTACAACCGCCTTAGCGATCTCAATTATTTATTTATTTATTTGAATTCTAATTTTTTTTAATTCTAACTGTTAATTAAGAATTGCGTTGATAAATAATTAATTAGTCGACATATTAATTTTAAAGGGCTATAACTTTTGATATATAATGTTTTTACATCGTAACATGTGAGATTTGGTAGCTTAAATCTTTAAACCATTCTTCTTGAGATTATTATATCAATGTAATACACCATGATCCTGCTTTAGCTAATGTATTTAACAGCACACACAATATTTCAGCTTCTGTAGAAGAAGCCAAATTGTGGGGTAGTTATACGTAAGCTTTCGGTATTAATCCCTCTCTTGTACCATTTCAAAGTTATATGTAAGCTTTCAGCTTATACTATACGACAACGTACATAGTTTCTCAGGAAACACTATCAACCACTATTCGCTGCATCTCTCTCTCTCTCTTTTTTAATTGAATTGAATTTATTTGTATTATCTTTTTAACTGCATTCAATGCTCTAATTTTTTTGAATAGTCATGAGCCAAATTCTAATTATTTAGAAGTACTTTAGTTTGAAGCTTCTACAAATACAACCCTTACCATTTTCATCACACAACTTTCTAAACTATGTTCTATGCTCCGGCAACTCATATGTTCAACAATTAAATTCTCTCAAGTTCAATTAGGAAATATTGTCAAGTTTAATAATTTCCAAGTTTGAAAATTCATGTTCTAATTTTGGAAGTTTTATCAAATTAATTTTGTGATCAAGTTCCTGAAGTTGGTAACTTATAATTTTTATTTGTTAACTGTTACATTTTTAGCATCTAATTTTCACTTGTTGCATATCTAATTAATTTATATTTGGTTAATGCTATTTTTGTTGCATTTATAATTTAAATTGTTGCATATCTAATTTTTAATTTTTATTATTATGTTTGTTGCGGATTTAATTATTATTTGTTATGTATTTTACTTAATTTCAGAAATTGGCATGTTCATCAAAAGAGAAAAAAAAACAAGGCTTCTTCAAAAAATAATCTACTAGGCCTGAAATTAATATTGATACTCAAGAAAATATAATTTTGTGCCCCCCATTCTTTCACAATGTCCCCTTCAAGAGTCAAGAAGCAAACAATCACAACCAAAGTACCATTTATAGATAGTGATTGGCTAGTAAATAATAGCATTGTTGAATTTAAAATGTACGAATTTCCTCATAACCCAGATGTATTAGACAATTTTTGTCAGTTAAAGAATGCAAATTAAATTTATTTATTTTTAGATTAGCAAAAAATATGTTAATAGCACCTATGAAGCAAAGGTAGTATTATGTTTGTATCCTTTTCAAGATTAAAATATTTAAGATAAGTATTGAAACAAACATATTGAAGAAAACCGACAACAAATACTATTAATTGCAGTATTATTAGACTGCATCTAATAATACTACCGTATAAATTAATGATATGTAATATTAGACTACCTATGTTTTTTTTGCAAGAATTATATTGGAATAGAACTATTAATCCCAAGAAACTAGTTTGTTTTTAAATTTTAGCATAGGACTATTAGTTATGAGATTATAAAATAAATTAAGATGTGGGATTATTTAATACCATGTTCTACTTTGTATTATAATCCCTACCATTCAGTGGCGAAGCCAGAATTTTTCGCTAGTAGGGGCGAAAGTATTACTAAGTTTCAAATAATTTGGCGGGGGTTCGGGGGCAGCGCCCCTGAGCCAATTTTTTTAAATACTTTATACTTTCGGGACACATATATATATATATAATATATTACAATAAAAACATAATAAGTAATAATATAAGGTATGTATACACTATATCGACTCATAATAGACTTTTTTAATTTATAAGTAAGTAATTCATTATTTATTTTTAAAAATAATATAAATTAGATTATTATTTAGTTTAAAATATTACAGAGAGAGATACATATATTGAGAGAATACGAGTCATATGTGAATAAATTTGATTGTCAAAGTTATAAAATTTTAATTTGACCCCGTTTAATAGAAAATTTATAAAATTTGAGTGGGGGCAATATATATATAATACTTAAAAATTTTAAAATTTACCTTACATTATAAAATAAATTTTTTTTTTCAGTGGGGGCGATTGACCCCACAAGTATCTATGTGGCTTCGCCATTGCTACCATTTGAGATTAAAATTTTTTAAACAAAATTAACATCAATCTTTATATCTTACGTGATCACAATGTCTTGAGCGAAAATCAAGGCCATTCAGTACTGTTTATTCATGCCCAAAATTAACTTTATTAATCAGCTCAGTTATTTTACATGGTTTGAGCATCTAATTAATTGCAATGTTAGGACCCAATTCCCCCATCACAAAAGTCAATTGCATATATATATATATATATATATATATATATATATATATATATATATATATATATATATATATATATATCGGTAAGAATCAAGAGCATTCTTCTTAAATAACATTCCTCCTTAAATAGCATTCTTTTATTAAAACTACGTCGTTTTGGAGGGACGCGGTGGCATTTTTGTAAATTATATATATATATATATATATATATATATATATATATAGGAAGGATCAAGAGCAGAATTCTTAAATAGCAGTATGCCTTAAGTAGCAGAATTTTGTCAAAACGACGCCGTTTTATAGGGACGCGGTGGCATTTTTGTAAATACGCGGTGGCATGGTATTTACAAAAATGCCACAGCGTCCCTATAAAACGGCGTCGTTTTGATAAAATTATGCTACTTAAGGCATTATGCTATTTAAGAATTATGCTCTTGATCCTTTCTATATATATATATATATATATATATATATCACTTAGACCTAGTAATCTAGTTGGTTAACTGTCGGGTCAACCTATATTAACTGGAACCAAATGGGTTGGTTAACTATATTTATTTCTTTGGATTGGTTAAGTTTGGAACCATATTTATTTGGGTTGGTTATAGTTTCAACCCGGTTAATCATTTTTCGACTCATATTTTATTCTAAATCCAAATTAAAAGTTCTTTCGACCTATATTCGTATTTTACAAATATTTTAGCGCTTATTATATTATATATATATATAATTTGTAGAGATCAATAGGTACATTACGTATGATAAAAGGAATGACATTTATTTTTTAATATAATTAATAACCTCATTATACTACAATTTTTCTAGACACTGATCCTGTTAATAATTTTTATTATTATAAATTTATATTAATAAATATGAATAATAACAACCCCACCCCATCCCCACCCACCCCATCCCACCCACCCTACCCCCAACCCTACCTTACCCACCCCACCCTACCCGATCAACCCTACCCCTACCCACCCCATCCACCCCTAACCCACCCCCCCACCCCTTATGTACTCCACCCCCACAAAAAACATAATATTATGTGATTATGTATACACTCCACCCCACCCCCTACCCCACCCTTCCCACCTTACCCCCACCACCCACTCTACCCCTACCCTACCCCCACCCCCATCCACCAACGCACCCCACCCGACCCAAATCCCACCCACCCACCCTACCCTACCCCACCCTACCCCTACCCCACTCCACCCCACCCTACCCCACCCCACCCACCCTACGCCTACCCCACCCTACCCCTACCCTTACGCCACCCATGCACCCCACCCAACCCCCACCCTACCCCACCCCACCCCACCTCACCCCACCCCTACCCTACCCCTACCTTACCCCCACACTACCCCACCCACCCTACCTTTACCCCACCCACCCACCCTACCCCACCCTACCCCACCCACTCTACCCCCCACCCCCACCCACCCACCCTACCCCCACCCCACGCACCTACCCTACCCCCACACCACCCCTACCCCACCCCTACTAAAAAAAATAATATTATGTGATTATGTAAAAAAATAATATTACCCTACCCCACCCCACCCACCAAAAAAAATAATATTTTGTTACTGTTCTCACTCCTCTTTTCTTATGATAGATTATAATAATAAAATTATCTTAAGCACAAATTATAATTAAATACTATTATATTTTAGTTATTTATTTATGATACAATCACAATATAAAAAATATATAATATTATAACAATTAATACAAATAAATATTTACATGAAACATCTTAAAATGGTTAATATGGTTAATATGATTTTTAACCATAACCATATGGTTCCAACCCACATTATCCATATTAAAAATGGTTAATATGGTTTAATTTCTTAAATGGTTGGGTAATCATATTTTAAAAACCAAAACCAACCCATAACCATATTTTGCCAGGTCTAATATCACTGTTAGATTTGTATATAGCGCGATAAAATAGATTTTAAAAAATTTCATACAAACTATCACCATAATCATATTTTGTGCATAATTATCAATCAATAGAAAAAAAGAAGAAGAAAAAAAGATCAGATTCATACCCTTGTAGAAACTAGCTTCCTCATGTACGAATTCGCCTCCAATTTCTATTCACGTTTAACTTGAATCTACCGAATTTGATTCCTTCCTCTGATCAACGTTAGAGCAGATAAAGTCAAGTACTCCCTCCGTTTTAGAATGTAAGATCATTATTATTTTTTAAAAATTTATATAAAATATTTAAAAATAAATATTAATATTAATATTTTAAAATTTTGATAATACATAGATAAATATTGTAAACACTATTTAAAAAGTACTACTCATTTTTATATACTCTTCCGTTTCAAAATTAATTAAATATATAATTTGATTTTTGAGGTCAAACGACGTCATATTAAACTTCAAAATTGATATGAATCATCAAAGTTTATAATGAAATAAATTTTGTAATTAATATTTTTCGTTATATACTATATAATTATAATAATTGTATCAACCAAAATTAAATAAATTCATATAAGTTTGAAGTTTAATATATCGTCGTATTATCGCAAAAATTAAATTGTATCTCTAATTCTAAAATAGATATTATGGAACGAATCAGTGTTGGTAAATCATAGATCATTGTTGCCAGCTTATTATCACCAATTGAATTCCATTGCCACCATAGCACAAATAATGATTGATATATTAATTACATTGTTACTAATTATTAGTAAATTATCTAGTAATTTTTAAAAGTTTATAATTTTTTAATGTATAAACAAATTTAAATTATAGTTTAAAATATGTTATTATTAGTAAGGGTATAATAGTCCAAACGATATTTTTTTATTCAATCATTTAATTAATCCTGAAAAAAACAAGCATAACATGAAATTATTTTAAATTATCACATGAATAATCTCATAAAAAACAAACATGCGACTATTTAATCCCATCATTAATAATCATGTAATTATAATCTATGATTATAATTCTTGCAAATAAACATGACCCTAGTGATATTTGTTTTACCATATAGTAGTGAACATGTCTATTGAAATTGTTTGTGTACATCTGTTTAGTAAATTTCTTTTAATAATTAAATTTATTTATTGCAGAGATAAATTTGTATTTATTAAAAATATATCAAAGAATAAAACGCATCCCCAACAGATTATATTCTATTTTTTTGAAAAAACGATGTGTCTTGTGTCACGTATTGTGTTACATCTGTGTCCCGTGTCAGTGCTTCAAAGAATAGCGCCAAAAAGGGGTGGGTGCAAAGTACATTCGTAGTGGGAGGACTGAAAGAAATAAGCAACATACGAGGAGTTATATATAATCCACTCTATCAATGATGCAATTCAAAATAACCAAGTGAAATGTTAGAAGAAAATCTACCCCTTCAACAGTTCTACAATAAAGAAGAGAAGAAAGGAAAACGTAAGCAAGTCCCCCCGGAACTGAGAAACTCGTAATCAGAAAGTGAGTCGGTAAAAACGAATTTCTACCAACCAACCTGCTAGTCAGCTAATCTGCCAGCAAATAATTAGCCATTGAGTCGGTCATTCCCCAGTGAAAAAGGTTATAGAATAATGAATGTGACGTGGGTTAGAAAGTAATTATGTAATCTCATATTTCTAGAAGTAGAGTATTAACTATAGTTATTAAGCTTGATGAGTTCTATAAGTGTCTTTTGTATTCTCAAAGAGTCTTGAAGTCTTATTCTAGAATACTCCACTCCTAGATTAAATAGGAGATTGCTGTAACCCATGAAGCATGAAAAAATAAGAAGTCTAGCCGTCAATAATATAAGAATATGTTCTGCAGGAGCAGCAGGACTGCAAAGTCTATTGCTCTCATCTTTCTAATAAAAGTTTAGTTTAATCAATATCCTTGATAAATTCCTATTTTTGCTCATTGTGCTTTCGTTTGTCCCAACAAATTTGGTATCAAAGCAATTTTTTTAAGACCACATCCTGCTATCATGAGTTCAAATTCAGTCCCTACGTTGTTTGCATATTCTCCAAGTCAAATCCCTATATTTGAAGGGGAACACTATGAGTACTGGAGCAGTCAAATGGAAACTGTCTTCATATCTCAAGACCTTTGGGATATTATTGAGACTAGTTATGAAGAACCACCTGGAACTAGAGATTGGTCACAAGCACAACAAAAGTTGTACAAGGAGAACAAAAAGAAAGATGCTACAGCACTCCGATTTATACAGCAGGGGGTAAGCAAATCAATTTTTTCTAGAATTTTTGGAGTCAAAAAAGCTAAAATTGCATGGGAGATTTTGCAAAAAGAATTTCAAGGATCTGCCAAGGCCATTACTTTAAAACTTCAGACATTATGGAGAAATTATGATAATCTGTCAATGAAAGAAAGTGAAAGCATTCGAAATTTCTCTTCAAAAGTTGTTGAAATAGTAAATCAAATCAAGGGTTGTGGTGACATCATTGAAGATAAAAGAGTGATTGAGAAAGTTTTGAGGAGTCTTCCTCCCAAATTTGATCATGCTATCGCAGCCATAGAAGAATCCAAAGATCTGTCCAAAATGTCCATACATGAGTTAACCGGTTCACTACAAGCTCATGAACAGAGGATTAATAGGTCCTTACATCAACCCGTGGAACAAGCTTTTCAGTCCAAACTGAGAATTTCAGATAAGAATGCCAACAGGTCAGATTATGAAAAAAATCAAAATTCTTTTTCAAGTATGAATCAGCAGCTAGGAAGAGGAAGAAGAGAGAAAACTTACAGTCACAACTCAAAGAAAGAAAGAAGTGGAAGCTCACAACAAAGTTTCAATAATGCAAATTCTCAGTGTATCATCTGCAAAAGATCTAACCATGAATCCCTAGATTGCAGATTTAAATGTACAAGATGTTGAGTGCCTAATCATTCTCAAAGAGACTGCTGGTTTGAAAACAAAAAGGAGCAAAATAAAGCTAAGTTCACAAAGAAAAGTGATAATGAACACCTATTTTACTCTTGTTTACTTACTGAAAGTGAGTCGCAAAATTTATGGTATTTGGACAGCGGTTGCAGTAGCCATATGATGGGAAATAAAGACTTTTTTGTATAACTTGATCACAGCTTCACTTCTCAAGTAAAGCTTGGAGACGGAAAGTTAAAGAAAGCTCTCGGAAAAGGTGTTATTGATGTCCACACCAAAGGAGGTAACAAAAGATTAATATCTGATGTTCTTTATGTGCCAAATTTATCTAAAAATCTCTTGAGTGTTGGTCAGTTGTTAAACAAAGGCTATCAGGTTATCTTTGATGATAGCAAATGCGAAATTGTTGACAAGAAAAATAACTTGACAGTAGCAAAAGTTGAAATGTCTAAAAATAAGGTGTTTCCTTGTGACACCCCCAAATCCGAGTATTTCGATTCCACGGGGTTTGGTGTTCACTGCACAAATATCATCTATCTATCTACCCATAAAAATGCAAATCATACAATAGATATAATTAAAATCTTCTCCTTAAAAGGATTAAATCATCCGAATAATAAATACAATCCCAGGTTAAACTAACCTTAAAACATCTGTGCGAAATTCTAACAATAAGTCTTAAACAACATCTTTAACTTAAGTCTTAAACAAATACATCATATAAAATAACAAGTCATATCAAATAACAAGTCTCCATCATTTGCTAACTTTGCCCTTGCCCTTACTAGTGGAAGGTTCGTCAGCTCTTTCGTTCTTAACTGCAATGTTATTATCAAACAAGAGTGAGCACAAATGCCCACAAGTATAAAAATGAAATAACAGTATAATAACATGCGAATACATCAAAGACATCTGAATAAAAGCTAAACTTTTGAATCAAGAGTGAATAACAAGAATCAAAAAATTATGAGGGTCATAAGACCTTGAACTATGTCCTAGGTTAACAAGGGTTATACTTGAAACCTTTAACAGTCATAAGACTATGGACCTTCTTCTCGTACTTAGGGGGATCAGCCCTTAGTACCATACTGTGCACAATATCTTAACGCTAAAGCGTAAATAATCCCCTATACGGGATTGTTCATCTCAGTTTGACATTCGAGTCCGCACCAAAGAAAGTTTGGTTTGGATAATTCTTCAAGGGTTCTGAAATTTAGAACGCTCATCAACTATGGACTAGTTGAATCATTAAGGGTTCACTAGTCTAATAAGGTTTAACAATAATGATATTTAATTTGAATAATAATAATCTCGAAACGTATACAATAGGACAATTATTATATAACTGAATCATGCTTTGAAAAGATAATCAATCTTTAATATAACATTTGAACTTGAATAATAGAATTGATAATTTACTCGAGGTAAATAATAAACTTGAACAATAATGACAAGTATAGGAAACTTGCTCAAATTTAAGAGTTTAAGTTTAGGAAACTTGCCTCGCGCGTAGATTATACTTTAACTAAGCACGTTCTTTGAATTAAATCCTACATACCATACATATACACAATACCAGTTAATTATAAATTAATTAATCAACGTAAACTCATTCTCGTTGTCTACTTTAATTATCGACTATACTTAGTCAATTTATCTCATTATCACATAATTTGTACATCATGAATAATAATCTAGTTAGGAATTCAATAATTTAAATCACATGTAATTATGTTATTTACATGTTTAAACAACTATTTTTATCATCACATTGTTCTTCTATCATATTTGTATGTTCATTACATCAATTCACTAACACTTGTTAGACTTTAATATTTTAAAAATCTCATTTCTGAATTTTCTGGAGAGTGGCACTGCGGCGCCACTGATACACGTGATCGTCGCGCTGCGGCGCGGTGGCACTGCAGTCGAACACTTGACGCTGTGGCGCCGTGGTTCGAGTCTTGGCGCTGCGGTGCGGTGGCGCTGCGGCGCGGGATCTCAGTTCTAGAGTTGGCGCCGCGGCGCGAGACTCCAGATTCTATTTCTCAGTTCGCGAAGAACACAGAGTTCAGCGAAAAGAACACTAAATAATCATTAATTTCACTAATTTAACATACCCACATGTTAATATTCACATATAATCATTACCTAACACCTGTAAAGTAATTTTAATCCATTAAAACACATAATCGCAGAATTAAATCATGTAAAATTGGATTGTTCTTGATGTTCTTGAAGTTAATGAACAAAATCATAAATTTAACACTATGAATTCATTATAACACCGAATCCGTTCGTTTAAGGCTTGGTCTCTTCGTATCAACATGCATAATAATGTAAGAGTGTAAAATTTAGGGATAATATACGATCACTACATAAAATTTCACGTATAAGGCCATAAGGCCAAAACCCAAACTCTGTAATTTTGCAGCAATCATATACGACGTAAAATTATGAATTGATGATATGGAATCATGCAATATATATATAAAACACATATATTCACATATATTCATATAAGCCTTACAAATTCCCATTATAAAACTTTACAGTACTTGAAAACCATATGTATAAAAACTTAAATACGTAAAAGTAGAAATTGAGTTTGGGAGAAATTACCTAGAGTATAAACTAATGGAAGAGATGATCAGTGGTGATTCTTTCACAAGTAATTGATAATTATACACTCAAGCTTTTCTCTCAAATTTCTCAATCTTTCTCTCTGTGAACTCTAAAGACTTAGGAAATAATAAGGAAGAAATAAAAGACGTAAGATAATAAGGGAGAAAACTGACGCGCATCATGGTCAGTTGCCCATCATGGGTTAACTGGCCATAACTCCCTCTAAGGCCACGTTTGGCTAGATTAATATTTACAAAACCCATTAATTTAATAAAACTTTTACAATATAGTTTTAATTAATGTCACATCCACTTGCACAATAATCCATATATCTTATTTAATTTAATATAAATAAAATATAATAACTTCTTATAAATTCATATAGTCATATAATTAATATCTCATTAATAAATAATGTCAATTTATTAAATCTCTAATTAATAATTAAATTAATTAAATACCAATATGCTTATTAAATATTTCTATTAATACAATAAGCTCACATAATCACATACTTTGATAATAAAAATTCTCTACATTAATTTAATAATTACAACACATATAATTAAATTAATCTACCACAGTTGCATCAATTAATTATTAAATCTAATAATTAAATCATCGAAAATATTTATTTAATTCAATAAATATTAAAATTAAATTACAAAATTCTCGTTCGTCACATCTTTCCCCCTTTAAAAGGATTCTGTCCCCAGAATCACGACTCAATAAATTCGACCCGTTACATTCTCCCCACTTACAAAGATTCTGTCCCCAGAATCGTATATACATATTTAAGTAAATAAATGAGAGTAATTCTTCATCATATTCTCTTCGAGTTCCCACGTAGCTTCTTCAGCGTTGTGGTTCCTCCAAATTACCTTAACAGAAGGTATAACTTTATTTCTGAGAACTTGTTCTTTTCGGTCGATAATTTGGACATGAATTTCTTCGTAAGATAAGTCTTTCTCAAAAAGTAGGGGTTCGTACTCGATTACATGCTTGTAATCAGGCTTGTAGGGTCGTAACACAGAAACATGGAAGACGTTATGGATATTCTCGAGTGCTGGAGGTAAGGCTACCTCATACGCAACTTCTCCGATTCTTCTCAGTACTTCAAAGGGTCCAATGAATTTTGGGTTCAATTTCCCTTTCTTTCCGAATCTGATCTTTCCTTTCCAGGGAGAGACCTTCAAGAAAACATAACTACCTGATTCAAACTCGATATTTTTATGATGTGGGTCAGCGTATTTTTTCTGTCGATCTTGAGCCGCTACCAGTCGTGCTCGGATCACTTTGACTATTTCTGCTGTCTGCTGTACCAATTATGGCCCTAGCAATTGTCTCTCACCAACTTCATCCCAGTAAAGTGGAGTTCTGCATTTTTTGTTGTATAAAGCTTCATAAGGCGGCATGCCAATACTAGCGTGATAACTGTTGTTGTAGCCGAACTCTACTAATGGTAGGTGATCATCCCAATTTTCTTTAAAGTCCATCACACAGGCTCTTAGCATATCTTCTAATGTCTGAATCGTTCTCTCACTCTGTCCGTCTGTTTGAGGGTGGTAAGCTGTACTCATTCGCAATTGTGTACCCATGCATTCCTGAAGACGTTTCCAGAAATTTGATGTGAAGCGCGGATCCCTATATGAAACAATTGATACCGGAACTTCGTGCCTTGAAACAATCTCTTTTATGTATAGCCTAGCCAACTGATCTAAGTTGAATCTTATTTTGATCGGAAGGAAGTGTGCAGATTTTGTCAGTCGGTCAACGATAACCCATACTGCGTCGTAGCCTTTCTGAGTCGTCGGAAGGCCAACCACGAAATCCATTGTAATATGCTCCCATTTCCATTCTGGGATTTCCAACGGTTGAAGTAATCCACTTGGTCTCTGATGTTCTGCTTTTACCTTCTGATAGGTCAGACACTTGGCAACACATTCTGTAACATCACGTTTCAAATTCGGCCACCAAAAATGTTATCGAAGATCTTGGTACATTTTGGTACTACCAGGGTGAATCGAATATCGTGAACTATGAGCCTCGCTTAAAATATCTTCCTTAATCTCTTGTACTGGCGGTACCCAAATTCTACTCTCAAATCTCAGTATTCCTTCCTTATCCATCTTAAATCTCGGTTCGGTTCCTTCAGATATCTTCTTTGTCACCTTTTTGCATTCATCATCCTGAAGCTGAGCCTCCTTCACTTTATCTAGTAGAGTTGTACCAGATTGCATCTGAAATAGCTTCTCATCAATCTCCATTGGATACTTTACTTCCAATTCCAGTTTCTCCATTTCTGTGATTAGCTCCTCTTGAGCAGTCAACATCATCAATTTCTCACGACCCTTTCTACTTAAGGCATCGGCAACCACATTCGCCTTACTCGGATGGTATAAAATCTCACAGTCATAATCCTTGATTAATTCCAACCATCTCCTTTGACGCATATTCAAATCCTTTTGTGTGAAAATATATTTCAAACTCTTGTGGTCCGTATATATCTCACACTTCTCCTCGTAGAGATAGTGCCTCCAAATTTTTAAAGCAAAAGCAACTGCAGCTAACTCCAAATCATGGGTTGGATATCCCTTCTCGTAATCCTTCAACTGTCGTGATGCATACGCGATGACTTTACCATTTTGCATTAGCACACAGCCAAGTCCTTTATGCGACGCATCACTAAAAATAACAAAATTGCATGTATCATCCGGAAGAGATAACACAGGTGCCGTACTCAACCTCTTCTTTAATTCTTGGAAGCTCTCCTCACATTTCTCCATCCAAACAAATTTCACATCTTTTCGAGTTAAATTCGTTAACGGAGTTGCGATCTTGGAAAAATCTTGAATGAATCTTCTATAATATCCCGCCAATCCAAGAAAACTTCTTACTTCTGACGGTGATCTCGGCTGTTCCCAGTTAATCACGGCTTCTACTTTGAATGGATCAATCGATATTTCGTTTTTATCGATCACGTGACCAAGAAATTATACTCACTCGATCCATAATTCGCATTTCAAAAATTTAGCGTACAACTTCTCCCTTCTCAATACTTCCAACGTTAACCTCAAATGTTCTTCGTGTTCTTCTTTGGTTTTGGAATATACCAGAATGTCGTCTATAAAGACCACCACGAATTTGTCTAAAAATGTCTTGAACACACCATTCATTAGTCCCATAAATGCTGCAGGAGCATTCGTTAGACCAAACGACATTACTAAAAATTCATAGTGACCGTATCGCGTTCTGAACGCTATCTTTGGTACATCCTCTGGCCTCACCTTCAGTTGGTGATAACCACTCCTCAAGTCTATCTTGGAAAAGTATCTTGCTCCCTTTAATTGATCAAACAGATCGTCGATTCTTGGTAATGGATATCTATTCTTAATCGCGACCTTGTTCAGTTCTCTGTAGTCAATGCAGAGCCGCATCGATCCGTCCTTCTTTTTCACAAACAACACCGGCACTCCCCACGGCGATACGCTCGGTTGAATGTACTTTTTGTCCAGCAATTCTTGTAGTTGAACCATCAGTTCTTTCATCTCTACTGGTGCCATTCGGTATGGTGCTTTCGATATTGGAGCGGTTCCGGGCGCCAAATCGATCACGAAATCTACCTCTCTATTTGGTGGAAGTCCTGTCAAATCGTCTGGAAATACATCGACGAAGTCCCTTACAATCGGTATTTCTTCTACCTTCGGATTCTCTTTTCGACTGTCGACTATGTAAGCTAAGTATCCTACACAACCTTGTCTTAACAACCTTTTGGCCTGCATCATCGTCAGACAACTCGCTTGTCTAGGTGACTTGCTACCATAAAACACAACCTTTGACGGAGTCATAAGGTTAATATGCTTCTTCTGACAGTCAATTATCGCCCCACAATTGGATAACCAATCCATACCCAAAATAACGTCAAATTCCCCAAGCCGAATAGGGATAAGATCTACGTTCATGATATTACCCTTAATGTCCACCCTACAGTTCTTAAACACGTACTTAACAGGAATTATCTCTCTATTCGTAATTTCTATATTCATGGGATATTTCAACTCATCCATAAGCAAATCTAAACTATTAGCAAAGTCTTCGGATATAAAGGAACAAGTAGCACCCGAATCAAATAAAACATAAGCATTAATTTCATTGATCGGAATGATATCTGACACCACCTCACGAGACTGGATTGCGTCCTGCACTGTCATATTGAAAGTTCTAGCAGTCGGTCAGTTTGTTGCAGGTGGTCCGGTAATGGTTAAGGTATTTCCACTGCTATTTCCACGGTTAGCTCCTTGCACTGCTCCTCCTGATCCTTTCTTGGGGCAATCTCTTGCTAGATGATCCTTAGAACCACAGTTAAAACAAGCACCCTTCTTTGGGTTTGGACAGTTTGGTGCTATGTGGCCTTCATGACCACAGTTATAGCACACTCGCTTCCCTTTCATGCAAACTCCCAGATGAGCTTTTCCAGAGTTTGAGCACGCTTCAATTTTCTTCTTTTGCCCACCTTGTTGACTTCCAGCTGACGAATTATCCGTCCACTTCCTCTTCTGATTATGAGTACTCCCAATGTTACTCCCACCAGTCTTGTTATTTCCTTCACCTTCACTCTTCTTCTTCTTCTGCTCTTGATTGTACTTGGTCACCGCATCGCTCCCACCTTCAGCGAGGATGGCCTTTTCTAGTACTCCGGCAAATGTGTTTATTTGAAACATTGACACCTTACTATAAACCCAAGGCTTTAGTCCTTGTTCAAATCTTCTGGCCTTTCTTTCGTCAGTGTGTACTTGGTACGGGGCAAACCTTGCCAACTCATCGAATTTAGCTGCGTATTCAGGTACGCTCATGTTTCCTTGCTTCAGTTCCAGAAATTGAATTTCCATCTGATTCTGCGAACTAGTTGGGAAGTACATTTCGAAAAAGATTTCTTTAAATCTCTCCCACATAATTACACCTTCACCTCCTCGTACTTTGTTTGCTTGCCACCAATAGCTAGCCTCAGAATTCAGCATAAACGTTGTGAAAGCGGCCTTCTGGTCTTCTCTAACCCTAGCAACGTCGAATACTTTCTCCGTTTCCATGACCCACGTTTGAGCCTCGATTGGGTTCCTGGAACCTTTGAACTCTGGCGGTCCCACCGCCTTGAAGTCTTTAAACGTTGTGTTTGGTGGAGCTTGAGGTTGATTGTTCATTGCTCCCGTCAGTAAGTTCACCAACTGCTGAACAGGATTAGCGTTGGCGTTATTATTATTATTGGTTGACTCTTCCTGAGCCGGTTGACGTTGTTGTCTTCTCCTTGGCGGCATATTTCTGATAAAATAAATGCTTATTAGGACTTTATTTATTTCTCTAAATAGTTAAGGCATTACTCAATAATTTAACACATCATCTCAAACAACTTAATATATTTAATTCAACTCAAAGTTTTTACATCAAACTATAACATAACTGCTATTTACATCAACTATCCTGAAATAAAGAATCCATAGGATTTAAAATATTAACATATTCCTTCGTCCATAAACACATCGAAATTTACATATAAAAACTAATTAAGTCTTTCACATAATTAAACGGATTCTAATCCTGTCTATCAAGGTGTTGAATAGCCTTGCCACGCTCCTCATCCAAGATACGAGACATCGTCCTGCGATCCAACATATACGACGAAAGTCCTTCGAACTGGATGGGGTATCTCAAAACTCGTTTCTGAGCCTCATCCATTGCATGAATAAGTGTGGAGTATGTCTCTTCAAACTTTGCCTTCTTTGCGCGACTATCATCTTCTGCACGATCAGCTCGACATGATTCTCTTACCCATCCTTCCTCTGCTATTTTCAGTCTTCCGGAGGTTTCTTTCAGTTCCTTTTTCAGCTTCTCTATCTCCTCGGTCTTATCTTCGGGTTGACCCTTCTCATGGACCAAATCCCATTCTACATTTCCCAATCGTGTGTGAAGAGTCGAAATCTCCCTCTCCTTCTCCTCTAAAGTAGACTGCTGAATAGTCGCTCGCTCAGTCAATTCCTGAACCTCGTCTTGTAATTCCACGTTACGGTCGTATAACGTGTCATACATCTCTGCATCAACGGTTTACCGTGATAACTCCTCTTCTTCCTCTTCCTCATCAAACTCCTCCTCAGGATCCTCCTCAGGATCAGTCTCGGGCTCATGCTCCTAACCAACAACGGTGATCAATGGAGATGACTCCCTCTGAACTAACTATTCCCTAATAACATGTATGTCTCGGGGCTCCTCCTCTGTAGGTACTACAGGTAATCGGGGTTCTTCCTCCCCAGCTTGACTAGCTTCTCCAACATTCGTCATCCTGACAACAAAATTTTAAGTTTTAGTTACTAAGTCGTACTAACGTGCACATAAATTAACACATAGACACATAATGTATTTTATTATCTTCAATGAATTACCAAAAATTCATTTCTTAAAACTCGATAAGAGTTTTCCTTTACTATCTTCTTTCTATAAGGTTACTACCTAAGGTTGTTCCCCCACCTAAGATTCATAACCTACAGCTCTGATACCAACCTGTGACACCCCCAAATCCGGGTACTTCGATTCCACAGGATTTGGTGTTCACTGCACAAATATCATCTATCTATCTACCCATAAAAATGCAAACCATACAATAGATAGAATTAAAATCTTCTCCTTAAAAGGATTACATCATCCGACTAATAAATACAATCCCAGGTTAAACTAACCTTAAAACATCTGTGCGAAATTCTAACAATAAGTCTTAAACAACATCTTTAACTTAAGTCTTAAACAAATACATCATATAAAATAACAAGTCATATCAAATAACAAGTCTCCATCATTTGCTAACTTTGCCCTTGCCCTTACTAGTGAAAGGTTCGTCAGCTCTTTCGTTCTTAACTGCAATGTTATTATCAAACAAGAGTGAGCACAAATGCCCACAAGTATAAAAATGAAATAAAAGTATAATAACATGCGAATACATCAAAGACATCTGAATAAAAGCTCGACTTTTGAATTAATAGTGAATAACAAGAATCAAAAAATTATGAGGGTCATAAGACCTTGAACTATGTCCTAGGTTAACAAGGGTTATACTTGAAACCTTTAACAGTCATATGACTATGGACCTTTTTCTCGTACTTAGGGGGATCAACCCTTAGTACCATACTGTGCACAATATCTTAACGCTAAAGCGTAAATAATCCCCTATACAGGGTTGTTCATCTCAGTTTGACATTCGAGTCCGCACCAAAGGAAGTTTGGTTTGGATAATTCTTCAAGGGTTCTGAAATTTAGAACGCTCATCAACTATGGACTAGTTGAATCATTAAGGGTTCACTAGTCTAATAAGGTTCAACAATAATGATATTCAATTTGAATAATAATAATCTCGAAACGTATACAATAGGACAATTATTGTATAACTGAATCATGCTTTGAAAAGATAATCAATCTTTAATATAACATTTGAACTTGAATAATAAAATTGATAATTTACTCGAGGTAAATAATAAACTTGAACAATAATGACAAGTAGGGTTAGGAAACTTGCTCAAATTTAAGAGTTTAAGTTTAGGAAACTTGCCTCGCGCGTAGATTATACTTTAACTAAGCACGTTCTTTAAATTAAATCCTACATACCATACATATACACAATACCAGTTAATTATAAATTAATTAATCAACGTAAACTCATTCTCATTGTCTACTTTAATTATCGACTATACTTAGTCAATTTATCTCATTATCACATAATTTGTACATCATGAATAATAATCTAGTTATGAATTCAATAATTTAAATCACATGTAATTATGTTATTTACATGTTTAAATAACTATTTTTATCATCACATTATTCTTCTATCATATTTGTATGTTCATTACATCAATTCACTAACACTTATTACACTTTAACATTTTAAAAATCTTATTTCTGAATTTTCTGGAGAGTGGCACTGCGGCGCCACTGATACACGTGATCGTCGCGCTGCGGCGCGGTGGTGCTGCAGCCAAACACTTGACGCTGTGGCGCTGTGGTGCCGTGGTTCGAGTCTTGGCGCTGCAGTGCGGTGGCGCTGCAGCGCGGGATCTCAGTTCTAGAGTTGGCACCGCGGCGCGAGACTCCAGATTCTGTTTCCCAGTTTGCGAAGAACACAGAGTTCACCAAAAAGAAAACTAAATAATCATTAATTTCACTAATTTAACATACCCACATGTTAATATTCACATATAATCATTACCCAACATCTGTAAAGTAATTTTAACCCATTAAAACACATAATCACAGAATTAAATCATGTAAAATTGGACTGTTCTTGATGTTCTTGAAGTTAATGAACAAAATCATAAGTTTAACACTATGAATTCATTATAACACCGAATCCGTTCGTTTAAGGCTTGGTCTCTTCGTATCAACATGCATAATAATGTAAGAGTGTAAAATTTAGGGATAATATATGATTACTACATAAAATTTCACGTATAAGGCCATAAGGCCAAAACCCAAACTCTGTAATTTTGCAGCAATCATATACGACGTAAAATTATGAATTGATGATATGGAATCATGCAATATATATATAAAACACATATATTCACATATATTCACATAAGCCTTACAAATTCCCATTATAAAACTTTACAGTACTTGAAAACTATATGTATAAAAACTTAAATACGTAAAAGTAGAAATTGAGTTTGGGAGAAATTACCTAGAGTATAAACTAATGGAAGAGATGATCAGTGGTGATTCTTTCACAAGTAATTGATAATTATACACTCAAGCTTTTCTCTCAAATTTCTCAATCTTTCTCTCTGTGAACTCTAAAGACTTAGGAAATAATAAGGAAGAAATAAAAGACGTAAGATAATAAGGGAGAAAACTGACGCGCATCATGGTCAGTTGCCCATCATGGGTTAAATGGCCATAACTCCCTCTAAGGCCACGTTTGGCTAGATTAATATTTACAAAACCTATTAATTTAATAAAACTTTTACAATATAGTTTTAATTAATGTCACATCTACTTGCACAATAATCCATATATCTTATTTAATTTAATATAAATAAAATATAATAACTTCTTATAAATTCACATAGTCATATAATTAATATCTCATTAATAAATAATGTCAATTTATTAAATCTCTAATTAATAATTAAATTAATTAAATACCAATATGCTTATTAAATATTTCTATTAATACAATAAGCTCACATAATCACATACTTTGATAATAAAAATTCTCTACATTAATTTAATAATTACAACACATATAATTAAATTAATCTACCACAATTGCATCAATTAATTATTAAATCTAATAATTAAATCATCGAAAATATTTATTTAATTCAATAAATATTAAAATTAAATTATAAAATTCTCGTTCGTCACATTCCTCTTGTCATACCAATAGAGGAAAACCTTGCTTTAAGAAGTGAAAATCTAGATATATCCTACTTGTGGCATTTGAGATATGGGCAAAATTATAGGGGTATGAAATTGTTGAAAGAAAAAAATATGGTGGTTGGATTGCCTGCTATAGAGAATAATGGAAGAGTTTGTGAAGGTTGTGTCTATGGAAAAATGCATAGACTTCCATTTCCAAAAACCTCATAGAGAGCTAAAGCCCCTTTAGAATTGGTGCATTCTGACATATGTGGTCGTATGAGGACTCCATCTCTCAACAATAAGAGATATTTCATTCTCTTTGTTGATGACTATACAAGAATGATGTGGCTGTACTTCTTAAATGAAAAGTCAGAAGCTTTCTCAATTTTTCTTCAATTCAAAGCTCTAGCAGAAAAGCAAAGTAGATGTCAAATGAAAACTTTACGGATAGATCGTGGTGGAGAATTTATATACACACCGTTCATGAATTACTGCAAGGAGAATGTAATTCAAAGGCAGCTCACTGTTAGTAGAAGTCCACCACAAAACGGTGTGGAGGAAAGAAAGAATCGCACTATCGTAGAGATGACTCGTAGTATGGTGTAAGAAAAAAGGCTTCCAAACAATCTATGTGCTGAAGCTATTCATACTTCTATCTATATTCTTAATCGATCCCCTACAAAAGCAGTTCGAAATAAAACTCCATTTGAGGCATGGAATAACAGGAAGCAACTTGTTAATCACTTCAAGGTTTTTGGATGCATTGCTTATGGCATGAACACATCACACAACATGGACAAGTTTGACAAGAAAGGTGAAAAGTACGTGTTTAATGCCTATAGTGATGAGTTTAAGGGTTTTAGACTGCTTAATCCCAAGACAAATCAGCTTGTAGTATCTAGAGATGTCATCTTTGATGAAATGGCAGCTTGGGAGTGGAAGGATGATTCTTCTCAAGATCAAAAGTCATACGAATGTAAAGAATCATCATCTTTTCAAGAAGATGGAAATCAAGAAAGCAACCTGCAGCATGAATTAATAAGAAGTTCCTCTAGAATTCCATCATCAATTCATGATCATTTCGATTCGGAATCACTTCCAAGAAAGGCACTGTGAGACCCCAGATTTTATGAATAAATATTTAATTTTCTCGAAATATTTTTTTAATATTAAGGTGTGGATTTGAGATAATGTTATAGTTGTGGGTAGTATTTATAAATTTTGTAAAGTATGCAAGTTGTCATATTATATTCGATTGGTCAGGGAATATTCTTTGTGTCGGGAAATATTCGTACGATGGCACAATCATTGGTGGACCCCACAATGGAATTATTGTCGGATTGAGAAAACGACAAAAATATTTTTATGAAAATAACGGCGGAAGTTTTACCATTAATACTGTTGAACTACTCGATAGTAAAAGTACAGTAATACGCGTGGTTGCATAGTAGCACACGGTATTGATTATTGATGCTTATGTGAGAAGTTACTCAGTTTTGCTTATTTTATAGACTCTCATTTACCTATTTTTCAAAATAATCGGTAAAATTTATTTAAAGGTGTGGCCCACATGTGGGGGCCACATGTGGGGCTCATATGTGTTGAAAAATTGATTTTGGAAATGGGGGTGGGAGAGAGTTACGTAGGGGAAGGAGTTTATATATATAAGATTGTGATGTGTGTGTATATATATAATATTATATGTGTGAGTGGAGAGTGGTGGAAGAAAAGGAAGAGTGAAAGTGATGTGTGTGAGTGGAAAATGGTGGAAAAGTAATTATATGAAAGTGATGGGTGTAAGATGTATTTGTGTGTGATAGTAATGTGTAAGAGTGTAGTGAACTTGATTATTAGGTGGGTGGGGGATTGATGTTGGTTATGGGGGAGAAAAATTAAGTGGTGTATATATAATATTGATATATATAAGTTAAAAACATGTGTTTATATATATGTATTATATTTTAACTTTTGTTGAAATCTTATTGGTTAGTTGCTTGACTTAGTTGTTAGTTGATTGAAGAAATAATGCTGCAAAATAATTTCGTTCATGAACAGTGCACTTCCATTCTCCTATAAATAGAAGCTCATTCCTTCATTATTTCTTACAAATTCACTGAAACTCTAGAGAGAGGAAATTATAGAGAGAAAGAAGAAAAGTATTCTGCTACTTCCCTACTCTTATATCAAGTTTCTTTTACGGTAAGTGATGTTATTTGTTGTACTCATGAAGAGAACTTCTGTTATTCCATTATTTATTATTCTGTTAAAATAACCTGTATACGCGGGCTACCCTATACATGGTGAAATTCTTCTAATATTCCGTTCTTTATTATTCTGTCAGAATATCCTGTCTGTGCGTTTACGCCCGACCTGATTCCATTATTTATTATTCTGTCGGAATATCCTGTCTGTGCGTTTACGCCGGACCTGGTTCCATTATTTATTATTCTGTCGGAATATCCTGTCTGTGCGTTTACGCCGGACCTGGTTCCATCTTTATTATTATTCTGTTGAAATATCCTATCTGTGCGTTTTACGCCGGACCTGGTTCCGTCTTTATTATTATTCTGTTGGAACATCCTGTCTGTGTGTTTTACACCGGACCTGGTTCCGTCATTATTATTCTTTTGGAACATCCTGTCGGTGAAAATTTTGCATGACCTGGTTCTGTTATTATTATTCTGTTGGAATAACCTGTCTATGCGAAGTACCGCATGCATGTTGATTTCTTTTGTTATTCCATTCTTTATTATACTCAGTTGGTTAAAGTTTTAACTTCTATACTCCATGAAATTAGTGGAATATCTTTGATATTTGCGCTTCATCTAGTATCTTTTCATGGAAATATTCTTCTAAGAATTCTTAAATTTTACTCCACAAAGCAGTATCATATTGACAATTTGGACGTTGTTAATTCCTGGATAAATTAATTCTTGAACTTGTTTTATTGAATTCTTATATCATTGTCATCATCCTCATGTTTATATTTTGTTAAAAGTCATCTATGGCCTTTAGTGCATAGATGGACTTGGTATGATTATGACTAGGGATTAATCGGTGTAATCATGACCGTAGTATTACAAATGATGTGGAAAAAGTCCTCATTGGCCCGTAGTGCATTGATGAATAGTTTTTGGTATGATTATGGCTATGGATTCTCTTTGGCCGTAGTGCAGAGATGAATTGTTTTATGACATGATCAGGACCGTTGATGAAAACATGATTATCTTTAGCCGTAGTGCATGGATAATTCGTGGTCGTGATACTAAAGAATATCCTTGGTCGTAGTGCAGGGGTGATTCGATGATGTGGATTATTTATTAAGCTGAGTCTCAGCGATAAAAGTCATGAAAAAACCTTTTAAATCATAAAAGATAGTAGATTTTATTCTTTACTTGACTCTTTTAATGGATTGCTTGATCCGCTGTAGTTAAACTTGATGTCTATTGTATTTTATCAGTTTAACATTGTTGAAGACTAATGATAATTTATTCTGCATTATCTTAGTCATAATATTTCTTACTAGGCTAGTTGAGCTCACCATTTCTTTCACGATTCTCTTCAGGAAATGAGAATATAGCTGGGACGAGTCGGGAAACGGAGTGATGGACCAGATGATAGCATTAGTAGTCCTCACTATTCTATGTAATAGTGTGATAATAATTGTAATGAGGACTCCTTTTGAGGATGGATACTCTGTAGAAGACAATATTTGTATTCAAACTCACAGTTTATGTTTTGTCGTATTGTACACGACAGTTATATTATTAAGTTGTATTTAAATTTTGTACCATGTAAGTGGCGACCCAAGATGGGTGACGTATACCAAATTTTGGGGGCGTCACAGTTGGTATCAGAGCTTAGGGATATGATCCCTAGCTAAGATGTGAGACTAGAACTAGGAGGGGAGAGACGGAAAATTCTTTCGCTAGTATGACCTACCTAAGTTCACTTGTTATTTAATTGGTCGGTCAGAGTATAGGGATGATATGTGATATGTTAATTAACCCTTGTTTTGTTGCAGTATTTGATAATTGCATCTGAAAATGTTGAGATAAGCAATGGAGCACAGGAGACCGTTGAGTCTCCACAGATCAATAATCAGGACAATGTGCAACAGGATGGCGATAATCCTCCTGTAAACAACAACACTGATCAATTGATGAACGATGTACGTTTAGGAGTTTTTTAGAATTCATGCAACATCAGACGAAGGCGGTTCCTATTCATAATGCAGGTAAAAATAATGGCAACCCACGGTTGGTCACCGCTAAGCAGTTCAAGGAGCTGGGACCGCCGGAGTTTTTGAGAAAGCCAGAACCACTTAAGGCGGAGACGTGGTTAAAGCAGATCACCAAGATATTTGATGTCTTGGGATGCTCATAGGAGCAAAAGGTTCCCTTTGCCACCTTTATATTGCGTGAAGAGACAGATTACTGGTGGGAATCTATAAAACTTACCCAGCCTGACGTACTGAAGATGTCTTGGGAGAAATTCCAGGAGTTGTTCAACGACAAGTACTTTCCCGAAAGCATTCGTCACATGAAGGAGGTGGAATTTATCAAGTTGGAGCAAAACAACATGACCGTGTCGTAGTACGAAGCCAAGTTTGCCGAGTTGTCCCAATTTGCGTCCCACTTGGTTGATAATGAAGAAAGAATGACGCAGATGTTTTTAAGAGGTTTGAAGCCTGAGATACGTCAATATCTTATTTCTCATAAACTGTGTTTGTATTCAGATATTGTTAATAGGGCTCAGTTATTGGAGCGCGATAACGAGTCAACCCAACCAAAAGAGTGCAGCCGACAAAATGATAACACCGGTGATAACAGTCATCAAAGAGGTGACAATAAGCGTTGAGGGAATCAACATACCCGAAATGGTAACCACTTCGGTGGTAATCATGGCCAAAACAATAAGAATGGACATTTCAAGAAGAGAATGTTCAACAATGACGTGAAGACGTCGGTACCCGCACTCGTTTCAAAGGAAGAAGAACGACCACCGGTCGTATGTTTCAAATGCGGACATGAGGGACACATCCGTCCAAACTGTACGCAGCAATCCAAAGCGTGTTTTAATTACGGAAGAGAAGGTCACCTAGCTCGATTTTGTCGTATGGTGAAGTCAAGTCTAGCTGGGATAGTGATGCCAAAGGATGTCCCAGACAAGCCAAAGCCGGTAGTTTAAGAGCGAGCATTTTTTTTCGTGACGAGGAACCTGAATAAAATTACAACGGTTATGTTAGTCATAAACTCTTGCGAAGTCTATACCGTGTTAGATATTGGTTCTATTCACTCCTTTATTTCACCTAGTTGTGTTCAATGTTTGAACTTAACTCCGGAGAAGTTAGACTTTGATATATCTGTTTAAACTCAGTTGGGAGAAACCTTCGTTACCTCCACTATTTATAAATCTTGTTCAAATCAACACTTTCACGTTACCTGTCGATCTTGTCTCTTTGAAAATACTTGCATTGATGTGATTTTTGGAAATGATTGGTTAACTGCTCATCATGCTTTTCGTAAGGTTGTTAGCTTTCATATTCCTAACCAACCTGTTATGCGAATTCAAGCAACCAAACTACTAAAGTCAATCATTGTCATATCAAGCCATAAGTAAAGATCCCCGTTCCTTTCGTTGTTGACTTCCTGGTGTGGAATGCACCGGAGCCAGACTTTCTGTAGGAGACGTTGTAAATGACGATGACAAGTTGATAGGTATCAATGTGACATGTTATTCAAGTCTGGGATAAGAGTCACAGTTTTGAATGATATTTCTACTGTTAATAAATTTCCTGACGTATTCTTGAAGACTTCTTAGCCTACCCCTAGAGCGTGAAATCAAATTTTGTATTGACCCCAGTACAAAATCCATTTCTTAAACCCTCAAATAATTCTTCAACCAAAACGAACGTATCAGGCGCCAAAGACGTTGGCTCGAGCTGTTAAAGATTACGATCGTACCATTTAATATCATCGTGGAAAAGCGAACGTGGTAGCTGACGCGTTGAGTAGAAGATCGTATGCGTTTACAAGTGCGAATGTACGAACCCACGTGAAGATAACGAATATACGAGTAGAATCGACTTTAATCGATAAAGTTAAAGCCGCTTAAGCTACATACTCAGAGCTGATGAATGTGAAGAAGAAGGTTCAAGAGGGCGTTATTCTAGAAGCAAGAATCGACAAAGAGAGGAAATCTCAACCCTCGATTTAATTGGCCCATTTGAAATCCTCGATCAAGTAGGAACTGTGGCTTATAGACTCGTTTTACCGCCAAGTATATAGCGTGTTCATAACATTTTTTAACGTATCGATGTTACGTAAATATGTGGACGACCTGAACCATATTATTGAATTAAAACTAGACGAGATTGCAGAAGATTTAACGTATGAGAAGATACGTGTTAACATCTTGGATAAGAAGGATCGTATTCGACGCTCAAAGGTTATACATCAAGAGTTAGAATTTGAAGTGAAGTCAAGGTATCCTCATCTGTTCGTCATACCAGGTACGTACGAAAATTTCGAGGGAGAAATTTCATAAGGAGGGGAGATTGTGAGACCCCAGATTTTATGAATAAATATTTAATTTTCTCGAAATATTTTTTTAATATTAAGGTGTGGATTTGAGATAATGTTATAGTTGTGGGTAGTATTTATAAATTTTACAAAGTATGCAAGTTGTCATATTATATTCGATTGGTCAGGGAATATTCTTTGTGTCGGGGAATATTCGTATGATGGCACAATCATTGGTGGACCCCACAACGGAATTATTATTGGATTGAGACAACGACAAAAATATTTTTATAAAAATAACGGCGGAAGTTTTACCATTAATACTGTTGAACTACTCGGTAGTAAAAGTACAGTAATACGCGTGGTTGTATAGTAGCACACGATATTGATTATTGATGCTTATGTGAGAAGTTACTCAGTTTTACTTATTTTATAGACTCCCATTTACCTATTTTTCAAAACAATCGGTAAAATTTATTTAAAGGTGGGGCCCACATGTGGGGCCCATATGTGTTGAAAAACTGATTTTGGAAATGGGGGTGGGAGAGAGTTACGTAGGGGAAGGAGTTTATATATATAAGATTGTGATGTGTGTGTATATATATAATATTATATGTGTGAGTGGAGAGTGGTGGAAGAAAAGGAAGAGTGAAAGTGATGTGTGTGAGTGGAAAATGATGAAAAAGTAATTATATGAAAGTGATGGGTGTAAGATGTATTTGTGTGTGATAGTAATGTGTAAGAGTGTAGTGAATTTGATTATTGGGTGGGTGGGGGATTGATGTTGGTTATGGGGGAGAAAAATTAAATGGTGTATATATAATATTGATATATATAAGTTGAAAACATGTGTTTATATATATGTATTATATTTTTATTTTTGTTGAAATCTTATTGGTTAGTTGTTTGACTTAGTTGTTAGTTGATTGAAGAAATAATGCTGCAAAATAATTTCGTTCATGAACAGTGCACTTCCATTCTCCTATAAATAGAAGCTCATTCCTTCATTATTTCTTACAAATTCACTGAAACTCTAGAGAGAGGAAATTATAGAGAGAAAGAAGAAAAGTATTCTGCTACTTCCCTACTCTTATATCAAGTTTCTTTTACGGTAAGTGATGTTATTTGTTGTACTCATGAAGAGAACTTCTGTTATTCCATTATTTATTATTCTGTTAAAATAACCTGTATACGCGGGCTACCCTATACATGGTGAAATTCTTCTAATATTCCGTTCTTTATTATTCTGTCAGAATATCCTGTCTGTGCGTTTACGCCCGACCTGATTCCATTATTTATTATTCTGTCGGAATATCCTGTCTGTGCGTTTACGCCGGACCTGGTTCCATTATTTATTATTCTGTCGGAATATCATGTCTGTGCGTTTATGCCGGACCTGGTTCCATCTTTATTATTATTCTGTTGGAATATCCTGTCTGTGCGTTTTACGCCGGACCTGGTTCCGTCTTTATTATTATTCTTTTGGAACATCTTGTCTGTGTGTTTTACACCGGACCTGGTTCCGTCATTATTATTCTGTTGGATCATCCTGTCGGTGCAAATTTTGCATGACCTGGTTCCGTTATTATTATTCTGTTGGAATAACCTGTCTATGCGAAGTACCGCATGCATGATGATTTCTTTTGTTATTCCATTCTTTATTATACTCAGTTGGTTAAAGTTTTGACTTCTATACTCCATGAAATTAGTGGAATACTTTGATATTTACGCTTCATCTAGTATCTTTTCATGAAAATATTCTTCTAAGAATTCTTGAATTTTACTACACAAAGCAGTATCATATTGACAATTTGGACGTTGTTAATTCCTGGATAAATTAATTCTTGAACTTGTCTTATTGAATTCTTATATCATTGTCATCATCCTCATGTTTATATTTTGTTGAAAGTCATATATGGCCTGTAGTGCATAGATGGACTTGGTATGATTATGACAAGGGATTAATCGGTGTAATCATGACCGTAATATTACAAATGATGTGGAAAAAGTCCTCATTGGCCCGTAGTGCATTGATGGACAGTTTTTGGTATGATTATGGCTATGGATTCTCTTTGGCCGTAGTGCAGAGATGAATTATTTTATGGCATGATCAGGACCGTTAATGAAAATATGATTATCTTTAGCCGTAGTGCATGGATAATTCGTAGTCGTGATATTAAAGAATATCCTTGGCCGTAGTGCAGGGGTGATTCGATGATGTGAATTATTTATTAAGCTGAGTCTCAGCGATAAAAGTCATGAAAAAACCTTTTAAATCATAAAAGATAGTATATTTTATTCTCTACTTGACTCTTTTAATGGATTGCTTGATCCGCTGCAGTTAAACTTGATGTCTATTGTATTTTATCAGTTTAACATTGTTGAAGACTAATGATAATTTATTCTGCATTATCTTAGTCATAATATTTCTTACTGGGCTAGTTGAGCTCACCCTTTATTTCACGGTTCTTTTCAGGAAAAGAGAATATAGCTGGGACGAGTCGAGAAACGGAGTGATGGACCAGATGATAGCATTAGTAGTCCTCACTATTCTATGTAATAGTGTGATAATAATTATAATGAGGACTCCTTTTGAGTATGGATACTCTGTAGAAGACAATATTTGTATTCAAACTCACAGTTTATGTTTTGTCGTATTGTACACGACAGTTGTATTATTAAGTTGTATTTGAATTTTGTACCTTGTAAGTGGCGACCCAAGATGGGTGACGTATACCAAATTTTGGGGGCGTCACAGTTGGTATCAGAGCTTAGGGATATGATCCCTAGCTAAGATGTGAGACTAGAACTAGGAGGGGAGAGACGGGAAATTCCTTCGCTAGTATGACCTACCTAAGTTCACTTGTTATTTAATTGGTCGGTCAGAGTATAGGGATGATATGTGATATGTTAATTAACCCTTGTTTTGTTGCAGTATTTGATAATGGCATCTGAAAATGTTGAGATAAGCAATGGAGCACAGGAGACCATTGAGTCTCCACAGATCAATAATCAGGACAATGTGCAACAGGATGGCGATAATCCTCCTGTAAACAACAACACTGATCAATTGATGAACGACGGTACGTTTAGGAGTTTTTTAGAATTCATGCAACATCAGGCGAAGGCGGCTCCTGTTCATAATGCAGGTAAAAATAATGACAACCCACGGTTGGTCACCGCTAAGCAGTTCAAGGTGCTAGGACCACCGGAGTTTTTGGAAAAGCCAGAACCACTTAAGGCAGAGACGTGGTTAAAGCAGATCACCAAGATATTTGATGTCTTGGGATGCTCCGAGGAGCAAAAGGTTCCCTTTGCCACCTTTATGTTGTGTGATGAGGCAGATTACTGGTGGGAATCTATAAAACGTACCCAGCCTGACGCACTCAAGATGTCTTGGGAGAAATTCTAGGAGTTGTTCAACGACAAGTTCTTTCCCGAAAGCATTCGTCACATGAAGGAGGTGGAATTTATCTAGTTGGAGCAAAACAACATGACCGTGTCGCAGTACGAAGCCAAGTTTGCCGAGTTGTCCCGATTTGCGTCCCACTTGGTTGACAATGAAGAAAAATTGACGCGGATGTTTTTAAGAGGTTTGAAGCCTGAGATACGTCAATATCTTATTTCTCATAAACTGTGTTTGTATTCAGATGTTGTTAATATGGCTCAGTTATTGGAGCGCGATAACGAGTCAACCCAACCAAAAGAGTGTAGCCGACAAAATGATAACACCGGTGATAACTGTCATCAAAGAGGTGACAATAAGCGTGGAGGGAATCAACATACCAGAAATGATAACCACTTCAGTGGTAATCATGGCCAAAACAATAAGAATGGACATTTCAAGAAGAGAAGGTTCAACAATGATGTGAAGACGTCGGTACCCGCACCCGTTTCAAAGGAAGAAGAACGACCACCGGTCGTATGTTTCAAATGTGGACAGGAGGGACACATCCGTCCAAACTGTACGCAGCAATCCAAAGCGTGCTTTAATTGCGGAAGAGAAGGTCACCTAGCTCGATTTTGTCGTATGGTGAAGTCAAGCCTAGCTGGGATAGTGATGCCAAAGGATGTCCCAGACAAGCCAAAGCTGTTAGTTTAAGAGGGAGCATTTTTTTCATGACGAGGAACCTGAATAAAATTATCATGGGTATGTTAGTCATAAACTATTGCGAAGTCTATACCGTGTTAGATATCGGTTCTATTCACTCCTTTATTTCACCTAGTTGTGTTCAATGTTTGAACTTAACTCCGGAGAAGTTAGGCTTTGATATATCTGTTTAAACTCAGTTGGGAGAAACCTTCGTTACCTCCACTATTTATAAATCTTGTTCAAATCAACACTTTCACGTTACCTGTCGATCTTATCTCTTTGAAAATACTTGCATTGATGTGATTTTTGGAAACGATTGGTTAACTGCTCATCATGCTTTTCGTAAGGTTGTTAGCTTTCATATTCCTAACCAACCTGTTATGCAAATTCAAGCAACCAAACCACTAATGTCAATCATTGTCATATCAAGCCATAAGTAAAGATCCCCGTTTCTTTCGTTGTTGACTTCCTAGTGTGGAATGCACCAGAGCCAGACTTTCCATAGGAGACATTGTAGATGACGATGGTAAGTTGATAGGTATCAATGTGACGTGTTATCCAAGTTTGGGATGAGAGTCACAGTTTTGAATGATATTTCTATTGTTAATAAATTTCCTGACGTATTCTTGAAGACTTCTTAGCCTACCCCTAGAGCGTGAAATCGAATTTTGTATTGACCCCAGTACAAATTCCATTTCTTAAACCCTCAAATAATTCTTCAACCAAAACGAACGTATCAGGCGCCAAAGACGTTGGCTCGAGCTGTTAAAGATTACGATCGTACCATTTAATATCATCGTGGAAAAGCGAACGTGGTAGCTGACGCGTTAAGTAGAAGATTGTATGCGTTTACAAGTGCGAATATACGAACCCACGTGAAGATAACGAATATACGAGTAGAATCGACTTTAATCGATAAAGTTAAAGCCGCTTAAGCTACATACTCAGAGCTGATGAATGTGAAGAAGAAGGTTCAAGAGGGCGTTATTCTAGAAGCAAGAATCGACAAAGAGAGGAAATCTCAACCCTCGATTTAATTGGCCCATTTGAAATCCTTGATCAAGTAGGAACTGTGGCTTATAGACTCGTTTTACCGCCAAGTATATAGCGTGTTCATAACATTTTTTAACATATCGATCTTACGTAAATATGTGGACGACCTGAACCATATTATTGAATTAAAACTAGACGAGATTGCAGAAGATTTAACGTATGAGAAGATACGTGTTAACATCTTGGATAAGAAGGATCGTATTTGACGCTTAAAGGTTATACATCAAGAGTTAGAATTTGAAGTGAAGTCAAGGTATCCTCATCTGTTCGGCATACCAGGTATGTACGAAAATTTCGAGGGCGAAATTTCATAAGGAGGGGAGATTGTGAGACCCTAGATTTTATGAATAAATATTTAATTTTCTCGAAATATTTTTTTAATACTAAGGCGTGGATTTGAGATAATGTTATAGTTGTGGGTAGTATTTATAAATTTTACAAAGTATGCAAGTTGTCATATTATATTCGATTGGTCAGGGAATATTCTTTGTGTCGGGGAATATTCGTATGATGGCACAATCATTGGTGGACCCCACAACGGAATTATTGTTGGATTGAGACAACGACAAAAATATTTTTATAAAAATAACGGCGAAAGTTTTACCATTAATACTATTGAACTACTCGGTAGTAAAAGTACAGTAATACGCGTGGTTGTATAGTAGCACACGATATTGATTATTGATGCTTATGTGAGAAGTTACTCAGTTTTGCTTATTTTATAGACTCCCATTTACCTATTTTTCAAAACAATCGGTAAAATTTATTTAAAGGTGGGGCCCACATGTGGGGGCCACATGTGGGGCCCATATGTGTTGAAAAACTGATTTTGGAAATGGGGGTGGGAGAGAGTTACGTAGGGGAAGGAGTTTATATATATAAGATTGTGATGTGTGTGTATATATATAATATTATATGTGTGAGTGGAGAGTGGTGGAAGAAAAGGAAGAGTGAAAGTGATGTGTGTGAGTGGAAAATGATGAAAAAGTAATTATATGAAAGTGATGGGTGTAAGATGTATTTGTGTGTGATAGTAATGTGTAAGAGTGTAGTGAATTTGATTATTGGGTGGGTGGGGGATTGATGTTGGTTATGGGGGAGAAAAATTAAATGGTGTATATATAATATTGATATATATAAGTTGAAAACATGTGTTTATATATATGTATTATATTTTTATTTTTGTTGAAATCTTTTTGGTTAGTTGTTTGACTTAGTTGTTAGTTGATTGAAGAAATAATGCTGCAAAATAATTTCGTTCATGAACAGTGCACTTCCATTCTCCTATAAATAGAAGCTCATTCCTTCATTATTTCTTACAAATTCACTGAAACTCTAGAGAGAGGAAATTATAGAGAGAAAGAAGAAAAGTATTCTGCTACTTCCCTACTCTTATATCAAGTTTCTTTTACGGTAAGGGATGTTATTTGTTGTACTCATGAAGAGAACTTCTGTTATTTCATTATTTATTATTCTATTGGAATAACCTGTATACGCGGGCTACCCTATACATGGTGAAATTCTTCTAATATTCCGTTCTTTATTATTCTGTCGGAATATCTTGTCTGTGCGTTTACGCCGGACCTAGTTCCATTATTTATTATTCTGTCGGAATATCCTGTCTGTGCGTTTACGCCGGACCTGGTTCCATCTTTATTATTATTCTGTTGGAATATCATGTCTGTGCGTTTTACGCCGGACCTGGTTCCGTCATTATTATTATTCTGTTGGAACATCCTGTCTGTGTGTTTTACACTGGACCTGGTTCCGTCATTATTATTCTGTTGGAACATCCTGTCGGTGCAAATTTTGCATGACCTGGTTCCGTTATTATTATTCTGTTGGAATAACCTGTCTATGCAAAGTACCGCATGCATGGTGATTTCTTTTGTTATTCTATTCTTTATTATACTCAGTTGGTTAAAGTTTTGACTTCTATACTCCATGAAATTAGTGGAATATCTTTGATATTTGCGCTTCATCTAGTATTTTTTCATGGAAATATTCTTCTAAGAATTCTTGAATTTTACTCCACAAAGCAGTATCATATTGACAATTTGGACGTTGTTAATTTCTGGATAAATTAATTCTTGAACTTGTTTTATTGAATTCTTATATCATTGTCATCATCCTCATGTTTATATTTCGTTGAAAGTCATATATGGCCTGTAGTGCATAGATGGACTTGGTATGATTATGACAAGGGATTAATCGGTGTAATCATGACCGTAATATTACAAATGATGTGGAAAAAGTCCTCATTGGCCCGTAGTGCATTGATGGACAGTTTTTGGTATGATTATGGCTATGGATTCTCTTTGGCCGTAGTGCAGAGATGAATTGTTTTATGGCATGATCAGGACCGTTGATGAAAATATGATTATCTTTAGCCGTAGTGCATGGATAATTCGTGGTCGTGATACTAAAGAATATCCTTGGCCGTAGTGCAGGGGTGATTCGATGATGTGAATTATTTATTAAGCTGAGTCTCAGCGATAAAAGTCATGAAAAAACCTTTTAAATCATAAAAGATAGTAGATTTTATTCTCTACTTGACTCTTTTAATGGATTGCTTGATCCGCTGCAGTTAAACTTGATGTCTATTGTATTTTATCAGTTTAACATTGTTGAAGACTAATGATAATTTATTCTGCATTATCTTAGTCATAATATTTCTTACTGGGCTAGTTGAGCTCACCCTTTCTTTCACGGTTCTTTTCAGGAAAAGAGAATATAGCTGGGACGAGTCGAGAAACGGAGTGATGGACCAGATGATAGCATTAGTAGTCCTCACTATTCTATGTAATAGTGTGATAATAATTATAATGAGGACTCCTTTTGAGTATGGATACTCTGTAGAAGACAATATTTGTATTCAAACTCACAGTTTATGTTTTGTCGTATTGTACACGACAGTTGTATTATTAAGTTGTATTTGAATTTTGTACCTTGTAAGTGGCGACCCAAGATGGGTGACGTATACCAAATTTTGGGGGCGTCACAGTTGGTATCAGAGCTTAGGGATATGATCCCTAGCTAAGATGTGAGACTAGAACCAGGAGGGGAGAGACGGGAAATTCCTTCGCTAGTATGACCTACCTAAGTTCACTTGTTATTTAATTGGTCGGTCAGAGTATAGGGATGATATGTGATATGTTAATTAACCCTTGTTTTGTTGCAGTATTTGATAATGGCATCTGAAAATGTTGAGATAAACAATGGAGCACAGGAGACCATTGAGTCTCCACAGATCAATAATCAGGACAATGTGCAACAGGATGGCGATAATCCTCCTGTAAACAACAACACTGATCAATTGACGAACGACGGTACGTTTAGGAGTTTTTTAGAATTCATGCAACATCAGGCGAAGGCGGCTCCTGTTCATAATGCAGGTAAAAATAATGACAACCCACGGTTGGTCACCGCTAAGCAGTTCAAGGTGCTAGGACCACCGGAGTTTTTGGAAAAGCCAGAACCACTTAAGGCAGAGACGTGGTTAAAGCAGATCACCAAGATATTTGATGTCTTGGGATGCTCAGAGGAGCAAAAGGTTCCCTTTGCCACCTTTATGTTGTGTGAAGAGGCAGATTACTGGTGAGAATCTATAAAACGTACCCAACCTGACGCACTCAAGATGTCTTGGGAGAAATTCCAGGAGTTGTTCAACGACAAGTACTTTCCCGAAAGCATTCGTCACATGGAGGAGGTGGAATTTATCAAGTTGGAGCAAAACAACATGACCGTGTCGCAGTACGAAGCCAAGTTTGCCGAGTTGTCCCGATTTACGTCCCACTTAGTTGATAATGAAGAAAGAATGACGCGGATATTTTTAAGAGGTTTGAAGCCTAAGATACGTCAATATCTTATTTCTCATAAACTGTGTTTGTATTCAGATGTTGTTAATAGCGCTCAGTTATTGGAGCGCGATAACGAGTCAACCCAACCAAAAGAGTGCAACCGACAAAATGATAACACCGTTGATAACATTCATCAAAGAGGTGACAATAAGCGTGGAGGGAATCAACATACCAGAAATGGTAACCACTTCGGTGGTAATCATGGCCAAAACAATAAGAATGGACATTTCAAGAAGAGAAGGTTCAACAATGATGTGAAGACGTCGGTACCCGCACCCGTTTCAAAGGAAGAAGAACGACCACCGGTCGTATGTTTCAAATGCGGATAGGAGGGACACATCCGTGCAAACTGTACGCAGCAATCCGAAGCGTGTTTTTATTGCGGAAGAGAAGGTCACCTAGCTCGATTTTGTCGTATGGTGAAGTCAAGTCTAGCTGGGATAGTGACGCCAAAGGATGTCCCAGACAAGCCAAAGCCGGTAGTTTAAGAAAGAGCGTTTTTTTTCATGACGAGGAACCTGAATAAAATTATCACGGGTATGTTAGTCATAAACTCTTGCGAAGTCTATACCGTGTTAGATATCGGTTCTATTCACTCCTTTATTTCACCTAGTTGTGTTCAATGTTTGATCTTAACTCCGGAGAAGTTAGACTTTGATATATCTGTTTAAACTCAGTTGGGAGAAACCTTCGTTACCTCCACTATTTATAAATCTTGTTCAAATCAACACTTTCACGTTACCTGTCGATCTTATCTCTTTGAAAATAATTGCATTGATGTGATTTTTGGAAACGATTGGTTAACTGCTCATCATGCTTTTCATAAGGTTGTTAGCTTTCATATTCCTAACCAACCTGTTATGCGAATTCAAGCAACCAAACCATTAAAGTCAATCATTGTCATATCAAGCCATAAGTAAAGATCCCCGTTCCTTTCGTTGTTAACTTCCTGGTGTGGAATTCACTGGAGCCAGACTTTCCGTAGGAGACGTTGTAAATAACGATGGCAAGTTGATAGGTATCAATGTGACGTGTTATCCAAGTCTGGGATGAGAGTCACAGTTTTGAATGATATTTCTATTGTTAATAAATTTCCTGACGTATTCTTGAAGACTTCTTAGCCTACCCCTAGAGCGTGAAATCGAATTTTGTATTGACCCCAGTACAAATTCCATTTCTTAAACCCTCAAATAATTCTTCAACCAAAACGAACGTATCAGGCGCCAAAGACGTTGGCTCGAGCTGTTAAAGATTACGATCGTACCATTTAATATCATCGTGGAAAAGCGAACGTGGTAGCTGACGCGTTGAGTAGAAGATCGTATGCGTTTACAAGTGCGAATATACGAACCCACGTGAAGATAACGAATATACGAGTAGAATCGACTTTAATCGATAAAGTTAAAGCCGCTTAAGCTACATACTCGGAGCTGATGAATGTGAAGAAGAAGGTTCAAGAGGGCGTTATTCTAGAAGCAAGAATTGACAAAGAGAGGAAATCTCAACCCTCGATTTTATGGCATGATCAGGACCGTTGATGAAAACATGATTATATTTAGCCGTAGTGCATGGATAATTCGTGGTCGTGATACTAAAGAATATCCTTGGCCGTAGTGCAGGGATGATTCGATGATGTGCATTATTTATTAAGCAGAGTCTCAGCGATAAAAGTCATGAAAAAACCTTTTAAATCATATAAGATAGTAGATTTTATTTTCTACTTGACTCTTTTAATGGATTGCTTGATCCGCTGCAGTTAAACTTGATGTCTATTGCATTTTGTCAGTTTAACATTGTTGAAGACTAATGATAATTTATTCTGCATTATCTTAGTCATAATATTTCTTATTGGGCTAGTTGAGCTCACCTTTTCTTTCACGGTTTTCTTCAGGAAATGAGAATATAGCTGGGACGAGTCGGGGAACGGTGTAATGGACCAAATGATAGCATTAGTAGTCCTCACTATTCTATGTAATAGTGTGATAATAATTGTAATGAGGACTCCTTTTGAGTATGGATACTCTCTAGAAGACAATATTTATATTCAAACTCACAGTTTATGTTTTGTCGTATTGTACACGACAGTTGTATTATTAAGTTATATTTGAATTTTGTACCATGTAAGTGACGACCCAAGATGGGTGACGTATACCAAATTTTGGGGGCGTCACAGGTACGATCATTGCAAGATGTCTATGAATCATGTGAATTTGCTCTTTTTTCATATGAACCTTTTATTTTTGAAGAAGCAACAAGTAATAATGTATGGATTAAAGCCATGAAAGTAGAAATCTCTATGATTAAAAAGAACAAAACTTAGGAGCTTATGGATCTGCAAAAAGGAAAGGATGTCATTGGATTAAAATGGGTTTATAAGACAAAGTACAATGAAGATGGCTCAATTCAAAAGCACAAGTCCAGATTAGTCGCGAAAGGCTACTCACAATAGCCTGGCATAGATTTCACCGAGACGTTTGCACCGGTAGCTCGAATGGAAACAATAAGAACTGTTCTTGCTTTGGCAGCTCAATTGGAGTTGAAAGTGTTTCAACTTGATGTAAAATTTGCCTTTTTAAATGGTGAGCTGGAGGAAGAGGTCTATGTTGAGCAACCTCAAGGTTTCCGAGTAGAAGGAAAAGAAGACAAAGTGTATAGGCTTCAAAAGGCTTTGTATGGCCTAAAGCAAGCCCCCCGAGCTCGGAACAACAGGATTGATGGTTATTTGCAATAAAGTGGATTCAAGATGAGCCCAAGTGAAACTTCATTGTATGTGAAGACAGAAGGTACAGACTTCCTTCTTGTTTTCTTATACGTTGATGATTTGATCTATTTTGGTTCAAATATGAAAATGCTCGAAGATTTCAAGAAAAATATGATGAATGAGTTTGAAATGACTGACTTGGGTCTTATGAGATATGTTCTTGGGATTCAAGTCAAACAAAGCAAAGGGCATATTTTTCTCTCCCAAGAAAAGTATGTAGGAGATTTGCTTAAAAAATTTCAAATGGAAAAATGCAAAGCTGTGCCTACGCCTATGGGTTTAAATGAAAAGTTGTAGCAAAATGATGGAGAACCAAGAGTTGATGATAAGCTTTATAGATGCTTGGTTGTCTCTCTGATTTATCTCACCAACATAAGACCTGATATAATGTATTCAGTGAGTGTGATTTCTAGATACATGAATAAGCCAACAAAGTCTCATTATACAGCAACAAAAAGAATCTTAAGGTATCTACAGGACACAAAAAAACATGGGATCACTTATGTGAAAGAGAAAGATTTCAAGCTTGTTGGATATACTGATAGCGATTGGGCAGGTTCCCTTGATGATCGAAAGAGCACCTCAGGTTATCTTTTTTGCCTAGGTTCAAATGTGATATCATGGAGTTCAAATAAGCAAAAATCAGTGGCGTTATCGTCAGCGGAAGCAGAATACATTGCAGCTACCGATTGTGCATGTGAAACAGTTTGGTTAAGAAGAATTTTGAATGATTTGCAGCTAAAGCAAAATGAACCTGCAAGAATCTATTGTGACAACAGGTCAGCAATAGCAATGGCAAAAAATCCAGTTTTTCATGCTCGCTCTAAGCATATAGAGCTCCGTTATCATTTCATCAATGACTTGGTGAGCAAAGGAGAAATTTGCATGGAATTTGTTATCACTAACGATCAACCAGCTGATGCTCTAACCAAACCAGTCACGAGGGAGAAATTTGAGAAGTTCAAGAACGAATTGAAGATTACAAATTAAGAGGGGGTGTTAGAAAGTAATTATGTAATCTCATATTTCTAGAAGCAGTATTAAATATAGTTATTAAGCTTGCTGAGTTCTATAAGTGTCTTTTGTATTCTCAAAAAGTCTTGAAGTCTTATTCTAGAATACTCCACTCCTAGATTAAATAGGAGATTGATGTATCCCATGAAGCATGAAAAAGAAGAAGTCTAGCAGTTAATAATATAAGAATATGTTCTGCAGGAGCAGCAACACTGCAAAGTCTATTGCTCTCATCTTTCTAATAAAAGTCTAGTTTAATCAATATCCTTGATAAATTCCTGTTTTTGCTCATTGTGCTTTCATTTATCCCAACAATATGAGACAAAGCCTACTAGAGGAAAGAGTAAAGGAAAGGTATTCAGATCAGCAATGACAACATCAGCACTAAGAATTGCTTACTTTGGCTGCTTCATTGCTTGCTTTTCTTGATCAAGCATTCTTGTGCTTAGCAAAGAGGTAGTAGCATTTAGCACGACAAGAATTCCATTTTCCTGATAAGTTGACGTAGATCTTGTTTGTTGTCTATATGTGGTAGTGCCTAACTGCCCGGATACCTTTTTATCTCATCTCTTGTCAACGCGCCCCTGCTCGTTTGAGCCATTGTAAGCCAGAAAGCGTACCAACAGTTTGAGCTACAAAAGCGCCGCTTGTTTAACTTAATTATATTATTAGAATTATATATATATATATATATATATATATATATATATATATATAAGAGTATTCTATATCTATCTATAAATAATAATAAAAATAGAAAAACGTTTTTTTTATCCAATTGTTCATTCCTGGGAAGAGGAAGAAGAGGATAAAGCAAAGGCCTCCTCTTTTTCGTCTGTTCTTCTTAAAGTGAGCAAATTGCATGTACAAACCCGTAGGGGCTTATAGTTTAATTGGTTGAAATATACCGATCATAACGATTATATTGTAGGTTTGAGCCCCTACTAAGCCTACAACCCCATTCTTTTCACCTGATCTTCCAACTTCAAAGGATAGACAGAATCGAATATGTTCTAGAAAGGAAAGATCTCTATTTTTTCATCGAAAAGGGGATTCTCTCACTACAAGAAAATGGTGCATCAGTGACCAAAAGTTTTTGCGACGGCCATATTTGGTCTCTAATTATAGCATTAGCAACCGGTATTAGCGACGGGTGTCTAAATTAGTCACTATTTTCTATTAACGACCGTTATGTCGTCGCTACATGGTTGCTAATTTGAATTTGTCGCCTTTAATTTTGGCGCACGTGTTGACGGAGAAAATCAATGGACTCTACGACCGCATGCGGTCGCATATAGCGGTCACAGAATGTTTCGACTTTCTTAGAAATCTGACCGTCAAGTCAATTAAAATCAGTGATCGTAGGTGGTCGCACAACACGGTCGCTGATTGTTTTAAAATAGATTAGCTCATGGATCGTCTGCCAGAAGGAGCGTAATGAGAAAGAAAGAAAAAGAAGAAGAAGAGAGAAAGGGAGAAGAAGGAGATGTCGCCGCCGACCGCCGCGCACTGCCTGCCGTATGTCGTCATCGCCGCCGCCGTTATGTAGGTATTCAATCTATCTCTTTTCATCTATATATAGTGTTCAATTTGGGTTTAATTTGGAATTATATATATTGCATACTTATGTGTTTATATGAGTTTGATTTGGCTATTTAGCATGTTGATTATATAATAACAGTGTGATATTGAGGCTTATGTTAGCGTATTGGATGAGATAATTGCTTCAATTTGAGTTTTTTTCCTAGTGTATAAATTTATGTTATAATTTGTAAGTTGTTTATATATAGTGGTTAGACATAAATTATAATTAAAATAATATAATGTCCATTATTATATAATATTACTAAAATACATTGATTAAATATTAAACTAAATTAAATTAAATATAATAACATATAAAAAAATAATATAACAAAAAATAATGCAAAGTAAAGTAAAGAAAATAAAAAAATAAGCTACCTTAGTTACTTAATTTTCCCATACTAAAATAAATTAAGTAACATTTACTTAGTTTTCACTACTAAATTTATGTCAACTAAGTAGTATTTACGTATTTAATATTACTTAGTTTCCTAATACTAATTAAAATAAATTAAGCAGCATTAATTTACTTAGTTTTAAACTACTAAATAAAAATAAAATAATATAATAACATAAATTTATATTACTTTGTATAATATAAGATAATATAAAATAAAATAAAATAAAATAAAATAATATATCATAATATATCATAACATAACATAACATGACATAACATAAAATGAAATAAATTCATTAAAATAATTACATCCCTTAAATTTATTAATTTAAATAATATAATATCATATAATATGATACAAAATAAATTAATAAATAAAATAAATAAATTTTAAAAAAAAGAATGACAATAATTTAATTAAAATAAATAAAAGAGAGAACATACGCTATCAATAACTCAAATGCAACATTCTTAAGATCAACTTTTTTCGAACGCATGTTTTGTAACCAAATGTCAGTATTTTCTTGGCAAATAGTTTATATCAAAATCTCTATTATGAAAGTATACTATGGATCTGCGATCAACCATCCTCGTCATGAATTTGAATCCACAAAGCTGTATCCTCGAAATATATACAGCAAATTGGAGAAAGATGAAAGTGTGCACTTACTGAAAGATAACTTGTCACAATTAGATAGAAACTTCATGTTATAATGTATAAAAAAAATACCTTAATCATCGCCCATGAGTATTGACTACTTGGAGAAGAGTCAAGGACTTCCTTGTATGCAAGATTCGACATAGCAGTTGTAGCTAATACTCCAACTGGTTCCTCGGCATAAATAAAAAAGTATTGGTCATAGTTCCTGTTTGTGTCTCATACTCGAATTGAATATTTGAATTACTACAGACATTCATCATTGTTCCATCATAACATATCTGGGTAATCCCAAAGAGGGCCATTAGGTTGTTGAATAAAGTTCTAGGTTCAGCAAACCCTCTAGATGAACGAGCGACCGACCACTTCTCTTTTAAGAGTGAATCATCGACTGATATGGGTCTAATCCATGAAATAGACAGCTTCTTACCACTCCAAATTCCTCAGACTGGTAGTTCTAACAGAAGAGTCGCTTAACTTTTTAAGGGTCGAGCTTCACAGATTTATAGATATTTTTCGAACTCCAGTTTTTTCTGTAGAACTTAGAAAGTTTCTTTTGAAAACTGATGACAACCATTTGGAGGGAACCACACAAAACAATGGAGTTATACTAGCTTTGGCAAATAATTGCTTCAATTATACTGTTCATTCCTGATGACCTACAACTTAAGCAATCATTTACCAAAGCTAGTATAACTCCATTGTTTATGTGGTTCCCTCCAAATGGTTGTCATTAGTTTCTCTAAAGAAACTTTCTAAGTTCTACAGAAAAATTGGAGTTCGAAAAATATCTATGAATATGTGCAGCTCGACCCTAAAAAAGTGAAGCGACTCTTCTGTGAGAAATATCCATCTAAGGAATTTGGAGTGGTGAGAAGATGTCTATTTCATGGATTGGACCCATATAAGTCGATGATTCACTCTTAAAAGAGAAGTGGTCGGTCACTCGTTCATCTAGAGGGTTTGCTGAACCTAGAACTTTATTCAACAACCTAATGGCCCTCTTTCGGGATTACCCAGATATGTTATAATGGAACAATGATGAATGTCTGTAGTAATTCAAATATTCAATTCGAGTATGGGACAAAAACAGGAACTATATCCCATACTTTTTTATTTATGCCGAGGAACCAGTTAGAGTATTAGATACAACTGCTATGTCGAATACTGCATATAAGGAAGTCATTGACTCTTCTACCAGTAGCCATTACTCATGGTCGGCGATTAAGATATTTTTTAATACATTATTACATGAAGTTTCCATCTAATTATGACAAGTTATCTTTCAGTAAGTGCACACTTTCATCTTTCTCCAATTTATTGTATATATTTTGAGGATACTGCTTTATGGATTCAAATTCAAGACGAGGATGGTTGATCGCAGATTCATAGTATAATTTCATGATAGAGATTGTGATATAAACTATTTGCCAAGAAAATGGTGACATTTAGTTACAAAACATGCATTCGAAAAAAGTCGGTATTAAGGATGTTGCAGTTGAGTTATTGATAGAGTATATTCTCTCTTTTATTTATTTTAATTAAATCATTGTCATTCTTTTTTTTTAATTAAATTATTGTCATTTTAGTATATTAACATATATATCTTTTAGTATTTTATATAAACGTCTTGATCGATGATATTATTTTCTTTGAACAAACAGATTGCGACTTCTCATGCACTATATAGCACGATAAAGTATCCCCCCAATACTCCTTGAGAAGTGTAAAAGCTGGTTTGACCCAACTCTCCATGCATGAAACATCATCGATTTTAAAGCCCTAGGTCTTTCAGTTGTTACTCCTGTTTTTGCAAAATCATCTGCCATAGAGTGAAGGGTTGCCAATTGAATATATTTTTTACTCATAGCTTTATTTGACTCAAGGTCTACATGTTCTAAATGTGCAGTAAAGATTGTACCCTATGTATCATTGATCAACTAAGTTATCAACAAATAATTTATTGATTTCTTACAAAATCAAACTTGTTGGGAAATATGAGAGACAAATGGTGTTGCAAGAAATTCAACAGTATAGAATGACAATAAGTGTTTTCCCATACATTCTTTACTTCCTCTTGAATTCTTGAACAAAGTGGTTTACCATTGAACCACTTTGTTTAGAAATTCAAGAGGAAGTACAGTATGGCGAACCACTTATTAGGAACTATTGAATTTCCTACAACTCTCCTTTTGTTCTCTTATTTCCCAACAAGTCTGATTTTGCAAAAAATTCAAAAGTTTTTTGTTGATAACCCTACTGAGTGGTGATACCTTGGGTACAATCTCTACAACACATTTACTACATGTAGACCTTGAGTCAAATAAGACTATAAGTAAAAAATATCTCATTTGGCAACCCTTAACTCTATGGCAGGTGATTTTGTAAAAACATGAGTAACAACTGAAAGGCCTAGGACTTTAAAACCAAGAATGTTTCCCAATTTCATGGAGAGGTTGGTCACAACTCGCTTACACTTATCAAAGAGTACTGGGGACAAACTTTATCGATGATGACAGACTATCAAGATCGTATAATCTTCTTCTTGCACTTGGCGAGCATTTGCAGTCTCCGAGTTCTGAGGAGTTAGCTTAATTATGCAGTGGCGAGAGTAGCACAACAACAGGATGATGATGCCGATGTAATCTTGTCATTATTTAGCTTTATGTTTATAAGTTTTGCATACTTTATCAAGATCGTATAATCTTCTTCTTGCACTTGGCTGGCATTTGCAGTCTCCGAGTTCTGAAGAGTTAGCTTATGCAGTGGCGAGAGCAGCACAACACGAGCAGGATGATGATGCCGAGCTAATTTTTTTCAGTATTATTTTCGGAATGCTTAGTTTTGCATGTTTATTTTAGCATCCTTTAGACATGACACTTAAGAAAGTAAGAATGAAGAAATCAATTTAGTTTTAGTCAGGCGCTTTTTGTTTATGTTTATACGTACGTACGTGGATGTTTATATATATTGTGTTAGTTTTTAATTATATATATATATATATATATATATATATATATATAGATACTGTTGTGTGTTGGGATATAAATCAGGTACAATTTTTTTTGGAAAATCCATCTTAAACAACCAATTTTTTTTTAAATTAGTAATCAACAACAGCATACGGTCGCTCATTCTTATCAGTGAAAATTTCTGAACCCAAGATGTTAGCGATCGCTTTGGTCGCTAGTGGTGGTCGCAGACACATGGACCACGTCACCAATGCGACCTGGCTCACGGTGACTCAGCTTAGCAACAGATTCGGTCGCTGTATTACGGTCGCGAACATGACAGTTGCTATAGGTGGTCGTTGTGGTGTAGACAACGACCAGATTACATGCGACCACTATTAGTGACCGAATTCGGTCGCTAATAGCTGTCTATGATCGTCTGCGGTCCCGAATAAGTGGTCGTTGATAGGCCTTTTTCTTGTAGTGTCTTCCTCTCTTATCACTGCTACGTTATGGAAGGGCCACTCCTTCCCCTTATTTCACGTGCATGCAATGCCCATTTGTTGGCTAGCCCTTTATATTTTATGGCGTGACTACATGTTTTCTTTGGATTTTATAACATCAGTTAATGCCCTTACTTCAGTATCCGGGACCTTTTCTTCGGTTTAGAATGCTCTCCTGGCAGCTTTGGCTACTCAACCTAATACCACCACTTCTCATACCTTACTACCCCTATCCATAAAATTGCTCTACCTGGCACTTACTGCTCATTGCCTTCTTTCTTTTAGACTGTTAAGATGAACGAGGGCCTGTGAATTTTTAACTTTCTCGGCATGATCTACTATAGAAGCAGGAAAGCTAGCCCCTTCAAAAAGTCGTGTTAAAAATTTTTCTATAGAAGAGGTCGTAAAAGACTGTGCTTAAAGGTCTACAGAGTCAGGTTTAATGCCCATCAGCCTACGGGAGGCTAAGAATGAGCATGAACAGAAGCTTAAATCGAAAGGAGACCAAATCCTAATGAAGAAAATGGGGCGGTGCAGGAGGATCTGAGGTCGATTGAATCCGATGAGACTGAGTTATCAGATAGTACATTGATGGTGGAGATGCCATGCGTTGGTGGATAGGTGCAAGGATTACATGTTGACTTGTTAATATTCTAACCTTGTTATTTTGATGATGACTTGAGTTTTTGTACTAAATCGTTTATTGTGAAATTATAGAAAATTGATAAAAGGATCATTGATGATTTAATCAAAGACTTTGAAGATATTTGTGTCCTAAGATTAAATGTAAGGTCATTACAAATATCTAATTTTTTAGTTCAAGGCTCTAAGACATTTTATGTGCATTTATTATGATAAGTATGTTATGCATGCTTAGAATAAAATTAAATTGTTGACTGATATGTGTATGCTAAAATCTTGGAACAATTCATTTGTTGCTATCACTTTATACACGTGTAAAGAATTTTTGATAGGCAACTGATATATAGTATATCTTCTATATGCAAATACCGTGGAAATTGTTTTTAATAGATTGTGACTGCTGTGTCATGATTTCTTTCAATTAAGTGGGTCATATGCATATGTCTCGAAACTCATATATCATGGTTATCCTGGAAAGTTGTTTTTGGGTTATCACTTGCCACTAATTATAGAACTAACACTCCTTTAAAACTCTTAAGTTGTTTATTCCAAAAGCTGTGTGTTATCTTCCTTTACACTTATTACGGAAATGATATATCTTCTATATTGGAAAGGCACTGTGATTTGTGGCGGCATCTTTAATTAAGAGTCATGATTGCTTTAGGAGACTTGATATTGGAGAAGTCAAACAGATAATGAAACTGTCTTGAGATATACACGGATTAACTGATTATATTTTATCCGTATGATTTGTTCCTAACGGAAATAATGAATTGATTATTTACAACGGAACTTATTTGTTTTAAGTGTAACGGTAATATTTTTCTTAGCTATAAAAATCAAATGGGTTATCTTACTTTGATACAACACACAAATTAATCTTGCACTATCATACTTGAAAAGTCATTCTATTATTCTTAGTGCAATTATATAAGCTGCTGTGTAATTATATTCAGATTGTTATTCAGTAAACTTTTCGTGAGCTCTAAATTGGTGATATCTCGTTTACAATTTGATCATTGCATACATTAGTTGAGCCTTGCATTGTTAAATTGTTTATTTGCTTTGATCATTAAACCTCTATATTTGTAATTTTCTTATTTAGACTAAGTGTTGTCTAAAGTAAATTAATCCTAGTGGATTAAGAATTGTTTATAAACAGGTTCAAGGAAGCATATGTGCTTAAGGGGTGCATTGGTGCTCAAGGAGCAAAAGTGCTCAAGTGAATTATTGTAATTCAAGATTTGAAAGAATCTATTTTGTAAAAAGAGTCTATTTAAAGAAATAAAGTAAGTCTCAAATACTAGTTGGTATTGGACGTGGACTAGGCTATTATTATAGAGGGTAATAGCTGAACCACGTAAAAAATCTTGGTGTTCATTTTATTAATTGCATTACTTTATTTACTCACAAAAGTTATTTAATTATATTGATAATTAAAATTTGGATATTTTCTTTGTCTTAAGAAAATTTATTAACACCAAGTATTTTCACAAAGTTATAAATTCAGCAAGTTCTTTTCATTAAATAATAAAATCAAATACTCAATCTAGTAGGCCATATTAATTCAGCAAGCTGCATTCATTAATATAGTAGGCTGAATTAAGTAGTTTGGTTTAAAGTTTAAAAATTGGTCATAGTTTGTTCCCACACTTATTCAACCCCCCTTCTAAGTGTGCCTTATTTGAATTTTATTTGGTATCAGAGTTTGGCTCTACTCATCTTGGTCTTAAAGGTGACTTGTAGGGAAAGATTCTAACATGGCACAGTTCGGGAACAACAATCAAGATGGTCAATCAACCAATAGACCTCCTGTGCTACCTAGAACAGAAAACTACAACTTCTGAAAATTCTGAATGAGGATCTATCTTAAAAGGGATCCTTAGGAATGGTGGGTCATGGAGAATGGACCGGTTATTCCAAGGAAAGATGACGGTGCTCCAAATACTTTGCTAGAAATGGACTCAACTGAAACTTTCATGGTTTCATATGATTCAAGGGCTATGAACACATTACTTAGCTGCATGGTACAATCTGAGATCGACAAGGTTTCTTCATGCAACACATCTAAGGAAATTTGGAACACTTTAGTAGTGAGCCATGAAGGTACATCCAAGGTTCAAGAAGTCAAACTAAGCATGCTCATGCATGACTATGAAATGTTCAAACTCAAGAAAGATGAAACTATAAAGATGTCTCAAGAAAGATTCCTAGTTCTTCTAAACTCTTTAAAGCTACTTGACAAATCCATTACACAAAGTGAGATTAACCGTAAGTTATTTCGAGCTATGCCCAAGAGGTTTGCTTCAAAAATTACTACTCTTCAATATTCTGCTACTATTTCTACTATGGATACTCTAACTCTTTTCGGTGAACTTGAGGAATATGAACATCAATTAAAGAGATATTATGATGAGGAGGAAATTCCTTGGAGAAAAGTTTTAGCTCTTAATGCAGGAAATGAAGAAGAGCTTGATGATGACTTGGATGAAGAGATAGCCATGATGTCAAGAAGACTCAAAGGGCTACTACAACGGAGGAATAAAAGGAAAAATACCTTCAACTCAAATAAATCCAAAGGAAAGCAACCGAGGAGACATGTTTTGAATGCGGACGTCCAGGGAAATTCAAGAAGGACTGCTTTCAACTAAAGAACAAAGGAAAAACGAGCTTCAAGGATAATAAAAGAAACAAAGCACTTGTCACTTGGAGTGATGAAGAGGAGTCCGACGTTGAGGTCGATGCCAATAATGAAAGAGCTCAAGTATGCTTTATGGGAATAGAAGGTGAATCAAACGAGGTATCTATTTATGAGTTTAATTCTTTGAAACAAGACAATGAAAAATTAAAAGAAAAGAATGCATATTTGAAAGACTTGGTAAATACATTAATGAGTGAGGTTGATTCTTTGATAGATGAAAAGAAAGAAATTAAAAAGAGACAGCATGTAAAGAAGAAAAGATTTTGATTGCTAAGAATGATTATCTTGATAATTATAACAAAATACTTTTCAATAAGGAAAATCATTTGAATAATGAAGTTAAAAAATTGACTAATAAACTAAAAATGAGAGATGTATGTATTGATGCATTTAGTGATGAATCTCTTTGTAAAACTATTCCTATTAATGAACTTCAAAAGGAAATAGATTCATTAAAATTGTCTCTTGCTAAATTCGTTCAAGGAGAAAAAAACTTAAATTTCATATTAGGTAAACAAAGACCTAGTTTTGAAAGACATGGAATTGGTTATAATCCTATGCATAAAAAGGGAGATATGAAAATTCTAAAATCTATGTCACGTTATAGATTAAATTATTGTTCTTCTTTCACAACATGTAGAAATTGTTGTATTAAAGGTCACTTGGACATAAATTGTTTTAATAAAAACAAGATTAAAAAGGTATGAGTTAAAATGGATGATTTACGTGCAACTAACATTAAAGGACCCACAAAGATGTGGGTACCGAAAGGATGAATTATCTTTTCTTGACAGGTATGTCTCAAGGCAAGGGTTTCATCTCAAAAATGAATTCTTGATAGTGGATGCTCTCGTCACATGATTGGTGACAAATCAAAGTTCGTGGAGTTAAAAATCAAGAAGAAAAATGGTACGGTTACATTTGGAGATAATCGAACTTGCGAAATAATCAGAAAAGGTAAAATTAGTAATGGTAAGGTCAATATTGATAATGTACATCTTGTTAGTGGACTTGAATTTAATCTTATAAGTGTTAGTCAATTAATGGATAATGGCCATCAAGTAACTTTTGAAAAAGAAAAATTTAAAATTTCTTATGGAACTAACAATACTACTCTAGTTGCACAAAGGGAAGGAAATATATATACTCTTAATTTTGAGCAACATGAAGAAAAACTATGTCTTGCCTCTGCACAAGATAAGGCTAACTTATGGCATAAGAGGATGGGACATGTTCACATGGATTTGATCAAGAAATTGTCCTCAAAGAATCTTATCAAAGGATTGCCAAAAAATAAAGTATGAAAAGAAGGAAATATGTGTTCCTTGTCAACTCGGGAAATAAGTAAGAACATCATTTACGGCAAAGAACATGGTATCTGTAGACACTCAAAATTTTCTGCACACCTATTACTGACATTGCAAGAAGGCAGATTTGTCTTTCAGAGATAGCCCTGGAAGACAACTCACATCCAGTCCAGATACTACTGGAAGCTCAGTTTTAACCCCGGAATACACACCGAGAGTAACAGTTCCAACCTCGGCGATAACACCAAGGCCTGCAGTTCTAATACCAAAAATTCCACCGGAGAAGACCGTTTCATCTCGGAGATAACCCTGAGATGTTCAGTCTCAGTCCCAATACTGGGAATAGTAGATTCCAACCTTGGAGATAACCCCAAGGAAGGCAGTTGCAGTTTCGGAGATATCCCCGGAAATGCTTGTTTTAAATGTAATCAGCTTCAAAACACTCGGCGCTTACACCGAGGCACTCAGTACAAGACCTGGACATAACTCCGGGAAGACAGGAACACCTCAGAGATGACACTGAGGACCTTCAACACTTACAGTAGTCCAATCTCAGAGATAACCCTGAGCAACGTCTGCTTTATCAGCCCAAATCGGAGATAACCCCAGTGAGGGGCAAAGTCGTCATCTTGCCACTTTGACGCCACATCACGTCGTCTCAATATTTCCTACATACATTTCTACACAGCAATGTCCCACAAGAACCAAGGAAAATCAATCCCGAGTGACTATTACGCAGGGTAACGGATAATATTTGAAGCCGAAGACCGGAGGGCATCGTCCCATCTTCATGACTTCATACAACCTCTAATCCCATGTCATTGCGTAACTCTCAAAAACGGTGGTCCGAAATAGGTCCTATATACCTCAGTCGGATGCCCAAATTGCAATTCTGAAAGTTCGAGCGGACATCACGTTGCTCGGGTGCACGTACTTCGAGACGGCGGGACCTGCGAAGCCGGGGCACCCCGGGCAGCCTCAGGTACACCTGCGGCCCAGCCGTAGGTCCCCCCTCTATAAATAGAGCGCTTGGGGTGGCCATTTTAAAAAAGTAAAAAGGCGAGGAAGCCCTGTCCAATTTTCTTTGTACACACCCCAAACTGAGTGCTTTCTCATTTTTAACACTTGTAAGCTCATATATAGCTACTTTTTACCGACGGAAGCCGACTATTCATCCATTTCAAGTTATTGAAGTCTTCTTTGGTAGCCCACTGCAAGCCTTCTCACACATTTTCAAGCCTTTTTCTTCATCTTTTCACACACCGTTCTTCACATTGAGAGTCGTGTTACGTGTGTATGCCCAGACTTCGATCCGTGGTTTCTTTTCAGTATATATATATATATATATATATATATATATATATATATATATATATATATATACTAACATCATCGAGTTATGCCTCGATTGAGCCTAGACTTATATCTGGAGCGTTTAGTTGCTTTCGTATATATATACTTATATATATGAACTGTGTGTCAAACTCTGTTCGATGAGCCTAGACTTACGTCTGGTGCGTTTAAATGCTTTCGTATATATATACTTATATATATATATATATATATATATACATTTACATTTCGTGCCGCTTTGAGTTTACTTCGTGGTGGTTGACCGTTTTTACAGCTTTTTGTACACTTTGTCTCGCTTGGAGTTTCCTCCATGGCGGTTGATCGCTTTTACAGCTTTATTTACATTTCTGATCCCTCATGGAGGTGCTTCGTGGCTGGTGATCATGTCTGTATATATATATTTACAGTTTTTATATATATACATGCTTACTACTTTTTATCAATTACGGCATCATGTGATCACAGATTCAATCTACCGAATCTAGATTCAGTTCCCGTGATGGACATTTTCAGCTGTAAGCAGCTTGTAAATTTATCTATGGTGTTCAGATTTCATCCGATGGTTTTCATATCCATGAGGAGTTCGGCACTGCTTTGTACATTATTTTTCCGAAGATATTTCGCATCTCGAAAATAAAAGCAATCAAGCCAAACATTTAATAAAATGGGAGTGTAAAAGATCTCAATTACTATTGAGCGCATGGTTCGAAAAACCTCTTTTAAAACATCATTGTTATATCTCGTTTAAAACTGAATTTTTACATAAATTCAAACCCTGTGTATATAGGTGCGAACGAGGCCTCACACTACTTCCAAATGAAAGCACATTTACCCATACACACACACACATTCATATAACAGGTTATTGAAATAGGGCGGTCACCGTGGCAACACGAATATTGGGGGTGCCTAATACCTTCCCTCCGCATAACCAAGTCCCCGGACCCTAATGAATCTCAGTTTCACCGACCTGTTTAGCAGTGTCACATCATTGGGTCAATGTGCAAATCTTTTTTCGGTTGTGTTGGTGCAACCATATAAAAAACCAACTGGCGACTCTTATAGTTCAATCGTCGACATTACACATGTCGGACCTTTTTCACTTATTTTTTCAAACAAATCTCACCTAATATGAGAACACAAAAGAACAGGTAACGAAAAAGGGACAAATAAAAATCCTGATGTCGACAGGTGGTGACTCTACTGGGGATTCTAGTAAGAGGACTTAAGCCGCTATTTCAAACTTTTCAAAACTGTTATATGCTTGTGTGTGGATGTTGCATTTACATTTATGATGAATGTGTACGAATGCATATCTTCACTGCAATTAATGCCTTACACTATATCTGCTTGTGATATTAGTGCTTCACACATGTCATCATTTTCATAAACGGTGAGACACGTTGTATGTGAATATATGTTGTGTGGTCCCTCCACCAGGAGGCTACCCTATCGGTGTTTGATTAATGGACTCGTAGGAAGACTAATTCCAACGAGGCTCAGGAAAGGCACCACCCAAATTCGCTCCAGTTGAAAGACCGAATTAATTTCCCGTTAAGTAAATTGCGATGATTTGGGAACCTTCATTCCAAAAAGCCGCGAGAGAAACCTAAGATAGGTCAGCCTCTGATAAACCAAATGCGGAGGAAAGTCTCTTCATGCTTTCTCATTTTAAATTAGTTGTAAAGTCAAATTACTTGTAATTTACATTCCATATTCATCTCCATGTAATGAGAAATACGAAGAAATATGTGCATATACATATTTAAATTAACATGCTATCTTGTATTGCAAACAGCTAACATCCGTTTTGCAAGACAAAATTCCTAAAACGGACACATTACATAGCATGTTAACATTTACACCCTCCCTAAAACTAAACTATGCCAGTTTTATCGCAGGGAAGCATTCAGACCTATTACCCGGTCAAAGTCCAAAAAGGCCGCAAGCCTACAACCAATCATGTCTTCATCTGACCAGTCTAATCTAGTTTCTCACGAAGAATTTGATGGATTAACTAAACAAATTACAGATTTGGCTATTCTGCTTAAAGAACTACATCAATCTACTAAGGGTCCAAAGATACCCATACATGTTGAATCCTCCACACAAGGGGGAACTCAAGGTTCTGATAAAGCCATTACAGTACCTGAATTGCAGTTGGATACTACCAACAAAAGTCATGATGCCGCCCATCTCATAAGAGATCCAGACACCGGTGACATCAGAAAGAAAGTTCTTCAAATGGAAGAGACCCTTCGTGCTATCAAAGGAATTGGAGCACATGGGAGTGTTTCATATGCTGACCTTTGTATATTCCCTGGTGTTCATTATCCCGAGAAGTTCAAAACTCCTTACTTTGAAAAGTATGATGGGTTAGGAGATCCTTATACACATTTAAAGGTATTCATTGGAGAACTTGAATCTTATGCGGAGGATGAGAAGCTCAGAATGCAGCTGTTCCAAAAGAGTCTAACTGGAGAAGCCCGTTTATGGTATACCAGATTAGACAACTCAAAGATCCATAGCTAGGAAGAGCTAGCTCACGCCTTCCTTACACAATACAGCTTCCAGTCTCAGATGGCTCCTAACAGGTATCAGATTACCAAGGTCAAGAAATAATGTAATGAGTCTTTTAGAGAATATGCTCAAAGGTGGAGGCGCCTTGCTGCTCAGGTGATTCCTTCTATGACAGAGTCAGAAATGGTCATGACCTTTATCGATATACAAGAAGCTCCTTTCTATGAAAGTGTCTTAGCTGGCATTGGTAAACCATTTTTTGAAATGATCAAACATGGAGAAATGGCTGAGATGGGATTGAAGTTAGGAAAGATTCAAGACCTAGCTACTCTTAAAGCTGTTGCTGAGCACATCCAATCCAGAAATTATGGAAACAACCCCTGGAGGGTCCATAAAAAGAAAGAGGAGATGTTTCCCTTATACTATAGGGTCAAAAAGACAATCAGAACATGCCTTTTCAGAGGAGAAATTATACTCTCTTTCTAGCACAGTCTTCAAACCTTCCAATACCAAAAGGTGGAGAAGTCAAACGCCCTCGAGTGTTCACACCCTTAGGAGACTCACTCGAGAATATTCTCACTCTTTTGACCACGCAGATGAAAATTGCGCATCTTCTTTCACCAGCCAGCCCTAATGGACGGGGTTTTAATGCTGCTCAAAAATGTGCTTATCATGCCGGGGAACCTGGACATGATACTCAAGATTGTTGGGCCTTGAAACATAAGATCCAAGATTTAATAGACAACGGTGAGATCGTGGTCACCAAACTATATCAACCTCACGTGCAAGACAACCCTCTTCCTCCACACAAAGAGGAAGAAGTCAACATAATTACCTAGAGCAATGGACAGAGTTCCAATCTTAACTGTGAAGTATCCCAGATCATCAAAGGCGGTGTTGACAAATGGGATTATGCAAAGTTCCAGTTTATAATAGAACGAAAGATGAAAGCTTTGTGCAAGTAAATTGAGCAATTGGCAGAACTGGTGATCTATCAGCATCAAGTCACACGCCAATTAGTCAGCCAGGAGCATGCTAGTCTCTTCCCCTTGATTATGAATACTCCATCGTCACCTTCAAAAAATGAAGCATTGGAGGATAAAGTGATGAAGAGAGCGACTGCCAAAGTCTGTCGGAATTTTGCCAATAGAAGGGAATTTACATACCTGGGCCAACCTATGGAGGAGATACTTCAGATGCTAATCAATAAAGGAAGAATCACATCCCTTCTTCCTCCAGTTAATCCCCGTTCAGGACGGTTCAATCCTGAGGGAGTATGTCAGTATCACTCCCATTCTCGTGGTCACAACATGGAAGAATGCTGGGCACTCCGCCACCTTATTTAGAACTTAATCGATAGCGGTGTCCTGCAACTGGCAGACATTGATACTGTTCTATTGGAGAGTGAAAATACTTGTCCCACTAAATGGAAGGGACTGGTAGCAGTTATATCCTCTGAGGCTAATAAGACTGTTAAACCACTCATGATTCAACTCAGAAGAATTAATAATCCTTTGAAGGTGGCTGCTTCAGAGTTAATAAACCTACCATTCCGACCACAATATCCTGTTGTCAGCTTGCAGAAAGTTCCCTAGAATTATGGAGAAGCTGAAAGATACACATGTCATACAATTGCTGCAGTGTCGAAGGAGAATCCACTGTATGTTCCCCAACGGGTGATGAAGCCTGCTGTTAAATCCAAGGGGAAAATTCTCATGGAGAAGATTGAGAAATTCCTTCGTGCTATGGGTCATAATGAAGCCAAGGTGGTTTTAAGCTTAAGAGAAGCTCCACATCAAATTTTAATATTAGACTTGGTTTTAACTTCCGAATATCACAGGAAGATTCTACTAAAGGTCTTGGAAGAAGCCTATTTGCCTCAATCAGTGGATGTAGAAATATTTCAACATCTCGCTGATCACATCTTCAACAATAATGTGTTCTCTTTCACTGATGATGACATACCGCCCGAAGGGACCGGTCATTGCAAGCCGTTACACATTGCGGTTTTGTCCTCCGGATACATGTTAGCAGGAGTCTTGGTAGATGGAGGTTCGTCTCTGAATATCTGTCCTTATGCTACCTTGTTGAAAATGAATGTCAATGTCCAACGAATCCGAAGTAGCCATACGATCATCAAAGCTTTTGATGGATCTCGCCGAAATTCAGTCGGAGAAATTGAGCTGCCAATTGAGATTGGTCCTCATACATTTTGTGTATCTTTTCACGTGCTCAAAATAGATATAGGATACAATCTATTGCTAGGGAGACCGTGGATTCATATGGCTAGGGCACTCCCCTCAACTCTTCATCAGCAACTTAAATACATTATCAATAATAGCCTAGTCACAGTCAATGCTGAATCGGAATGCCCTCAACAGGGTGACATACCGCTCATTAGTTTCAAATCCGATGTTGAGCCGGTTAGTTTCCACACTTTGGAAGTAAGCAACCCTCAATATCATGCCATTGGGACACCATCTTCCATACCCAAGATTTCTACCGAAGTGATGGCAGCTACTCAAAAAATGATGTCATTGGGACACCAGCCGGGAAAAGGGCTGGGAAAAAATTATCAGGGTATTAAGTACCCTATCCAAGTGTCCAGTCAAATTGGGATAGCCGGACTAGGCTATGCTGCCGGTACCAGTTACAGGAATCCACATAAGCATAAGTAGATTCCTTCCACTTCAGCCGCATGGCTATTATTTCCACCTGTGCATCCAGAGTCTTCACAATCTCCGATAAAGGTGCCAGCTAACGTTATAGCTATGTTATTTCCTAAACCGATACCGGTAAAGGACAAGGAAGTCTTTGTTCCAGATCCCAAGGTGGAAGAAGAGGAACGGAGAATTAAACAAGATATTGTCCGAATGATGTCAGGTGTACGCATCATTGTCCATGATGAACATACTAAAAGATATACCCCAAACGATGATTGCCAAGACGTAATGGTCATCATTCGGGAGAAGGAGGACGATGACAGCCCCTCCATCATTGTGGTCCCCCAGGACTTTGCCCTTGCCAATTAGAGCAACATTCCTTGCATTGGTCGACAAGGGTAAAATGGCCAGGACTTCTTTCTGCCCTATATATATTATAACTGCTTACTTTTCTGTACAATATTAACAGTTATTTTGTCCGTACATGCTAACACTTTGTATGATTAAACAGTTTCATATATATTAAGTGAAAGCATATTTTTTTTAGGACTCTGAACTTAGATGTGCCTATACTTGCTGATAAGATGCCTCTTCTCCACAAGGATTGTAACTTTGATGAAAAGTTGGACTCAGACTTGCTGAAAATAAAAGAGGACATTGAGGTGCCTCCGGAGATCAAAGAATGGGTCGAAGGCAAACCTAAATCTAACCTTGATCAAACCGCCTCCTTCAATCTTGGAACCTTAGAAAGCCCTATGTTAATCCAGATTGGTTCAGACCTTACCCCAAACTAGAGGAATGACATGGTTACACTACTTACCCAATTCTAGGATGTGTTTGCATGGTCTCATGAAGACATAGTGGGTTTGTCCACTGACATTGTCCTTCATCGCCTTCCCATTAAAGAGGGATTCAAGCCAATCAAGCAGAAACTCAGACGATTGAAACCTGAGTTGAGTTTAAAGGTAAAAGAAGAAATTGTGAAACAATTTCAAGCTGGTATTGTCATGGTATCCACATATCCTGAATGGATATCCAACATCGTTCCCGTGCCTAAGCTTGCCTGGAGGAAAGGTGCGAGTTTGCATGGATTATCGGGATCTGAACAAAGCTTGCCTTAAAGATAGCTTTCTCGTGCCATTTATCCACATTCTCATTGACAATACTGCTCAATACTGTACGTACTCCTTTACTGATTGCTTTACGGGGTACCATCAGATCATGGTTGCTGAGGAGGATCATGAGAAAACTACTTTCATCACGCCTTGGGGAACCTTTTGCTACAGATGGTTGTCTTTCGGCCTCATCAATGCCAGAGCTACCTATCAGAGAGCTATGATGGCTCTTTTCCATGACTTAATGCACAAAGAGATAGAAATCTACGTGGATAAAATCATTGTCAAGTCCCAGAAGGAGGAGGGCCACTTAGACCATCTTAAAAAGCTTTTCAACAGGTTGCGTAAGTACAACTTGAAGTTGAATCCAGCCAAGTGCGCCTTTGGCGTTAAATTAGGCAAGTTGTAGGATTTCTAGTCAGCCACAAAGGAATTGAACTGGATCCCACCAAAATCCAGGCCATTACGGAAATGCCCATTCCTCAAACAGAGAAGGAAATATGGGGATTTTTGGGAAGAGTCAACTTCATTAGTAGGTTCATTTCTCAACTCACAATAACCTGTGAGCCTATCTTCAAGCTGTTAAGGAAGAACTCCTCCATGAAATGGAATGATGAGTGCTAGAAAGCCTTCCTTACCATCAAAGAACAACTAGTCAAAGCTCCTATTTTGGTACCACCCAGGGATGATGTTCCCTTGTTCATGTACCTGTCCATAAGTGACAATGCCATGGGCTGCATGCTGGGTCAAAAAGACGATAGAGGCTGAGAACGAGCTATCTATTACCTCAGCAAAAGATTCAGCAGCAGTGAACACAAGTACACTCTAATTGAGAAGACTTGTTGTGCTTTAGCATGGGCTGCCATGAGATTACAACATTACCTCCATGGGCACACAACCGATCTCACATCCCGTGTGGATCCTCTCAAGTATGTGTTCAACAAGCCCATACTGAATTATCGGCTGTCCAGATGGCAGTTGATTTTGTAATAATTTGACATTGTTTACTTGACGTAAAAGTCCATTAAAGGTCAAGGAATTATGGATCAACTGGCCGCCGCACCTTCAGGGGATTTCAAACTCTTGGAAACATATTTCCCCGATGAAGGGTAATAATAATTCAGCGACACCATCAGTATGATGCACGTCAAATATGGAACATGTATTTTGATGGGGCTGTTAATATGAAAGGTTCTGGAGCTGGAGAAGTTCTAGTATCCTGTACGGGCACTACAAGAAAACTGGCTAATTCCGACAGATGTAACCTCGACGGATTCTATTCTGTCACACATAACATACTTTCGACAGAATAATCCGTCGAATATAATTCCCTCGAACATATGCTAAGCACGACGAAATTCTGTCGGAAGTATAAGGCCCTCAATGGCGCCAAGTTTCCCGCCAGCGTGAAAACTAACTTTGACGAAATTATCGTTATATCCGAGGAAATGCCCGTCGAGGATAAGTTAATTCCGAGGGACTTATTTTCGACGGCTGTTCCGTCGGAATTCATTAATAAAACTGTAAAAAAATCAGATCAGCCCCAGACGCCCATTTCTTTTATTTTCTTTCCATCTCTCGACTCTCAGTTTCTCCATCTCTCGACTGTTCGTCTCCAGCTCTCCATCTCTCGATCTCTCCATTGACTTTGCAAAGCTTCCTCCCGTTTCTTTCGTCCGCCTTTCGTCCTCATTTTTCCGATCGTTGCTTGTGGCGGCGGTGGTGGTTTGGTAAAGCTCGTGGCGGCGCTGTGGTGGTTTGGGAAAGCTCGTGGTGCCGCCGTTTCCTCCTCCTCCTCTACCATTATCAGCTAGCTTGCAGGCTTTAAGGTTCTGCCATAATTTTTTCCCTATTTAGAAATCCCCAATTAACTCCACAATAATAGTTAATATATAGTTTTTCTGCCATAATCATTAATTATAAATAGTTTTTCTTATAATAATTATTGATAATTTATGCCCTAATGTTCCCCTATTTAGAAAATTACATATTTGAAGAAAGGGTTTGGGACTGTTACATGTTATGATATTATGATTTTGTGATATTGTTAATTGATGAGGAGTTATGTAATTTGAATTGGGACTGATCGAGGAGTTATATTTGGGACTGTTACATATATGTTATGATTTTGTGATTCTAGCAATTTGAATACATATTTTGCTTTGTGATAAGTTTGGGACTGATATATTTTTTGCTTAGTTTTGGGATTGATAAATTATGTGTTTTGAATTGGGTTTGGTATTGAATATATACACATGTTAATCAGTAAGTGTTTGGGTTTACTAAACTTTGGGGTTGATTTATGTTATCAATTATTCTTCAGTAAGTGTGTGATGATGATGTTTGATGTAGGCATATTTGTTATTTCTGACAGAATTCTTGACAGAATTTCTGTCAGAATATTTCAATTCCAAAATTTGATTTAATTTAATAGATAAATTAATTTAATAAATAATATTTAAAAATATATAATACAATACAAATAAAATACAACAAAATATAATAATACAATAAAATAAATTTAATTTAATTTAATAATAAAAAAATTAAATTAAATTAAATTAAATTAATAAAATTAAATAAAAAATAAAATAAAATAAATAATAATTAATAATAACAAAATAAATTAAATTTAAAGTAAATAAATTTAATTTAATTTAATTAATTTAACATAAAATTAAATTTAACGAATTTAATTTAAAATTTATATAATATAATAATACAAAACGAAATAAAATATATTAAAACATAATAATAAATTTAATCTGATTTAATAAAATAAAAAAATGAATTTAATTTAATATAATAAAATAATCAAAAATTGTATTATATATTATAGTACAAAATAAAATAAAATACAATAAAATATAATAATAAATACAATTAAATTTTATAAAATATAATTAAATTTTATAAAATAAAATAAAATAATTTAGTAATATTCTTCATATATATTCCGAATAACAATTCTCAGAAACTAAGTAGCACTTAGTTTTTCATTGGCAAAAACTAAGTAGCATTTGCTTAGTTTGCAACAATTTTCAATAAACTCAATAATTAAGTATTATATATATATATATATATATATATATATATATATATATATATATATATATATATATGCACACACACACACACGCACACACACACACACACATATGTACTATAATATGAAACTTAGAAACCCGTTTGACAAATAGGAGTGAATGTCGAACAGTAGACTCTATAGATTCCAAATAACAATTCTCATAAACTAAGTATCACTTACTTATTTTATTATCATTGGCAAAATAAACTAAGTAGCATTTGCTTAGTTTGCCACAATTTTCAATATATAAATGCAATAACACTCTCCCTACATATATGTACTCTTTCTTGTATGCAGGTTTCGACATAGCAGTAGCAGTTAATAGTACTCCAACCGGTTGCTAGGCAACAATTAAAAAAAAAGGGGTCGTAGTTCCTGTTTGTGTCCTATACTCGAATAATAAAGGAAATTGAATTACTGCAGACATTCCTCACTGTTCCATCATAACAGATGGCAACTTTCGGAAGGAGTGACAGTAAGTTGTTGAACAAAGTTCTAGGTTAAGCAACCCTCTAGATGAGCGAACGATCACTTCTCTGCTAGGAATGAATCATCTCCCCATATGAGTCCAATCCATGATATAAACAGCTTCTCACCACTCCGAATTCCTCAGATGGGTAGTTCTCATAGAATGTCTCACCTCTTGTATGAGAACTATCCATTTGACGAATTTGGAGTGGTGAGAAGCTGTCTATATCATGGATTGGACCCATATGGGGAGATGATTCATTCCTAGCAGAGAAGTGATCGTTCGTTCATCTGGAGGGTTGCTTAAGCTGAAACTTTGTTCAATAGCTTAATGGAACTCCTTGGGGATGTTGTCATTTGTTATGATGGAACAGTGAGGAATGTTTGCAGTAATTGAATTAACTTTATTATTCGAGTATAGGACACAACAGGAACTACGACCCTTTTTTTTTCCGGTTGCCGACTCAAGTAGAGATTCCACATAACAATTCTTATAAACTAAGTAGCATTCTCATAAACTAAGATTTGGAGGCATTGAACATTAGGCCAGAATTATGGCTTTGCCCTAACACTACGAAGCATAAAGCTCCATTTTGTCTTACTAAGCAACAAGTTGAAGACGTCTGTAAGTGGGTTAGTGGGTTGAAGCTCCCAGATGGATATGCGTCGAACATAACACATTGTTGTAAGGTTGAGCAATTGAAAATTTCTAGATTCAAGAGTCACGATTGTCATATATTCATGTAGAAGTTGATTCCAATTGCATTTCGTGAGATGTTACCCAAAAAAGTTCTGGATGCATTGACCGAACTGTCAAATTTTTTTCAAGATATTTGCTCAACTATAATTAAGTACAGTGATGTCGAGTAGATGGAGAAGAATATTATGCTTACCATATACAAACTTGAAATGATCTTCCCTCCAGGATTTTTTAACTCGATGGAATATCTGCCTATTCATCTACCGTATGAACTCAAACTTGGAGGACCGGTGCAATATCGGTGGATGTATCCTTTTGAGAGGTAATATATAAACTGCTAATTGCTCTATCCTGCTCATGTTAATAATACTTCAATTTGTCTGCATATTATTTATCGTAGGTATATGCGCCGTTTAAAACAAAAGGTCAAGAACAAAGCTCGTGTATAGGGTTCTATTGCTGAACGATATACAGAGGAAGAGCTTGTCAACTTCTACTCATTGTATTTTGACGATGTTATCTCAACGAAGCATAACTGTTTAGGAAGGAATGAGGTTGTTGGTCCAATGACTCATGCTGATGATGAGTTAGCTGTATTCACGTATCCGGCTAAACCATTTGGCCCTGAGATGCTAACTTACCTAAGCGACAAAGAGTTGAAGATTGTATCTACATACGTGCTTCTAAATATGCCTGAAGTATCATTATACATCACGTAAGTCTAATTATCACGCTCCATTTAGTACAATTTACAAGTGTAGTCATCTCTATATATGTTAAAGACATTTTACTAATATCGCAGTTCATTCGAAGAGGAAGCGCATGCTTCTAACCCAACTTTTACTGCAGCAGAATTGGAAACATTCACTAATGCTAATTTCCAATAGTGGTTTAAGAAAAGGGTTGAAGCAGAGAATATTTCTAAATGTTTATAGGATGTAGTTGTGCTCAATTATCACGACGGCAAAAAGGTAGTTACATTTAAGTGTAGTTGGTTTGATACTGAAAAGGGGTTAAAGTTGATCATAATAGAATCACAACCGTGGATATCAAGTCGGTGTTAAAGTTTGATGTCGTGTACGTGTTAGCAAGTCAAGTGACTCAAGTGTATTACGCTCCTAATGTCGTAAATACTCGAAGCCCCTGGTACACAGTAGTTACTACTAAAACACGCTCATTTAATGCTGATAACATGTTTGGTATGGATGAGGCGTTGCAAGAAGATGTGAGCAACCCATTGGCCGTAGTGTTCTATGCTGAAGATGTAGTGAATACTGATGTCATTGACGTATCTAACAATGAGGATGTCGAGGCCAACGTACCCATGAATGATTATGTAGTCGTTGAAGATGATAACGATGATGAAACTGATCTTGAAACTGAGGATGAGGAAGATACCGAATTCAAGAATGATATACACGTTGATTCTGATGGGTTTGATGACGTGCGTAATTGAAAATGAGCATTCATATTAGTACTTACCTCATATTGTTAAACCTTATATATTCATAATCTACCAATTTTGTTATTGCAGTAAGATATTCATGGCTAGACATAGCGGTGGAGGTCGCCGAGGTGGTGGGCGATCCGGTACTAGAGACGGTAGCCATGATGGAGGCTCTTCTTCAGGTGCGAGTAAGTTATCTTAACTAGGATTTAAATATATCTCAAGCTGTATTAATTACAATGATTATTGAAGTACTATGTTAAATACAATTATTACAGATGCACCTCGTCGACGTCACTGAGGGACGAACCTGGGTATCTTTGGTCGTCCGTTGGCAGTGCCACTTACAGTACCGATGGATGTCGTTTCCCAGCAGTAAGTGTTAATATATTCGTACTATTTCTATCAGTTATTGCAAAACACAATTCACATAGCACATATTGTTATACTTTTTCTGTAGTATACTAGACCCGATGGCTAAGCACACCCTACATGCGATTTGTTTGACGCATCTCCCGAGAGGGTGCATACAGTTCAGTCAGTATGCACGGTACGATGCCACTTTTATACAGACCGTCTTGCAGGAGTTCCACGTAGGTTAAGCATATTATCACTACATAGTTGTATTGGGATGACGAAATCAATTGTTCTTAATTTTAAATAATCTTTTGTTATAAGTTTATTATCGATTTGACCCAAGTATCTCTCAAGTCAGCTGGCGATGATGTGATTGAGCATCACGTCGCTGCGAATTACTCTGGATGGCTGTATGAGATACGATAGAAGGCAGCCTGGGCAGTTGTAGACCAGCCCGGGACCACCATCAGAGATCATCAGCCCCGCATAGTCTCCGATTTAGCCTGGGAGGCTATGTGTGCGCTTTGGGAGGCTAATGACTTCAAGAAAAAGTCTGAGCAGGCGAAGAAGAACTGTGGTCAGCTCCGGATAGTACACACCACTGGTTCTCAGTCGTTCGAGGAGGCGAAGACAGTAAGTGCGTTGTATTTAGTTATTTGTGTCAAGTTCTCACACAAATACTTAAGACCTATTTTATGATTGTTTGTATTAGGCATTGGGGAGGACCTTGGGCCGAGATCCTACCATTCTAGAGTTTTGGGATCGAGCCCACATGCCTAAGGACGAGCATGCTTTGTCTCAGGCAGCTTTAGCTATACGGGTAAAACTCATCTTACTATTTAGCTCTTAATAATATTCAATCGTAAATAAAATGATATAATTAACATACGTATACGGAATACATTATAGGACCGATTTCAGAGGCTTCGGGATGAGCGTATAGCTGAGCTGGAGACTATTAGGAGGGGTTCTGAGCCGTTAGATTCTGCCACCCCTCTTCCTGATATTGTATTAAATCGGGATGAGGAGCTGAGACTATGGGTCACGTCTTAGGATCCCCCTACTAGCAGTACCGACAGATGTAGAGTGTTGGGTCTGCCGAGGATACCCGCATATACACTTCCTGGAGGTAATATTTTTTTATGTTTCACGAAATTATCAGAATTTATCACATTATATAAATTATTATTAGTAATCGAATTTGTATCTCTTTATAGGCTCCAACCAGCACCAACGTCCGAGAGCACATGTCAGACCATCTCATACGGGCGCTGGCTTGGATGACAATATCTTCCGGCGGCTAATAGGGATCGTGTCGGATAGGTTCTATACCGATCCGATCTTTCGGTGTCAGCAGTTGCCTTCCAGTTCTCGTCTTCGCCAGATTACTCAGGATATTATAGCAGGGGCCTCTGCAGAGAGTACGAGATTACCACGTGAGCAGTTCGACGCTTGGAGCGCCGAGATACTCCGGATGGTGATTACCGTCTTGGAGGAGGCTTTTCGTCCGCCCCCACCTACTCATGTATTCTTATTGTTTATGTTTTTCAATTAAGGCTAGTTTGTTAATTTTCACATATATATATATACGGACTAATGATTTATATTTTTGATTCTATCAACAGGGTGGCGATGGCGACCAGGCTGGCGATGATGAGCAGGAGCATGAGTCTGATTTCCATACACCAGAGCAGCGTCATTCACTTCCGCCCGATGATGATACTTTTACTAGTTTATAGTTCATTTGTACATATTCATGTTATTGTAGAACTTTTATATATATTATATTGTCTAATTGCGTCTGTACAACTATTGTAAATTATATTGTTTAACATTTATGAAACATTAGCTTATATTTGTAATTTGTTAGCTTATAATACGTTTTGGTGGATATTTGAATGTGAATGTGAATGATAATAAGTTGAAGATTAAGTTTTAGTGCTACGTTGCATATTTGAATGTGAGATACAGGTTTATATTACTGTGTATTGGGTTGTGATAGATTACAGGTACATTAATGAGTTTAAACACCTGGAAACTGAACTTTTAAAATCTGCAATTAAAAAAAGGGATAGTTAATTTCGACGGAATAGGGTATTTGTGACGGAACTTCCCTCGGAGTTAACAAATAATCAATTTTTAATAAATACCAAAATATCCTAATTTCAGTCGAACATACGTTATCTTCGACGAAACGTATCCGTCATAAACGCTATATCTCCGATGCAAATTCAGTCGAAGTTAATAATTAGCCAATTTTAATGAATAGTGGGTTATTTTATTTTTCAGTCAAAAATAAAATAATTTTGAGGGAATACATCCGTCGAAAATAGGTACTGTTATATTCGACGAAAAAGTTTCGTCCTATATATTCTGTCGAAGATAGTTAATGTTCGACGAATATCCGTCGGAGATACGTTCGTCAAGGATAATGAATTTTCGACGGATTTTTTGACAAATCTTATTTTCGACGCGAATATTTACGACTGAATATCTGACGGATATTTCCGTCGGGAATAATATATTATCGACTGAATAAGCTTATGTCCGACGGATTATTCCGTCGGACTTAAGCTTTTTACTTGTAGTGGGGGGAGCAGTATCCCGTCGTCGTCAAATTATAGTTTGTCAGCACCAACAACACAGCTGAGTATGAAGGCTGTATCATGGGGCTAAAACTTGCTCGTTCAATGGGCATCAGGCAGTTAACTGTCTTTGGGGATTTAGAGTTGGTAGTCAAACAATCCATGAGAATCTATCAAACCAAAGAGCTACATTTGCTGCCTTACCATCGGCAAGTTTTACAGATAGCTTTGGAGTTCGAAGAGATCTCCTTTCTACACATTCCTCGTAATAGGAATGACTTCGCAGACGCGTTAGCAATGTTGGCCTCCTTGATTCAGATACCTGATAAGGAACACAGGCCAAGCGTCACATTTGCCCTGCAAAAGGCACCAACCTATGGGAACTGTGTTAGAGAAGTATCGGATGAAATGCCTCCCATCCAACAACCTTGGTATTGCATATCAGGGAGTACTTGCGAAATGGATCTACACCCCTCTGAGGCTAGCCTGACTGAGCAAAGGCGGATTCATCGACTTGCTATGAATTCTACCTAAGCGGAGATGCACTCTACAAGAGAGATGTAGGACTAGGTCTCCTTAGATGCCTAGATAAGGATCAAGCTCACAGACTCATGGATGAGGTCCATGGTGGAGTATGTGGCCCACACATGAGCGGCCCTTTACTTGTAAAGAAGATCCTCAGAATAGGACATTATTGACTTTCTCTCAAGGCTGACTGCAACGACCACGTCAAGAGATGTTATCAGTGCCAAATTCATAGGAATGCTATCCACGCCCCTCCACGGGAGCTTCACAATATGAGCTCACATTGGCCCTTCTCAATGTGGGGAATGGACTTGATTGGGCCCATCGAGCCCAAAGCCAGTAATGGACATCGCTTCATCTTCACTATGATCGACTACCATACCAAGTGGGTAGAAGCAGCCTCCTTCCCCAGGGTTACCAAAGAAGTCATCATTGCTTTCCTCAGAAACAATGTCATTTGTCGATATGGACAACCAGAGGTAATTGTATCAAACAATGCTAAGAACCTCAACAACAAAATGATGGAGGAACTATGCAGTAAATTCCACATCAAACACCTTAACTGCGTCTTCTACCGTCCAAAGATGAATGGTGCTGTTGAGGCGGCTAACAAAAACATCAAGAAGATTATGCAAAAGATGTCCACCAATCACAAAGGATGGCCTGACTTATTGCCTCTTACTATGTTAGCCTACAAAACGTCAATGAACACTTCAACTGGGGCAATTCCCTACGCATTAACCTATGGGATGGAAGCAGTACTCCCCATAGAAGTAGAAATGGAATCCCTCAGAGTGTTGATGGACACTCAGCTGGATGAAGATCAATGGGTACAAGACAGATATCATCAATTGTCTCTAATAGATGAAAGGCGAACCGCAGCTATCTTCCATGGTTAGTTATATCAACAAAGGATTGCCCGATTCTACAACAGAAAAGCCCGGCTACGACAGTTTAAACAACATGACTTGGTTTTGAAGAAGATCCTCGACAACCAAGATCAGTCTAAGGGAAAATTCGCTCCTAACTGGGAAGGCCCATTTATTGTCAAGGAGGTATTGACAGGAGGTGCTCTCAGATTACAGGAAATGGATGGCAATTGTGACGCCCCCAAAATTAGGTATACATCACCCATCTTGGGTCGTCAGATACATAGTACAGAATACAAATACAACTTACTAATACAACTGTCGTGTACAATACGACAAAACATAAACTACGAGTTTGAATACAAATATTATCTTCTAGAGAGTATTCATACTCAAAAGGAGTCCTCATTACATTTATTAACAAACCATTACATAGAATAGTGAGGACTACTAACTAATACTATCATTCGGACCATAACTCCGTTCCCCGACTTGCCCCAACTACGTTCTCATTTCCTGAAGAGAACAGTGAAAGAAAGGGTGAGCTCAACTAGCCCAGTAAGAAATATTATGACTAAGATAATGCAGAATAAATTATCATTAGCCTTCAACAATGTTAAACTGATAAAATATAATAGACATCAAGTTTAACTGCAGCGGAACAAGCAATCCATTAAAAGAGTCAAGTAGAAAATAAACTCTACTATCTTTTATGATTTAAAAGATTTTCCAACACTGTGATCGCCGAGACTCAGCTTAATAAAATAATCCACATCATCGAATCACCCCTGCACTACGGCCAAGGATATTCGTATATTCATTAATGGTCATGATCATGCCAACAACTGTCCATCAATGCACTACGGGCCAATGAGGACTTTTACCACATCATTTGTAACATTACGGTCATGATTACACCGAATAATCTCTGGTCATAATCATACCAAGTCCATCTATGCACTACAGGCCACAGATGACTTTCAACAGAATATAAACATGAGGATGATGACAATGATATAAGAATTCAATAAAACAAGTTCAAGAATTAATTTATCCAGGAATTAATAACGTCCAAATTGTCAACATGATACTGCTTTGTGGAGTAAACTTCAAGACTGATCAGGAGAATATTTTCATGAATAGATACTAGATGAAGCGCAAATGTCAATGATATTCCACTAATTTCATGGAGTATAGAAGTCAAAGTTTTAATCAACTGAGTATAATAAAGAATGGAATAACAAAAGAAATCACCATGCATGCGATAGACCGCACAGACAGGTTATTCTTAACAGAATAATAATAATGGAACCAGGTCCGGCGTAAACGCACAGACATGATATTCCGATAGAATAATAAATAATGGAACCAGGTCCGGCGTAACCGCACAGACAGGATATTCCGACAGAATAATAAAGAACATTATAATAAATAATAGAACCAGGTCCGGTGTAAAACACACAGACAGGATATTCCGACATAATAATAATAAAGACGGAACCAGGTCTGGTGTAAAACACACAGACAGGATATTCCAACAGAATAATAGAAGAATATCACCAAGTATAGGGTAGACCGCGTATACTGGTTATTCCAACAGAATAATAAAGAATGGAATAACAGAAGTTCTCTTCATGAATATAAAAGAAATAATATTCCCTACCGTTTTAAAGACGAGCTGAAATAAGGAAGTAGTTAAGTAGCAGAATACTCTTCTTCTCTCTCTCTATAGTTTCTCTCTATAGTTTCTCTCTGTAGAGTTCAGTGAATTCGTAAGAAATAATGAAGGAATGAGCTGCTATTTATAGAAAAATAGAATGCATAGTAACTAATCCATGAACGGTCCAGATTGATTACTTTAATCTGACGGTCCATATTTAAAGAAAAATCTTTTAAATAAAATATAATATATTCTATTTATAGAATAACTTTAATAAAGTATTCTGTTTTATATAAAAAGATGTTTCTGTTTTATTACGTTAATAATACGAATAAAACAAAACGTTATTATCGCTAAATAATTCATATTATTAACTGACAATAATTGAATCAAACTGAGTGACTTCTCACATAAGCATTAATAATCAATACCGTGTGCTACTATGCAACCACACATATTACTGTACTTTTACTACCGAGTAGTTCAACAGTAACAATGGTAAAATTTCCGCCGTTATTTTTAATAAAATATTTTTGTCGTTTTCTCAATCCGACAATAATTCCGTTGTGGGGTCCACCAATGATTGTGTCGTTGTACGAATATTCCCTGTTAAAACGAATATTCCCCGACCAATCGAATATTATATAACAACTTGCGTACTTTGCAAAATTTATAAATATTACCCACAACTATAACATTATATCAAATTAACTCCATAATATTCAAAAATGATATTTATAGAAAATTCATCTTTATTTATAAAAGTTGTGGTCTTATAGCAATGAATTTCCACAGCTTATCAACTCGGACACCGTAAAACGGTACTATGTTTGAAGTTGCTATCAAGCAACCATCCTGGCATTGGATCATCAGATCACCAGTCATTCCAGTTCTTCAACCCTTCATTACATACCACTTTTTTCACACTTTGTCCCTCAGGAGAACATACTCTTTAAGCCAGCAGCCTGGCTTCACTGCGCTCTTACAACTTTGGTCATCCCACTATGGATTGAACCTCTCGCGTTTGCAGTTTATCCTTAACCTAGGATCAAACTTTTTCTTCCCCGCAGTCTATCCTGTACATGGGATTAAACTTTCTTCCCCACAGTCTGACCTGTACATGGGATTAACTTTTCTTCCCCGCAGTTTACCCTGCACATGGGATCACGCTTTTCAACTCGTCCTGAGGGCCAAACTACGTCGACCTGATCTCCCTGATACACAGGAGTACGTAGGCAACCATATTCTATATGGCCCGGTCGCAATAAAGCAAAAACAACAAAAACATTCCTACACCCTTTTCCTTACAAAAATAAAAATAACAAAAATATTCCTACACCCTTTTCTGCCATAAACAACGTTGAACCTCTTACACCAGGTTCGAACTACGCAGACCTGATCTCCTCTTCAATAGGAGTACGTAGGCAGCCATTCATGGTTCGGTCTAACCCCCTACTAAAACACAAATACTTGTTAGCGGTACTGGGATCAAACTTCAATCCATCACATTTCATTGGCTTTAAACCAAAGGGATGGAATTACCTGAACTCCTCCTAAATAGGAGATTCGGCGACCATCTAAGCTGCGGTATACCTCAAAGAGCAACACCAATCTATAAGAGATGGAATTAACTAGGCTCCTCCTAAATAGGGGTACTGGCGACCATTTGTGGTGCGGTCAATCTCAGAGAGGAAAGCCACAATCCTCTCCATATTTCCATATAGAAACCAGTCCCAAGACACCAAAGATGGTAGGGATACATACATATCCATGATCTATTCTGAATTATCCAGAGATAACTCAATGTCCATCCAACAATGAGGAATTTAGAATACATCAAGATCATAAGCCCTGAAGAAGCAGGAAAATATCAAGCAAGTAGCAGAGCATATCTAAAAGGGAAGTGATAAAAAATATATTTTCCTGCTATATATAATGCTGTTTGATATATACAATGTAAACTGTACATAACAAAATGGCTAAGCTAGTCTGTGCAGGAAAGTACAAGTCCATCTACATATCGGTATGCATACGAGCTAACAAGCCCAACACGACATCCCTCTCCGAAGAAGGAGGCAAAGCTGAAGTCTCCTGTACAAGGATATCCACACGGCCCAACAGATCTGCAACCATCTACATGGTGACCATATGCTCATCAATGTAAGTGCTCATCTCTGCAAGCATGCCAGTGGTAAGGGACCTCACTACAGTACTATCTGTGATGGCTACATCCCAGGCAGATATGGCGCTATCCCGCTCAACTATCACTACATCTCTGGCTGATCTGGCCTCATCCCGCTCAACAACAGCGGCATCTCTACGAGTTAATGCCTCATTTCTCTCTAATAGAGCTGCGTCTCTCCCATCAAGAGCTGACAACATCAGGGCTCTAGCCTGATCTCTCTCAAAGGTCATCAGATGAAGACTCTGCTCAAAGTACTATGCTGAATGCTGAATCACGACAGTGCTAGTACTGGGAAAATCTAAAAGAAATACTGGCAACCTAGTAGATGGCTCCTCCTCGATGTGAGAATTAATGTCCTCCATGGGCTCTCCACCATTTGAATCAATACTCGGCAATGTGGATACTACCTCGGCCGGTGCAGTCTCTGTCTCCATCCATGCGGAATACTCTGTAGAATAACTAGATGACTAACGGAGAAAGCGGCTATCTCGCACTGATCCTAACATGCATACACACGGGATCTGTCCTTTGCTGAAAGATAGCGAGAAGCTAAACGCTTGCCCAGCGCCCCCACAAAAGGATGAAAATCCTAAAACTGGTCAAACTGCGACATCACGGCCAGTGGATGGTAAGTAGTTATGCCCCTCAAACCAGTCAGAGGGATGCAATCCATGCCCGGAGCATGAGTAATAAAGCTGTAATGTGAGCTGAGCCCTGAGCACAGCAATATACTAAACGGGTCTATAATATCAGCTAAGAAAGCGGACCAAGACATAGCATCCGTACACTCCGCAGGCTGAAATGAATATGACATGGCTATATCATGGGTGAAACAATACCCATGCCATCTAAAAGTGCCAATCGGTCTCAAGTGTGACATGAACCACACGTATAGCATGACCGAACTGCCCGTAAATACTCCTATCGGATAAGTGTAGTAGTATGTAGCTGACCTCAATGTCTCAGCTATAATCATCGGTATGATGGTACGAACTTCCCTGAGAGCTCTCACCGCCATGATAACTCCTATGTCCAACTCATCCATATACCGTGACATGTAGACATATGACAGCACGCACAATAGCAATACATCAACCCTGGCCAGACGCCAATGATCCTCTGGTGTGGTGAAATCCCCAGAATGTCGTATATAACTATCCTCAGAGCCAAATCTGTCAAACAAAAAATGCTGGGATATAACGTGGCCAGATGTAAGCTCATCCTGCACCACCCTACGCCTCAATCCAGTGAGGGTCATGAACCGTCGACTCATGTCCCCCAAAGCCATATGCACGCAAGGTCTATCTAGTGGCAGCATCTTAAATCGTGCATACTCCTCTAAAGTGGGAGTCAACTCCTAGATCCCAAACCGAAAAACCTGCCTCTCCGGTATCCAGTGCTCCAACATACCCTCCACGAATCATGTTGGAACCTGAAACATCAAAAGGGTCATGGAATGCTGCAACAGTTGATCTACGGTCACCCTATCTGAGGGTGACATACTATCATACCAATATCTCAAACGGGATGCCACCAATAATGGCGGGGTGTGATCTATGCGGCTGACTGTCGAAGAAGACATCTGTGTGGGCCGTATCATAATATCATCCAGGGGTCAATGCTGAATATCTTTGGACATACATACATATGCATAACATGATACATGCATAACAGATAATAGATGGCAATATGATATAGGGAATGGAAAAACTATACATACATTCCTAAGTATATCATCATCTAATACATCATCTCTGTACAACTAAAAATACAGGGAAATGGGGCATAGACGCCCTACCACTAATAGAGGCCTATCAAAAGATATAGCGAGAATGGGGCATAACCACCCAATAACTAACAGAGGCCTATTAAGAGAAATAACGAGAATATACATTAAAAGAAGACAATGGTGTCAATATCTACATCATCAATCCTGTCCACCTGATGTAACTCCTCATGTGTCACTGGATCTCTATCAACAAGGATATCAGGCCTATATAAAGGAGGATCTGCGCCGGTAAAGCCAAATAGGTCATCTGAGGGACAAGCTCCTGTGCTAGAAGGATCAAATGAATCTGCCTCTGCCTGATCTCTACCCAAATGCCGAATAAAGAAATATTCCCGGTCCAGTCGCTGGGTCAAGCTATCAATCTGTGTCACATGAGTTGAATCTCAGACACAGGCTAGCCAATCCATCATCATCACAGATCCTGGAACCATATCCCCATGAACTGAGTGGCGGGTTTGGGCTCTAATAGTGCAAGGGATCCACCAATGCTAGAATACATCCTGAGTGCAAGGACCCTCTGAAAATGGAAAATCGTCAACACCCAACAATGGGATATCAATGATGGGTGACTGCGACACAGGCCAATAACACCTGGCAGGAGGCAAGATCGGTATACTGATCTCCCCTGTGGTGCTCCTAATAGCACGCTCTCCTAAATAGAGCTCTCATCCTCCATCTGTGAAGAGAGGAACCCTACGGGTGGAAATCACGTACTCGATGTAAGACTCCAAATTATTAATAAATAAAATTTAATTTCCTCTATTTATTATTTTAAAATAGTAAGGGTTGAATTGATTAATGAGGTTAGTTATGGGTAAAATGCGCAAATATTTTAAATAAGCAAGTGGTTATAAAATATTCATTGTTGTCAGCAAATATTCATTTGGTCGTGTAATATTCTTCCTGTCGGGGAATATTCGTACGACATCGCAGTCTTTTGTGGGCCCCATAACGAAAAGTGTTTGGATGAAGAAAACGACAAGTATAAGTTGTTTATAAATAACGGCGTAGTTGTTACCGTTAATACTGTTGGAATACCCGGTGGTTAAAACATAGTAATACGCGTTGTTGAATAGTAGCACACGGTATTGCACCAATTATTAATTCTTACTTAAGAAGGCACTACTCAATAATTGTTAAAGTAATTACTGTTCAGTATTTTATTTTATTAATTCAATAATTGTTGCGTTGATATTTTATATTACTGTTGTTTCAATAATTGTCACTACATAGTATTTTCCATTATCGAAGCAATAATTCATATTATCTGAATAATATTATTAGATAACATTATTGGCAATGTCTAGAAAATTCTGTCTAAGGAGAGGTTTGGTCACCTAATTGCGCGCTAGTAAGGAGAAATCCTTATTGGAAAGCCCCCTCTTTCCTAGGAACTGCTTGGTTGTCAGTATTGTGATTCTGTAATATTATTTGTGAATAATTAATTATTAATTTATATGATGAGGAAAATATTCATTTTATGTGAATATAGATGGAGAAAATTTTTAAAGTGATAATTGTTGAAAATCGATATTTTCTCTTTACTGATAAAATAATATTTTATTATTATAATATAATAATGATGATACTTTTATAATAAATATGGGATATATGAGTATATGAGGAGGAAGAGTATTTTTATTGTAAAAGTTGTTTAAAACATGTTAAACATGTCTGTGGGCCCATTTCTTGACTGAAATTTGATTATAACCTGTAGAATCGCCCGTTTGTGGATTTCGGTCAATTTCTATTTAGAATTTAGAAAAACTTTCTTCTGCAAAGTTGTAGATAATGGAATTTCCTATTAAAAAAACATGTTGTTCGAATTTTTCTGACAAAAGTGCTATTTATTATGAATTATTGAAGTTCTGAAGTTCCGAAATAATTGATTTTTGGAAGTTTTATTTATTTTTATTAATAAAAACGTTTTTTACACTTTGGTGGGCCCCACTTGCACATGTTAATGGTTGAATTCAGATCTTCAAAAGTGGGCGTAGGAAAAATTTAATAAATAAAATATTTTAATAAATTTTCTACTTTGGTGTTCTAAGTACTTTCCTATAAATAGGGTGCTTAGGTTAGAATTGAGTCACATCAGAAACTAAAATTTTCTCTCTCTTTCTCTCTCTATATTATCGAGCGTATTCTTGTGAGTAATTTAAGACTTTGAGTGTTGCTATACGGTGCAAGTTCCCTTCAGCTCTATATCCAGTATTCCAGTCAGAAGTACTGTTTTTTCGAGGTAAGGGATGTTATTTTTTCGTAAATGATATTATTTCTTTCAATATCATTATGCCAAAAAATTGGTCTGAATTTTTTTATCAAATTTAGAACTTTTTGTATCGGGGTTACTATTCACGTATATGGCACTATTCACGAATACAACACTATTCATCAAAAAATGAATTTTTCTTCTTTTTGTCTAAGATATCTATTATGGATACTAGCTTTGATTGTATCTATGTTTTGATCATTCTTGAATTTTACTCCACTATGATTATTTATGAGGTATTCTTGGACATGGATAAACCGAAATACGAATCCCTAATATTTATTCTTTTGTTTCACTGGATTCGTTTTCTTTAAAATATTTTTCATCATCCTCAGTCTTAAATGATGATATAACTGCATATCTTTGGCCTGTAGTGCAAAGATTAATGATTTTATGATGAATATCTTTGGCCCGTAGTGCGAAGATGAACAGGTGTTGGGATGAACATGACCAACTGATGAATATCTTTGGCCTGTAGTGCAAAGATGAATATTTGATTTTAAATATATATTGATTGATGTTACAGGGATAAAATATCGATGATGAACTTTTAAATTCATATATAGAAGATAGTAGATTTCATTCTCTACTTAACTCTTCTAATGAATTATTATTTTCGCTGTGAATATTGATTTAAAACTTGTTGTCTATTGTATTCTATTAAATTTTTTCCTGTTGAAGATTAACGATAATTTGTGCTATTCCAGAAGCAAGAATCGATGAAGAAGGAATACTTCGAGTCCACTCTAGACTTTTTGTTTCTAATGATTCTGATTTGAAGTACAAGATCATGATGGAGGCACACAATACACCATTTGCAATCCATCTTGGAAGTGCCAAAATGTATCATGATATTCGACATACATTTTGGTGGAACAATATGAAGAGAGAGATTGCAAAGTTTATCTCGAGGTGTTTAACTTGTCAACGTGTAAAGGCAGAGCATCAAGTGCCTAAGGGCCCATTGCAACCACTTGAGATTTTGAAATGGAAGTGGGAACACATTACCATAGATTTTGTTACGGGTCTTCCCACGGTTTCTCAAGGTATAAATGCTATTTGGGTTATTATTGATAGATTAACCAAGTCTGCTCATTTCTTGCCGATACGGGAGACTTATTCCCTTGAACGTCTTGCTCGTATGTACGTAGATGAGATTGTGAGATTGCATGGCATGCCAGTATCCATAGTTTCAGATCGTGACCCAAGATTCACTTCACGATTTTGGAATAGCTTGCAAAAAGCTATGGGCACGGATTTACGATTCAGTTCGGCATACCATCCTCAAACGGACGGGCAATCAGAGAGAACTATTCAAACTCTTGAAGATCTATTAAGACTTTGTGTCCTAGATTTCAAAGGGAGTTGGGATAAGTACCTATCATTGGTGGAATTCTCTTACAACAACATTTATCAGGCAAGTATAGGTGTGGCTCCATTTGAAGCATTATATGGACGAAAGTGTCGCTCTCCAATATGTTGGGATGAGGTGGGAGAAGCAACATTGTTGGGACTCGAGTTGGTACGTATGACTACGAAAAAGATCCAAATGATTCGATAACGTATACAATATCTGAATACAAACACAGTTTATGAGAAAATAAGATATTGACGTATCTCCAGCTTCAAACCTCTTAAAAACATCCGCGTCATTCTCTCTTTATTATCAACCAAATGGGACGTAAATCGGGACAACTCGGCAAACTTGGCTTCGTACTGTGACACGGTCATGTTGTTTTGCTCCAACTTGATAAATTCCACCTCCTCCATGTGACAAATGCTTTTGGGAAAGTACTTGTCATTGAACAGCTCTTGAAACTTCTCCCAAGACATCTTGAGTGCGTTAGGTTGGGTACGTTTTACAGTTTCCCACCAATGATCTGCCTCTTCACGCAACATAAAGGTGGCAAAGGGAACCTTTTGCTCATCGGAGCATCCTAAGACATCATATATCTTGGTGATCTACTTTAACCACGTCTCCGCCTTAAGTGGTTCTGGCTTTCAGAAAAACTCCGGTGGTCCATGCTCCTTGAATTGCTTAGCGGTGACCAACCGTGGGTTGCCATTGTTTCCTCCTGCATTATGAACAGGAGCCACCTTCGCCTGATGTTGCATGAATTCTAAAAAACTCCTAAACGTACCGTCGTTCGTTAATTGATCAATGTTGTTGTTTACATGAGGATTATTATCTTCCTGTTGCACATTGTCCTGATTATTGATCTGTGGAGACTCAACGGTCTCCTGTGCTCCATTGCTTATCTCAACATTTTCAGATGGCATTTTCAAATACTGCAACAAAACAAGGGTTAATTAACATATGATATATTATCTCTATACTCTGACCGACCAAATAAATATCAAATAAATTTAGGTAGGTCATACTAGTGAAGGAATTCCCCGTCTCTCCCATCCAAGTTCTTGTCTCACATCTCAGCCAGAGATCATATCCCTAAGCTCTGATACCAACTGTGACGCTCCCAAAATAGGTATACATCACCCATCTTGAGTCGCCAGATACATGGTACAGAATTCAAATACAACTTAATAATACAACTGTCGTGTACAATACGACAAAACATAAATTGTGAGTTTGAATACAAATATTATCTTCTAGAGAGTATCCATACTCAAAAGGAGTCCTCATTACAATTATTATCAAACTATTACATAGAATAGTGAGGACTACTAATGCTATCATCTGGTCCATCACTCCATTTCCCGACTCGTCCCAATTATATTCTCATTTTCTGAAAAGAACAGTGAAAGAAAGGGTGAGCTCAACTAGCCCAGTAAAAAATATTATGACTAAGATAATGTAGAATAAATTATCATTAGCCTTCAACAGTGTTAAACTGATACAATATAACATACATCAAGTTTAACTGCAGCGGAACCAGCAATCCATTAAAAGAGTCAAGTAGAGAATAAAATCTACTATCTTTTATGATTTAAAAGGTTTTTCATGACTTTTATCACTGGGACTCAGCTTAATAAATAATCCACATCATCGAATCACCCCTACACTACGGCCAAGGATATTCTTTAGTATCACGACCACGAATTATCCATGCACTACGGCTAAAGATAATCATGTTTTCATCAACGGTCCTGATCATGCCATAAAACAATTCAACTTTGCACTACGGCCAAAGAGAATCCATAACCATAATCATACCAAAAACTGTCCTTCAATGCACTACGGGCCAATGAGGACTTTTTTCACATCATTTGTAACATTACGGTCATGATTACACCGAATAATCCCTGGTCATAATCATACCAAGTCCATCTATGCACTACAGGCCATAGATGACTTTCAACAAAATATAAACATGAGGATGATGACAATGATATAAGAATTCAATAAAATAAGTTCAAGAATTAATTTATCTAGAAACTGATAACGTACAAATTGTCAACATGATACTGCTTTGTAGAGTAAAATTCAAGAATGCTCAGAAGAATATTTTCATGAAAAGATACTGGATGAAGCGCAAATATCAAGGATATTAACACTAATTTCATGGAGCATAAAAGTCAAAGTTTTAACCAACTGAGTATAATAAAGAAAGGAATAACAAAAGAAATCACCATGCATGCGATAGACTGCACAGGCAGGTTATTCCAACAGAATAATAAATAACGGAACCAGGTCCAGCGTAAAACGCACAGACAAGATATTTCAACAGAATAATAAAGAATGGAACCAGGTCCGGCGTAAAATGTACAGACAGAATATTCTGACAGAATAAAAAAGAATGGAACCAGGTCCGGCGTAAAACGCACAGACATGATATTCTGACAGAATAATAAATAATGGAACCAGGTCCGGCGTAAACGCACAGACAGGATATTCCGACGGAATAATAAATAATAGAACCAGGTCCGGCGTAAACGCACAGACAGGATATTTCGACAGAATAATTAAGAACAGAATAATAGAAGAATTTCACCATGTATGTGGTACTTCGCATAAACAGATTATTCCAACATAATAACAAAGAATGGAATAATAGAAGAATTTCACCAAGTATAGGGTAGTCCGCGTATACAGGTTATTCCAACAGAATAATAAAGAATGGAATAACAAAAGTTCTCTTCATGAATACAAAAGAAATAATATCCCTTACGGGTACAACAAATAATATCCCTTACCTTAGAAGAAGTTGGATACTAGAGTAGTGAAGTAGTGAAGTAGTGAAGTAGCAGAATACTCTTCTTCTTTCTCTCTATAATTTCTCTCTCAAGAGTTTCAGTGAATTCGTAAGAAATAATGAAGGAATGAGCTTCTATTTATAGGAAAATGGACTAAATAGTAACTAATTCATGTACGGTCCAGATTGATTTACTTTAATCTGACGGTCCATATTTAAAGCAAAATTTTTTAAATAAAATATAATATATTCTATTCATAATCTAGTAAAACGAATAACTTTATAAAAGATTTTACTATGCAAACATTATGCAGGCACTATGAAAATACTATGCATAATAAAATATAATATATTCTAATTATTGTCTAATAAAACAGATAACTTTATAAAAGTATTCTGTTTTATATAAAAAGATTTTACTATTAGCCTAATAAAACGAATAACTTTATAAAAGTATTCTGTTTTATATAAAAAGCTTTTCTGTTTTATTATATTAATAATACCAATAAAACAAAACTGAGTGACTTATCACGTAAGCCTCAATAATCAATACCGTATCCTACTATGCAACCACACGTATTACTATACTTTTACTGCCGAGTAGTTCAACAGTATTAACGGTAAAACTTCCGCCGTTATTTTCATAAAATATTTTTGTCGTTTTCTCAATCCGACAATAAGTCTGTTGTGGGGTCACCAATAATTGTGCCGTCGTACGAATATTCTCCGATAAAATAATATTCCCCGACCAATCGAATATAATACAACAACTTGCATACTATGCAAAATTTATAAATACTACCCACAACTATAACATTATCTCAAATTCACACCATAATATTAAAAAAAAAAACTTCGAAAAAATTAAATTTTTATTCATAAAATCTGGGGTTTCACAATCTCCACTCCTTATGAAATTTCACCCTCGAAATTTACGTACGTACCTGGTATGCCGAACAGATGAGGACACTTCGTCAGATTCTAACTCTTGAGGTATAACCTTTGAGTGTTGAATACATTTCAGGATTTTAACAGGTACATCTTCATACGTTAAATTATTCGCTATCTCGTCCGGTTCTAAATTAATAATGTGGTTCGGGTCGTCCACATATTTACGTAACATCAATACGTTAAAAATGTTATGAACACGCGACATACTTGGCGGTAAAACGAGTCTATAAGCCACAGTTCCTGCTCGATCGAGGATTTTAAATGGGTCAATTAAATCGAGGGTTGAGATTTTCTATCATCATCGATTCTTGCTTCTAGAATAACGCCCTCTTGAACCTCTTCTTCACATTCATTAGCTCTGAGTATGTAGCTTGAGCGGCTTTAAATTTATCGATTAAAGTCGATTCTAATCGTATATTCGTTATCTTCACGTGGGTCCCTAGAGTCTTTAACTCTATCTTCATCATTTGTAAGTTATACGAAATGGGTCTTTGTTTTAACAACATCTCACTCGCATACGATCTTCTACTCAATTCGTCAGCTACCACGTTCGCACTTCTACGATGATATTGAATGGTACGATCGTAATCTTCAACAGCTCGAGCCAACTTCTGTGGAGCATAATATGTTCGTTTTGGTTGAAAAAATATTTGAGGGTTTAAGAAATGGGTTTTGTACTAAGGTCAATACAAAATTCAATTTCACGCTCTGGGGTAGGCTAAGAAGTCTTCACGAATACGTCAGTAAATTTATTAATAATAGAAATATCATTCAAAACTGTGACCCTCATCCAAGACTTGGATAGCACGTCACATTGATACCTATCAACTTGCCATCATCATTCACGACGTCGCCTACAGAAAGTCTGGCTTCGGTGCATTCCACACAAGAAAGTCACCAGATAAAGGCTCAGGGTTTTTTACTTATGGCTTGATATGACAATGATTGACTTTAGTGGTTTGGTTACTTTGAATTCGCATAACAGGTTGGTTAGGAGTATGAAAGCTAACAACCTTACGAAAAAAACATGATGAGTAGTTAACCAGTCAATTCCTAAAATCACATCAAAGTCAAGTATTTTCAAAGAGATAAGATCGACAGGTAACGTGAAAGTGTTGATTTGAACAAGATTTATAAATAGTGGAGGTAATAAAGGTTTCTCCCAATGGAATTTCAATAGATAAATTAAAGTTTAACTTCTCTGGAGTTAAGTTGAAACATTGAACACAACTAGGTGAAATAAAAGAGTGAGTAGAACTGGTATCTAACACGGTATAGACTTCACAAGAGTTTATGACTAACATACCCGTGATAATTTTATTCAGGTTCCTTGTCACGAAAAAAAACGCTCTCTCTTAAACTACCGGCTTTGACTTTTCTGGGACGGATTTTGGTGCCTCCATCTTAGCTAAACTTGTCTTCGGTGAACGACAAAATCGAGCTAAGTGACATTCTCTTCCACAATTATAACATGCTTTGGACGACATCGCCAGGTTTGGACTGATGTGTCCCTCCCCTCCGCATTTGAAGCATATGATAGGTGGTCGTTCTCCTTCCTTAACAACGGGTGCTGGTGCTGACGTCTTTCCATCATTGTTGAATCTCCTCTTCTTGAAATGTCCATTCTTATTGTTTTGACCATGATTACCACCGAAGTGGTTACCATTTTTGGCATGTTGATTCCCTCCATGTTTATTGTCACCGCTTTGATGACTGTTATCACCGGCATTATCATTTTACCGGCTGCTCTCTTTTGGTTGCGTTGACTCATTATCGGGCTCCACTAACTGAGCCCTATTTACAATATCTGAATACAAACACAGTTTATGAGAAATAAGATATTGACGTATCTCCGGCTTCAAACCTCTTAAAAACATCCGCGTCATTCTCTCTTTATTATCAACCAAGTGGGACGCAAATCGGGACAACTCGGCAAACTTGGCTTCGTACTGCGACACAGTCATGTTGTTTTGCTCCAACTTGATAAATTCCACCTCCTTTATGTGACGAATGCTTTCGGGAAAATACTTGTCATTGAACAGCTCTTGGAACTTCTCCCAAGACATCTTGAGTGCGTCAGGTTGGGTACGTTTTACAGATTCCCACCAGTGATATGCCTCTTCACGCAACATAAATGTGGCAAAGGGAACCTTTTGCTCATCGGAGCATCCCAAGACATCATATATCTTGGTGATCTGCTTTAACCACGTCTCCATCTTAAGTGGTTCTGGCTTTCCCAAAAACTCCGGTGGTCCAAGCTCCTTGAATTGCTTAGCGGTGACCAACCGTGGGTTGCCATTGTTTCATCCTACATTATGAACAGGAGCCGCACTCGCTTGATATTGCATGAATTCTAAAAAACTCCTAAACGTACCGTCTTTCATCAATTGATTAGTGTTATTTTTTACATGAGGATTATTGTCTTCCTGTTGCACATTGTCCTGATTATTGATCGGTGGAGACTCAACAGTCTCCTGTGCTCCATTGCTTATCTCATCATTTTTAGATGCCATTTTTAAATACTGCAACAAAACAAGAGTTAATTAACATATCACATATTATCTCTATACTCTGACCGACCAACTAAATATCAAATAAACTTAGGTATGTCATACTAGTGAAGGAATTCTCCGTCTCTCCCATCCTAGTTCTTGTCTCACATCTCAGCCAGGGATCATATCCCTAAGCTCTGATACCAACTATGACGCCCCCAAAATAGGTATACATCACCCATCTTGAGTCGCCAGATACATGGTATAGAATTCAAATACAACTTAATAATACAACTATCGTGTACAATACGACAAAACATAAACTGTGAGTTTGAATACAAATATTGTCTTCTAGAGAGTATCCATACTCAAAAGTAGTCCTCATTACAATTATTATCACACTATTACATAGAATAGTGAGGACTACTAATGCTATCATCTGGTCCATCACTCCGTTTCTCGACTCATCCCAACTATATTCTCATTTCCTGAAGAGAACAGTGAAAGAAAGGGTGAGCTCAACTAGCCCAGTAAGAAATATTATGACTAAGATAATGCAGAATAAATTATCATTAGCCTTCAATAGTGTTAAACTGATACAATATAACACACATCAAGTTTAACTACAGCGGAACCAGCAATCCATTAAAAGAGTTAAGTAGAGAATAAAATCTACTATCTTTTATGATTTAAAAGATTTTTCATAACTTTTATCGCTGGGACTTAGCTTAATAAATAATCCACATCATCGAATCACCTCTGCACTACGGCCAAGGATATTCTTTAGTATCACGACCATGAATTATCCATGCACTACGGCTAAAGATAATCATGTTTTCATCAACGGTCCTGATCATGCCATAAAACAATTCATCTTTGCACTATGGCCAAAGAGAATCCATAGCCATAATCATACCAAAAGCTGTCCATCAATGCAATACGGGCCAATGAGGAATTTTCCACATCATTTGTAACATTACGGTCATAATTACACCGAATAATCCCTGGTCATAATCATACAAAGTCCATCTATGCACTACATGCCATAGATGACTTTCAATAAAATATAAACATGAGGATGATGACAATGATATAAGAATTCAATAAAACAAGTTCAAGAATTAATTTATCTAGGAACTGATAACGTCCAAATTTTCAATATGATACTGCTTTGTAGAGTAAAATTCAAGAATGCTCAGAAGAATATTTTCATGAAAAGATACTGGATGAAGCGCAAATATCAAGGATATTCCACTAATTTAATGGAGTATAGAAGTCAAAGTTTTAACCAACTAAGTATAATAAAGAATGAAATAACAAAAGAAATCACCATGCATGCGATAGACCGCACAGGCAGGTTATTTCAACAGAATAATAAATTACGGAACCAGGTCCGGCGTAAAACGCACAGACAAGATATTCCGACAAAATAATAAAGAATGGAACCAGGTCCGGCATAAAACGCAGAGATAGGATATTCAGACAGAATAATAAAGAATGGAACCAGGTCCGGCGTAAAATGCACAGACAGGATATTTCGACAGAATAATAAATATTGGAACCAGGTCCGGCGTAAACGCACAGACAGGATATTCCGACAGAATAATAAATAATAAAACCAGGTCCGGCGTAAACGCATATACAGGATATTCCGACAGAATAATAAAAAATAGAATAATAGAGAAATTTCACCATGTATGAGGTACTTCGTATAAACAGGTTATTCCAACATAATAATAAAGAATGGAATAACAGAAGAATTTCACCAAGTATAGGGTAGTCCGCGTATACAGGTTATTCCAACAGAATAATAAAGAATGGAATAACAGAAGTTTTCTTCATGAATACAAAAGAAATAATATCCCTTACGGGTACAACAAATAATATCCCTTACCTTAGAAGAAGTTGGATACTGGAGTAGTGAAGTAATGAAGTAGCAGAATACTCTTCTTCTTTCTCTCTATAATTTCTCTCTCAAGAGTTTTAATGAATTCGTAAGAAATAATGAAGGAATGAGCTTTTATTTATAGGAAAATGGACTGAATAGTAACTAATTCATGTACGGTCCAGATTGATTTACTTTAATCTGACGGTCCATATTTAAAGCAAAATCTTTTAAATAAAATATAATATATTCTATTTATAATCTAATAAAACGAATAACTTTATAAAAGATTTTTACTATACAAACACTATGCAGGCACTATACAAATACTATGCATAATAAAATATAATATATTCTAATTATTGTCTAATAAAATAGATAACTTTATAAAAATATTCTGTTTTATATAAAAAGATTTTACTATTAGCCTAATAAAACGAATAACTTTATAAAAGTATTCTATTTTATATAAAAAGCTTTTCTGTTTTATTACATTAATAATACCAATAAAACAAAACTGAGTGACTTATCACGTAAGCCTCAATAATCAATACCGTATGCTACTATGCAACCACACGTATTACTGTACTTTTACTACCGAGTAGTTCAACAGTATTAACGGTAAAACTTTCGCCGTTATTTTCATAAAATATTTTTGTCGTTTTCTCAATCCGACAATAATTTCGTTGTGGAGTCTACCAATAATTGTGCCGTCGTACGAATATTCCCCGATAAAATAATATTCTCCGACCAATCGAATATAATACAACAACTTGCATACTTTGCAAAATTTATAAATACTACCCACAACTATAATATTATCTCAAATTCACACCATAATATTTATAAAAAATACTTCGAAAAAATTAAATCTTTAATCATAAAATCTGGGGTTTCACAGTTATAGTTGTTTCTGTACCATATATTTTGACGACTTAGAATGGGTGTTGTATACCTATTTTGGGGGAGTCACACTCGACACCAGTCGGGTACCCATCCTCAAACCCAACAGCCAAATGCTCCCCAGAATATGGAATCCATGTGTCAACAACTCCAACTGTAGGCGACAATGAGCAAAACCCTCAACTACGGGGACCTCCGCCAGTATGGAATGATGTCATCTCCGTTCTCGGTACTCATGGGTAGGTATCAAATCCTAGTACACTCACTGGACATAAACATGGGAGCCTCTCATAGGCCCAAAACTGCCAACACAAAGGCAAACATCTGCTATCAGTTAACACTCTTAACCGGTACATGGTAAATGACAAGAGAAATACTTACCAGCAGAAATGAGTAAAATCCTAACTAAGCCTCAGTTAAGCCCTGCGAGCGCATACGTATGCCCCTGAGGAAATAGGCAAAGGTGTAGGATCCCCAATCATCCTCTCCTATACGGTCCACATATCGAGTGGCGCTGATCAAAGTGAACGACACCGTAGAAGAGTTATCTGCTATGAAGCAGTCCCTAATGATTATCTGGAACAATTGTCGAAGAATGTGATCCCTGACTCTGACATCATCTGGTATAGGGTCATTCAATAGCCCACTCATAGCATCTACGCTCAAAGGACCTGCACAGACAGTCCTCCCCTTGAGCACCTCCGCCAGAACTCCTAACAAGGATCTGACGGTAGTAGGGGTAATATTCGTCATGCAAGGCACTGGCGCCCCTCCAAACTCCATACATGTGATAAACCGCCAATCCATCGGCGTCATCATCACATCACAGTCCAATAAATATAGAGACTGGGTCTGGTGAAACCAGCGCTCAGACAATGCCCTGAGGTAACCCCAGGGACAACAGCGGGAAGGATGGAAAAGAATGCTCCAAATTCCCAGTCATGCACAATCGCTCTATAGTCAGGATGCAAAGCCTGGTACATGGAGTGAATGCTAAATCAGTTCCCTTGAGGCTGTGTAAAGCTGGGAACCTGTAAGATGTACATCGGCATCAGAATCCTGTACTCCTCATCAATAGGAAAGAAGGAAGACTAAGATTTAATGCTATACCTCGTTGGCTTACAAATACATCGAGGGATGTCTGGTCAAATCACCTAGAAGCTCTAGGTTTGCCACCTGAATACAAGGTAGCTCCCTACGGGGAACATGCACAGTAGGAGCGGGGTCTGCAATCGAAACATCCTTATCCTCGTCCTTGACGTCCGGTACATCAACCCAGACTGAACGTATCACCGCCTCCACCAACCGACGAGACTGTCTAACAGAACGGGGTCGAGGCACTTTAGAAGCCCTCCTCCGTACACTAGAAGTGGTCCTGCGGGAACTACTCGGCTGATCCAAATCCATAATATCTGGACAACAAGTCTCCAAATCACCTCAGAAAGGGTGTGGTATTTTCTAACCTGGAGCTTTTCAAAATGCATTTAATGACTATATGCATGCATGCATTATTTTAACATACATCTACATTAGAGTTAAATATGCATGACTACTCAATGCCTATATTTTGGAAATTTTTTGTCATAGTCTCCTCTATAAATAGGACTATCCACATGCACATAGGCATGACTAGGTGGCCATTCAGTAGCACACCTGTCCACAGTCATATATGTACTATTTGCATCAAAAAAATAAAGTCATCAATCTATAAGGGTAGCCTAATTACCAGGATTACTTTGCTTTTTCACCTTTGCTCATTTATCCTCAAATAGGATAAGAAATAGCAGAAAAAAGGTGCCAATTTGACTGTTTCAAAAGTTAATTTTTTTTCACATCATTATGTTCAACATGATTTAATACTAACATTTACTATGTTGAATATTTTTTATCAAGTTATTTGAGCATGCATATGCACTACTATGTGTTTAGATGCATTTCATGTGATAAATCATTTTCCAACGGATAAAAACTGGAAAAAAGTGCATGCATACGTTACCAGGATAGTGTAGAACACTTATACGGTGGAAGAATTTGCAGAAAGACGTCCGAACTTAGCAGATCTGAAGAAGAGCTCTCGGATTTCCTTCACGGCGCAACTTAAAAATGACTTATGAAAGCCACCTGCAGGACTTTTATGTCCACGGTTGGCCGCAGGTCCATCTACAGCTGTAGCAGGTGTACCTGCGGCACCCTTACGTAGGTCCCACCCCTCTGGCTCGGTCCAGTTCGAGTTGCACAGGAGTTCTCACAAGCTAAAAAGGCCAAATCAGGAATAAAAATGTTACGCAATTGAGCAGAATAGCATGAAATCCTGGTTTTTCTGGGCTCGGCTGTGGCGGCTTTCATATCATTCATTTTATTCGCTCGAGCACAGGGTATACTATACTGATAATCCAAGTTATTCCAGATCACATTCGGCAATACCACACAGAGGTCCAATGCCGTCAATTCAGGGTTATCACCCTAATCTTTTTAAACAGATCCCCGGCGGGGGTTACAACACAATCTCAAAAAAGGAGATCCCCGGCGGGGGTTACAATGTATGTTCTGCTGATACACATATCAGTAAGGATCAAACAGATCCCTGGCGGGGTTTACAACGCAATCTCTAAAAAGGAGATCCCCAACGGGGGTTACAACGTATGTTTTGCTGATACACACATCAACAAGGATCAAACATATCCCCGACGGGGGTTACAACGTATGTTCTGCTGATACACACATCAGCAAGGATCAAACAGATCCCTGGCGGGGGTTACAACATATGTTCTGCTGATACACACATCAACAAGGATCAAACAGATCCCCGGCGGGGGTTACAACTCATGTTCTCCGTTGATACACATGTCAACGAAGGTCAAGCACCTTGACGTTAGTTCAGCAGTTGGCAAGAAAACCCAACGTCACATTGGAAGCCATCCGATGATTGTGTTAGTTGATACACACATCAACAGAGGACAAGCAGCCTTGGCATCTATCCCCAGCAGGGAGTTCATCCGTTGGTTCACACGTCAACGAAGGTTAGGCAGCTCTAACAACACATACTGTTGGCAGTAACTCCAACAGAACCTTGATATGTCTTGGCGATACAAACTAGGGAAGATCAACATCATCGGAGAGGATCGATGATGGAATATGTTATACACATCCTCAAACAGGCAAAGGTCTATCCCCACAGATCTCTTGTACGCTAGAGACACATCTTTAGAGTAAAGTCTGTATCCAGGATTAAGGACTTTGGTGATAGCCCCAACGTCGACATCCTGATAAGTTTGGATCACACATCCAAGCTTGCCGTCATTACCATCGTAGGGAACCGGCAATCATCCCCAACATGTTGGAAAGCAATGCATGTGCATCATACACTTGTATCATATTGCTCCATATTGCATCATGTTGTATTTCAAGTGTCTAGGATTCTTTATCCTATCCATGCCATTGCATTGCATGAATATGATAAAGAGGGGCATCTGTAGACACTCAAAATTTTCTGCACACCTATTACTGACATTACAGGAAGGCAGATTCGTCTTTTAGAGATAGCCCTAGAAGACAACTTATATCCAGTGCAGATACTACTGGAAGCTCAGTTTCAATCCCGGAACACACACCGGGAGTAACAGTTCCAACCTCGGCGATAACACCGAGACCTGTAGTTCTAATACCGAAAATTCCACCAGAGAAGACCGTTTCATCTCGAAGATAACCCCGAGATGTTTAGTCTCAGTCCCAATACTGGGAATAGTAGATTTCAACCTTGGAGATAACCCCAAGGAAGGCAGTTGCAGTTCCAGAGATAACCCCGAAATTGCTTGTTTCAAATGCAATTAGCTTCAAAACACTCGGTGCTTACACCGAGGCACTCAGTACAAGACATGCACACCTCAGAGATGACACTGAGGACCTTCAACACTTACAGCAGTCCAATCTTAGAGATAACCCTGAGCAACGTCTGCTTTATCAGCCCAAACCGGAGATAACCCCGGTGAGGGGCAAAGTCATCATCTTGCCACTTTGACGCCACATCACTTCGTCTCAATTTCATACATACATTTTTACATAGTAATGTCCCGCAAGAACCAAGGAAAACCAATCCCGAGTGACTATTACGCAGGGGAACGGATAGAATTTGAAGCTAAAGACCAGAGGGCATCGTCCCATCTTCATGACTTCGTACAACCTCTAATCCCATGTCATTGCGTAACTCTCGACAACGACAGTCCGAAATAGGTCCTATATACCTCAGTCAGATGCCCGGATTACAATTTTGAAAGTTCGAGCGGACATCACGTTGCCCGCGTGCACGTACTTCGAGACAGCGGGACCTACGAAGCCCGGGGCACCCCGGGCAGCCTCAGGTACACCTGCGGCCCTCCCCCCTCTATAAATAGAGGGATTGTGGTGGCCATTTTAAAAAAGAAAAAAGGGGAGGAAGCCCTGTCCAATTTGCTCTGTACACACCCCAAACTGAGTGCTTTCTCATTTTAAACACTTGTAAGCTCATATATAGCTACTTTTTACCAGCTGAAGTCGACTATTCATCCATTTCAAGTTATTGAAGTCATCTTTGGTAGCCCATTGTAAGCCTTCTCACGCATTTTCAAGCCTTTTTCTTCATCTTTGCACACACCGTTCTTCACATTGAGAGTCGTGTTGCGTGTGTATGCCCGGACTTCGGTCCGTGGTTTCTTTTCAGTTTGTATTTATATATATTTATATATATATATATATATATATATATATATATATATATTTATATATGGACTAACATCATCGAGTTAAGCCTCGATTGAACCTAGACTTATGTCTGGAGTGTTTAGTTGCTTTCGTATATATATAATTATATATATGAACTGTGTGTCGAACTCTGTTCGATGAGCCTAGACTTACGTCTGGTGCGTTTAGCCTAGACATGCATCTGGTGCGTTTAAATGCTTTCGAATATATATATATATATATATATATATATATATATATAAACTGTGTGTTGAACTTTGTTCGATGAGCCTAGATTTTACATCCGGTGCGTTTATTGCTTTAATAAATATATACTTATATATATAAACTGTGTGTTGAACTTTGTTCGATGAGCCTGGATTTTACATCCGGTGTGTTTATTGCTTTAATATATATATATATATATATATATATATATATATATATATATATATATATATATATATATATATATATACTTATATATATTAATTGTTGTTGGACTCTGTCCAATGAGCCTTAATTTTATATCCGGTGCGTTTATATGCTTTTATATATATATATATATATATATATATATATATATATATATATATATATACATTTCATCCCGCCTAGAGTTTACTTCGTGGTGGTTGCCCCTTTTTACAGCTTTTTGTACACTTCGTCTCGCCTGGAGTTTCCTCTGTGGCGGTTGATTGCTTTTACAACTTTATTTACATTTCTGATCCCCCATGGAGGTGCTTCGTGGCTAATGATCATGTCTGTATATATATATATATATATATATATATATATATATATATATATATATATATATATATATTTACAGCTTTTATATATATATATACCTTCTTACTGCTTTTTATCAATTGCAACATCATGTGATCCTAGGAATCATGTGATCACATATTCAGTCTACTGAATCTAGATTCGATTCCCGTGATGGACATTTTCAACTGTAAGCAGCTTGTAAATTTATCTACAGTGTTCGGATTTCCTCCAATGGTTTTCATACCCATGAGGAGTTCGGCACTGCTTTGTGTATTATTTTCTCGAAGATGCTTCGCATCTCAAAAATAAAAGCAATCAAGCCGAACATTTAATAAAATGGGAGTGTAAAAGGTCTCAATTACTATTGAGCGCAGGGTTTGAAAAACCTCTTTTAAAACATCACTGTTGTATCTCATTTAAAACTGAATTTTTACATAAATTCAAACCCTGTGTATATAGGTGCGAACGAGGCCTCACACTACTTCCAAATGAAAACCCACACACACACACACACATTCATATAACAGGTTATTGACAAGTGGTGGTCATCGTGGGAACATGGATGTCGGGGGGTGCCTAACACCTTCCCTCCGCATAACCAAGTCCCCGGACCCTAATGAATCTCATTTTCATCGACCCGTTTAGCAGTGTCACATCATTGGGTCAATGTGCAAACCTTTTCTCGGTTGTGTTGGTGCAACCATATAAAAAACCAACTGGCGACTTTTATAGTCCAATCGTCGACATTACACATGTCGGACCTTTTTCACTTGTTGTTTCAAATAAATCTCACCTAATATGAGAACACAAAAGAACAGGTAACGAAAAAGGGACAAATAAAAATCCCAACGTCGACAGTATCAACTTCTTCACCTTTGCAATTACTTCATCTTGATTTATTTGGACCAGAAAGACATGCTAGTATTATTAGTAAGTTTTATGCATTTGTAATAGTTGATGATTTCTCTAGATATACATGGATATTATTTTTAAGAACTAAAGATGAAGGATTTAAAGAATTTGAGAAATTAATATGAAATTTGGAAACAAGATATAGTCTCAAACTTGTAAAAATAAGAAGTGATCATGGTACCGAATTTCAAAAAGACTTTATAATATTTTGTGATCAAAAAGGAATTAGCCATGAATTTTCAGCCCTAAGAACCCCTCAACAAAATGGAGTAGTGGAATGAAAGAATAGAACGTTACAAGAAACAGCTAGAACTTTTCTACAAGAAGTAAACTTCCTAAAAAGTTTTGGGCCGAAGCTGTAAACACATCTTGTTATGTTTTGAATAGAGTACTTATTCGTCCAATTATTTTGTAAACTCCTGAAGAACTCTTAAATAACAAGATTCCTAACATAAGTTATTTTAAAGTTTTTGGATCTAAATGTTTTATTATAAATACTAGTGATATCTTGGAAAAATTTGATGTTAAATCTTGTGAAGGAATATCCATTGCTTATTCACAAAATAGCAAGGCAAATCGTGTATTTAATATTAACAAGCTATGTGTTGAAGAATCAATTCATATTACATTTAATGAGACTAACAATGATCTTCCAAACAAAAGAGATGAGGATGCAGGAAATTTGGAGATTTCAGTGAATCTAGCAAACCAGAAAAGTCTATTCAGCAAGCCGAATGAACAAATTCAGCAAGCTGATTTGAATAACTCGCAAGATATGGAATAAGAAACAACACAAAAGCTTGAAGAAGATTTCCCCCAACAAGAAGAAGTAATACATGGTGTCCAAATGCCAAAGACTGCAAGATATCTCAAGAATCATCCACCGAAAAATATCATTGGAGATATAAAAACAAAGGAATCACTACAAGGAAAGGATTGCACAATCAATGTATATTCTCTACATTTTTATCACAAGTCGAGCCAAAGAATGCTAAGGAAGCTATCCTTGATGAAAGTTGGCTAATGGCAATGCAAGAGGAACTTCAACAATTTGAACGATGCCAAGTCTGGGAACTTATGTCCCCTCCTGAAGGTGTTTCTATCATTGGAACAAAGTGGGTATTTAAGAATAAGCTTAATGAGTATGGCACAATCACTCATAATAAAGCAAGGCTAGTAGCTCAAGGATATAATCAACAAGAAAGGATCGATTACGAAGAAACTTATTCCCCAGTTATAAGGCTAGAGTCTATCCAAATCTTGTTAGCATTTGCTTGTTACAAGAAGTTTAAGCTTTATCAAATGGACGTGAAAAGCGCCTTCCTCAACAGATACATCAATGAAGAGGTATATGTAAAACAGCCTCCTGGATTTGAACATGAGAAGTATTCAAACCATGTCTATAAGTTAAAGAAAGCTCTCTATGGCCTTAAGCAAGCTCCAAGGGCTTGGTACGAGAGGTTGAGTAAGTATCTACTTTCAAATGCTTTTATTAGAGGTAAAATTAACTCTACTTTTATTTATTAAGCATGAAAATAAAGATATTATTATTGTTCAAATATATGTAGATGATATAATATTTGGTGCTACTAATGATTTTCTTTGTGAGTTGTTTTCTAAGTGTATGCATAAGGAGTTCGATATGAGTTTAATGGGATAACTTAATTACTTTTGGGGACTCCAAATCAAGCAAACAAAGGAGGGTATCTACATTCATCAAACCAAATATACAAAAGAGCTACTCAAAAGATTTGGTTTTGAAGGATCCAATTCAAAGGCTACACCAATGACTACATCAATAAAGATTACTTTTGATGAAAAAGGTATAAATGTAGAATTGACCAAATACTGAGGTATGATTGGATGTCTATTATATTTAACTGCATCTAGACCTGATATAATGTATAGTGTATGTCTTTGTGCACGATTTTAAGCAAAACCTAAGGAATCCCACTTACAATCTGTTAAAAGAATTTTTAAATATTTAAGTGGTACTATTAATTTAGGATTGTTTTATCCAATTTGCAATAATTTTGAACTAATGGGCTACTCAGATGTTGACTATGCAGTTTGTCAAATTGATAGAAAAAGTACCAGTGGTGCTTGAACATTTTTGGGACAAAGTCTTGTGACGTGGCATAGTAAAAAGCAAACTTCAGTTGTTTTATCAACCACTGAGGGTAAATATCTAGCTGCAGGGAGTTGTTGCTCTCAAATATTATGGATGACAAACCCTATGTGATTTTGATATTTTGTGTGATAGTGTGCCTATTTATTGTGATAATTCTAGCACTATTGACATATCAAAAAATCTTGTTTTGCATTCACGTACAAAACATATAGAGGTTAGACATCATTTTTTAAGGGATAATGTTTCAAAAGCTTTAATTAAATTAATTTTTATTCCTACAGAAGAACAATTGGATGATATTTTTACTAAACCGTTAAGTGAAGAAAGGTTTTGTATTTTAAGAAGAGAACTTGGAATGTGTATGATATAAATAGTGTGACATCCCCAAATCCGGTTACTTCAATTCTCACGGGATTTGGTGTTCACTGTCCAAACATCATGTATCTATCTACCCATAATAAATGAAAAACCATAAATAGATATAAATAAATCCTCTCCTTATGGAGTTACAACATCTGAATGTAAATACATCAATCCCATGTCATACTAACCTTAAATCTCAAATACGGAAGCATAAAAAATAATAAGTCTTACACTTATCTCAAATAAACAACAAGTCTTCATCACTTGTTGACTTTGCTCTTGCCTTTGCTAGAAGACGGCTCGTCGGACCTTTCATTCTTAACTGCAATGTTATTATTACGCAAGAGTGAGCACGATTGCCCACAAGTATAATAATATAACAATAAAATAATAACATACGAGTGAATCAAAGACTTCTGAAATAAGAAACTCGACTTTTGAATCAAGAATGAATATTAAGAATCAAAAGAATTTCTGAGGGTCATAAAACCTTGTTCTACGTCATAGGTTTTCAAGTGTTTATACTTAAAACCTTTAACAATCATAAGACTATGGACTCTTCTTCTCATACTTAGGGGAATTAGCCCTTAGTACTATACTGTGCACAATATTTTAATGCTAAAGCATAAGTAATCCCTTATAGCAGGGTTGTTCACCTCAGTTTGATATTAGAGTCTGCACCAAAGGAAGTTTGGTTTGGATAAGCTTAACAATGATTCTGAATTTTTAAACGTTCATCAACTCTGGACTAGTTGAATCAATAAGGGTTCGCTAGTCTTATAAGGTTCAACAATAATTGATATTCAAGTTGAATAATAAAACTCAAGAGGTATACAATCGAATAAATATTGTATAACAGGAATCATGCTTTTAAATAATGATAACATCTAATATGAAATCTTGAACTTGAACAATAATAAACAAAATAGAATAAAGAACTTGCTTTATATAAAGAAACAAGGTTTAGAAACTTGCCTCGTACGTAGGCTGAACGATTACTACTCCCGTTCACCACAAGTCCTACACACATACCATATGTATTCACGACATTCATTAGTTACATTAATACTAACCTTATAAGTTTAGTTCTCTTTTTTAATACAACTTGTTAACTTGGTTTAAATTCTGCTCATTACCATCATTTACATATACAGGACTGAAATCTCAAATCTTAAGTTTAACCAACATCATATCATTTCATGGACATCATTTTTTTAACGTGGTTTAACCAGTTACAAAACATAGCAGTTATAAGGTCACAAGACCTTTTCTATTTTTTTTATAATTCTTTTATTATATTGTCCATTAGTCACACTTTCACTTAATTATTTAATATAAACTCCACTTTATTTAACAAATCATTGCCCGTCTAATTTAATTACTTAATTAAACTAGAATATTTTCATTCCCTCACTATTATTACACTCGAATAAATTATTCCATAATAATTTCTATCGAATATTTATTTTATTCCGTAAATATTTCAACTAAAATATTCATTTTATTTTATAAATATTTTAATAATAATTTCCATCAAATATTTATTTTATTCCATAAATATTTCAACTAAAATATTTATTTTATTTGATAAATATTTTAATTAATTTTTTTATTTTATTTTTTTTTGCCTGCCGGGGCAGGGTAATTTAGCTTGGTAATGTCCGCTAGGGTGGGGTTACCCAGATTCAGTTTCTGCAGTTCGCGAAGAACACAGAGCAAGGCCAATTTAGGCCAAAATCTCACACAAACAACGATTACAGTTTCAACCATATGTTCTAAACTTGCAGTTCGTGAAGAACACAGAACAGTGCCAATTTAGGCCAAAACTTCACATACACAACGAAAACAACTTCACCCATATGTTCTAAACTTAACAGAAATATTTAATGATATTCTTAGAACACTTTTAACATCTTGAGCCCATAAACAACAAGATTTAAAGCCATAATTTTCATGTTCTTGCTATTTTTTAAAGTTTCGTCAAATTTCGTAAAATCACAAATCACATATTCGTTATAACACCAAATTAGTCCATTTAAGTTTCGTTCTTTTCGTTTTTACATGTGTAAACATAATCAATTATCAATTCACCGATTAACATATAATTAAGGCGCCAATTTTTGTATTTATGGGCCACAGTCAAACATTATTTCTCTGTAACCTTCAATATTCCAACTTAATCTTAATTTCATGGATTAATTACTCTAAAACACATATAAATCATATATAATTGAACTATACAAGTTAATAAACATATACAACATCATAGATTTAACAATTAGCAATGAAAATTCAATTACAGAAAACTAAAAGAGGTTTTCATGGAAAAACTTAAGAATATAATAACAAAGATTAGAATTTGAATTCTCATCCTTTAATTCTTATTTAGATGAAAGGAATTCCTCCTATAATTCTTCAAATCTCCTTCCTAAATTCATTTCTCTCAAAACTCTCTCCCTTTTTCTCTTTGTGATTTCTCAGACTTAGGTTTTAGGAATAACGTACGTAACAAAAGAAAAAGAGCTGATATATTGTGCATACTGGCATTGTCGTGGTCAGTCAATCCCTTAGTGGGTTAACTGGCCAACTCCTCTTTGGGCCATGTTTGGCTAGCCTTTAAAAGGCTCTTTCTCAATTATTTTAATTAAACTCTTATCATATGGTTTAATAATGTCACACCCATCTAAGCAATTAATTAAATATCTTATTTAATTTAATTAAATAAAATAGAATAATTCCACATTAGATCACATAGTCACATAATTAAATTCTTATTTATTAATTATGTCAAATCATTAAATCTCTAATTAATTATTAAATTAATTAGAATAACATTATACTTATTAAATAATTCGTTTAATCAAATAAGCTCAATTAAATACATAGTTTGAATAATAAGTTCTCCACATTAATTTAATCAATGTAACATATATAATTAAATTAACCTACCACAAATTCATAAATTAGTTATTTAACCCAATAATTAAATCATCGAAAAGTATTTATTTAATTCAATAAATATTCAAATAAAATTATAAAAACCTCGTTCGTCACAAATAGTGTTCACGTACTTAAATTTTCTATGCATAGTATCTGTATGTTAATAAATAAAATACATCAGCTTGATAATTATTATCTGTTCATGAACCGACTACTACTGGGAAATGTACGAATGTAAGTATTTATTCGGCTAGATTCACATTATTATATCTCTGAACAGTCTTTTTAAATATAATCATGATTTTTTTTTTGAAATTTGAAAAGATGTGAGCTGAAGAGTTTTTACTTCTCGAGACGTCTACTCGGTTTGCAATTCTTCCGTATTAAATCTTCCTCTTTCCTCTCACTTTACCAAAGTATATTAGTTGAAAATCTTTTTCTCTCATCTCTAATCTCTGTAACAATGAAGACTCGAGCCAATAAGAGATCTTTTGGTCTTACCATTAACAAAGGCCAACAGTCTCGATCTCCACACACCGTGAGAACTCAAAAGAAATCTAAGTGACAGCAGAGTCAGGCGTTTGTGCATGTATCGTCTGATGACACCACTCTTTCAGATCAGTCCGATTCAAGTTTTTCCTTCTTAAAGTTTTCCAAATCAACTTCCCATGAGAAGGTGAAACAGTACCCAAAAATCAAGCATCCCTCTTCTTAACCTGAATCTCCTTCATCTCTGGTAAATCATGTTTCCTCTTTTTCTGATCTATCGGATAACTTCTTTAGAGGTCAAAGTTTTAAGGCATGTTTTAAAACTTAAATTGCTACAAAAAAGTTCATTTATGAAAAGATCATGGATTTATTCTATTTTAAAAATTCCTCTTTAGAAAAACTTTTTACTTCTTGTGGTATGTTTGCTATGCTCTTTCCCCCAACAAAAGCGTATCCTCGTTTGGTCGAACAATGTTACACAAATCTTGAGTGTAACGTCGATTGCTACACATCTTTTGTTAAGGGAAAATCTTTTTTTTCACTGTTGTTGATTTTGGGAGTATTTTTAATATTCCATCCACTGGTCCATGTCCTTTTACTTTGAAGGGTGCTGCAAATATCCCTTTCGCTCCTCTTAAACAACTTCGTAGTGTTACAGATAATCATACGTTGTCTTCTTTGTTTACCCCAAAAATAGTTCATGTCTGTCCAACGGCTTGTGTTTTGCACAAATTGATACGCTACAATCTGTTTCCCCGAATTGGTGGTGGTGCAGATTTCACGTATCAAGATTTAGTGGTTGTGGCAATGATTCTTAAAGGTGTTTCTTTTAATTTTTCTCTCATGATGTTTGTTAGGAATAAGCATGTGAATGATATTCCTATTTATATATGATTTGACTATGATATAAATGAATGAATATTCAAGTATGATTGCATTAAGAAAAGCTGTAAAGTCTTTTGATAGATAATAGGAACATATGTACAATGACTTAGAATGAATTGATCAAATATGTCAGGTTGATCCTAAATAAGCAAAATAACTTTGTAAAGTCCTTAAAAAGAAATGATATATAAGGACTATAAATATAAAAAGATCAAGCTTATTAGGTTGATCTTATAATGTAATAGATAGGCATGTTTGATCGTCGACTACTGCACCAAAAATCGTAGTCTGCCAGGAGAGTCGAGGAAAACTCGAGAACTATCAAGGCGGAATTATAGTCTGCAAGATAGTAGATCTCGGAGTTTGTAGACTACCAGAAGAGATGTGGAAGGATCGTAGTGTGTTGAGAAGAACTTTCTCAGAGTCGTAGTCTGTTGTGGAAGTCATATTCAGAATAGTAGAGACAGCCTGTCTAAGAGCCGAACGAACATCTGCCAGAGCCAAGTCAAGAATCGTAGACCACACTTGAAGCCGTAGAGTCTACTGATCATATCAGACGCAGAAATCGTAGTCGAGCCAGATCAGATGAAGATAACAAGCTTAAAGATAGAAATCATAGTGTGTCAAGATCTGATCTCGGAGTCGTAGTGTCTGCAGAACCAAAGCAAAATTGTAGTATGCAGAACTAAGACTTTAACAGAGGTGCTTACAACGCCAATGCAGAATCGTAGAGTCAACACGATTCTCAACAAATGAGCACTCCATGAATATCCAAAGTATGAAGCCTCTGGTCTGAGTTACAAAGATACATTCCACCTCAAGGAAACTAGAGAGCACTCAACGAATAACACATAAACTAAAAGAAGATCTAAGCACCAACCCAATCAGTATCCAGATTGAGTTATGAAGCCATTCAAGATGAAGTTCTCCAGAAGACGATAAGAAGAAGACTTCAGTAAAAGTGACTGACTAAAGAAAGTCAGCAAGTGCAGTAGCTGTCAAAGTGAACAAAAGACAATGATCTTGGGATTAAATAGGATCGCAGTGTTTGCCAAATAAAGCAGGAACTGATGTAGTTTACACAGAGATACTGACCAGCTTATGAAGAACAAAGCAAAAGTAATTAAACATGGGTCAGACCATTGATGATAAGTGAATGGGAGATCACAAGGATAAAGAGAGCTGGGCATGCCACAAATCTGATGCGTCTTGCTATTCAGAAGAGGCCAGAATAAGAAGTCAAGCTATCTGTTCTTGAGATCAGTTGAGGCAAATAGAAGTGTTGAAGCACTGAACAAGAGAAGTTAGAGGTGTTCTACATTGAAGATCCAATGAACACTCTTTAGAATCGTAGTGTTGTCTCAACCAGTTAATGAGAAACATTCACCAAGACACGCTACGATTAGGTCCAAGAACATCTACATCAGAATCGTAGAGTTCGATCATCTGAAGATTGAAGTATTGACAACGGTTTAATCTGAAGACTGATATTCGAACGTTGCTAATTGAGATCATCGATGCAAAAGGACAATTCCTGATGTTCTGATCGAGGAATTAGAAAGAAGAAATAAAGTTGACTACCTACCTGACACACCAAAGTGACATCTCTGATGGGGTAGGTGAAATAGTAGACTGCAGTGTCAAAAAGATGAAAAAGGGGATGTCATGTCACATCTACAATCTGCACCAAATAACTCGAGATCTGCGGAGCAATTCAAATAGCTTTCAACGGATATTTTCTAACAAGAGGATTGTGAAGGAGTATATATCATCTAGAGCTTCAAAGATCAAATGTTGTTGAGTTATAAAATCGTTGTGTTATTGGAATGTTATACTGTTGACTCTACGAGTTCCACCAGAGCTAAACAGAACAAGTCTCAATGATAGTAAGACTACGAAGGTGGAAGTGAAGCAGATTTGAAGAAGGACTTGAAAAGACTAAAAGCTTCACTCAACAACTATGAGAATGTCACTGAAGATGGCAGCTAAGCTGAGAGCCGAGAAGGCCAAGAAAATAGCATTCAAAAAAGTGGCAGAGCACAACGAAGATCCAGAAAGCCACTCTACGAATCACAATGAACCAAAAGCTAAAAAAGAACAGATGCAGAACCATGTCTGCATACCATTCAAGAAGGGTTCAGGGAATGCTAAGTGTCAAACGAAGTCTACCAAAAGCTCAAAGACTTAACAAACCTAACGGGTGATGGTGCACAGCTGACATCGAAAGAAGATGGGATGAACAGTATAAAGATCAGCTGCACTAGAGAAGAAGTGGTCTAGACTCTACATAGAATGCAAAGAGGACCATGCCAAGTTCCTAAGTACTAAAGATGTTCAAGCTTTAAGACATCTTAGCAGCAAAGCACTAACAACACCTACAACAACAACAAGTAGCCAGGGCCTGAGGGGCCCTTGTTTGGAGAGACTAAATGAAGTTCCAAGCCTGCTGGGCTTGAAGAGTTCTTAGTGAACTGAAGTTCCAAGGTTGCTGGCCTTGAAGGAATCTTAATGATTCAGGGCGTTGCCCTTCCTTAGTGGAATTCATGCTAATTGAAGCAAAAGAGTGGATTAGGAGCTTGAGTCTCTGAACCACTTAAAATCCCTTATGTCTTTTATATTCAGACATTTACTTTCTGTCATTTACATTATGTACCTAACTGCTATAAATGCTATGTATGTATTAACTGCTTACAACTAAACTAAATCTACGAACAATGTTTGTATGTTCATGATTATATCAATGAAGGGAATCTTTTACTTATTCCGCTGTGCTTGAAAAGATTCCTATGTTTGTCACATGTTAATTCACTAGCAATACAAAATATACAGGAAAAGTATTTGAAACATAAAAGGATCTATTCAACCCCCCCTTCTAGATCTATTGTGTGCCTACTGGGAACTAACAATTCGTATCAGAGCAGGTTCTTATGCTATATTCAAAAGCTAATCGCTTTAAGTCTGATCCTAGGCATAAACATTGTTCTAAACTTAGTTTAGTAGTAAGTCACTTGTAAATGCAAATGAGCTCACACGTTGGAAATATTGTGTACAGGTAAATGTGCATATACACCTGAAGCTGCTCAGATTGGTCCATGTTCTTAAATGCCATAACAACAAGACTAATCATTGGCCACAGTCAATCTTGTAGTCTAAAGAACAGATATGGGAGCTCAAGAGGCATCTATAGCAAAGAGTCAAGCATCCACCAGTTTAAAAGATGAAAAGGCCATATGTGCTAAGAAGTACTTATCTAGAGAAGAAAATAAGAATTTCTCAAATATGTATTTGGCGAACCAGCAGCTGGATGTGAACCTTGAGGTTAAAGGTTGTCAAATAACTAAGGATGCCAAGATTTTCTTAGCTTACATCTTCAAGACTTTGACTGATTGATCGAAGGACAACTGGAGCAACAAGCTGTCAAAAATGAATGTAAAAATATGCACATCAATTCCTAACCTTATTATATCAAGATAAATGACTATCAAGAGACTGAAAGTGGAAAGGTACGGTTCCTCATTAATATAAATGTGTACATCATATTGCATCACCTTATGTACTATAACAGTATTCTATCAAGAGACCATACTCTACCTAAAAAAGGGGAAGAAAGAAAGTACGCTGAGGTTGGAAACTCAATTGTTAACCAACTTTTTATCCATCCAAATTTTAGGTTGAAGATAACATCTTGAAAGAAGTCTGAAATTGATCAGAAGCATATCAAGATTTAATTAATCTTAAGTGGAGTAATCCTTGTTGATGGGTTACTCTGTATGTACAAACCTATGTTCTAAGTTTTTGATAATACATAGAGTATGATCAAGTTCTACAAGAGTATCTTAAATATTCGTAGAAACTAATCACCTCTATGAATCAACCAGATACAAATAAGTGCTAGAGTTAACTCTCACTCTGTGAACATTTAAAATCTGTGAACATAACCAAGCAAATGATGAAACCATCAAAGAAAAAGAGTGTTCTATTAAAGTGGTTAATCTTACACACACTCATCATCATGCATCTTAAAATGTCATATCTAATTTGGATACATGTATGAATATGATTGTTAGTGATGAATGTGATGAAAAATTCAAATATATGAGGAATAGGGATTTTGAAAACTAACCTGGCAGGACCCATTTAACCATGGGTACCAAAAATAGAAATTTATCTAACCTGCAGGTACTTGGTCAATCAGACCAAACTAAGGAATGCTGAAGCAGATGACTTCAGTCAAGAAGAACCAACTAGCTGGACGCTAAAGACATTTTAAAAATTTTCAAGACAAAATCATTCTCTGTCAAAGCCTGTTCTTGAAGATTTGTTGAGCTAACATGAATGAAACTCACATGGTTGTTGATCTCCTTATGGAAGCAAACTATTCATGCTAAGATGAAAAAGGTCTTATATGCTCATTCATACAAAGCGTATCATCTCAGAAGAATCCTTGAGAAAGTTCACATTAGAGGATCATCGAGTATTAATCATGAGGAACTCATTATAAAAGCAAAACTCCACAAGTACAATCCGTCAAACAAGACTACGTTAGTAGTTCTGTCAATAATCATAGAGTGATCAGTCCTAAAGATATCTATTTCTATGACCCAAGGAGGTTTAAATGATAGTGATGATTCCAGTTAGAAGGAGATATGCAAGGCTGCCTTCTGATGCACATGAAGAAGAAGAACTCATACCTCTTTGAGAAAATAATATCAACTATGGGGGAGCAGTGATTTGTTAAAGAATAGCATCACTAATAGTATCAAAAGTGCACTATGAAGAAATATACCAGTTACAAAGTCCCAAAACTTTGTGGCTGATGAACCTGTGACAACTCGAGAATTTAGAAAAATTATTAAAATCCTAAAATGATGGATTAAAGGTTCAATAATAGACCTAGTCAGAAAATAGGTGTTTAAATTTGACGTTTCTGTAAAGGATTTTGGTGGATTTAAAATCTTTTGGTGAAGATTTGCAGGGTTAAGTGTATAAGTGCATACGAATCTGTGGATGTAATCATATAAGTGTGCAGTTTATGATTTAGGATCAAATATCGATCAGATAAGTTGTAACTTTAGCATACCCTAAAGTTGTATTAAGAATATGGGTGATAAGTTAGGAAACACTAACGAACAGTTAGAAACCCTAATGATATGACCGGAAACCCTAATTTCAGTTTCAGGAATTAAAAACCCTAATTCAAAATTTATAAACCCTAATTCGGTGTTCAAAATATTAAGTATAAAGACTTAAGGATTTTAAGTTATGGGATATTTATGAAATGTCCAAAATATCCTTCAAATTATAGGGGAAAAGACAAAATTACCCTTAGTAGGTGCGAAATGACCGAAATATCCTTTTACTTAAAACTTAAGTAAAAGATTTTGTGAAATCTTATGAGTCATCAAGCCAAAGCTTATCACATGTGTTCAAAATCATCCAAGATCAGATTTTTGTGCCACTTGCAACACAAATACATTGAATCAAAGTTTTATAGCTTAAAACTTAAGTAAAGTAACTTACTTTACTTTCCAAAGCAACTAAGACCTTCTCTCTCTAAAGATTTCGAAACTTAGAGTGAGAAACAAAGCCATGATCAACACTTAGCTTTCCAATATCATATCAAAGATCAGAAGTTCAAGGATCAAAGTTTTAAAGGTATAAACCCTAAACTTGTAAATCTTGTGATTTAATGTTAGATGTTATGATTGTTGGTTAAAGTTATGTATATGGATGTTATTTAGTGATCCAAGATGTTACATCAAGGATCCATAACATCTAGATGCTAAAAATCAATTTTTAGAACTGACCAAGTGTAAGACCCCAAATTATTAATAAATGAAATTTAATTTCTTCTATTTATTATTTTGAAATAGTAAGGGTCGAATTGATTAATGAGGTTCGTTATGGGTAAAATGCGCAAATATTTTAAATAAGCAAGTGGTTATAAAATATTCATTGTTGTTGGGAAATATTCATTTGGTCGTGGAATATTCTTCCTATCGGGGAATATTCGTACGACGGCGCAGTCTTTTGTGGGCCCCATAACGGAAAGTGATTGCATGAAGAAAACGACAAGTATAAGTTGTTTATAAATAACGGCGCAGTTGTTACCGTTAATACTGTTGGAATACCCGGTGGTTAAAATATAGTAATACGCGTTGTTGCACAGTAGCACACGATATTGCACCAATTATTGATTCTTACGTAAGAAGGCACTACTCAATAATTGTTACAGTAATTACTGTTCAGTATTTTATTTTATTGATTCAATAATTGTTGCGTTGATATTTTATATTACCGTTGTTTCAATAATTGTCACTACACAGTATTTTCCATTATCGAAACAATAATTCATATTATCTGAATAATATTATTAGATAACATTATTGGCAATGTCTAGAAAGTTCTGTCTAAGGAGAGGTTTGGTCACCTAATTACGCGCCAGTAAGGAGAAATCCTTATTGGAAAGCCCCCGCTTTCCTGGGAACTACCTGGTTGTCAGTATTGTTATTCTGTAATATTATTTGTGAAAAATTAACTATTAGTTTATATGATGAGGAAAATATTCATTTTATGTGGATATAGATGGAGAAAATTTTAAATTGACAATTGTTGAAAATCAATATTTTATCTTTTCTGATAAAATAATATTTTATTATTATAATATAATAATGATGATATTTATATAATGAATATGGGATATATGAGTATATGAGGAGGAAGAGTATTTTTGTTGTAAAAGTTGTTTAAAACATGTTAAACATGTTTGTGGGCCCATTTCTTGACTGAAATTTGATTATAGCCTATAGAATCGTCCGTTTGTGGATTTCGGTCAATTTCTGTTTAGAATTTGGAAAAACTTTCTTCTGCAAAGTTGTAGATAATGAAATTTCCTATAAAAAAGACATGTCGTTTGAATTTTTCTGACAAAAGGGCTATTTATTATGAATTATTGAAGTTCTGAAGTTCCGAAATAATTGATTTTTGGAAGTTTTATTTATTTTTATTAATCAAAACGTTTTTTACACTTTGGTGGGCCCCACTTGCACATGTTAATGGCTGAATTCAGATCTTCAAAAGTGGGCATAGGAAAATTTTAATAAATAAAATTATTTTATTAAATTTTCTACTTTGGTGTTCTAAGCATTTTCCTATAAATATGGTGCTTATGTTAGAATTAAAAATCACACCAGAAACTAATATTTTCTCTCTCTTTCTCTCTCTATATTATCGAGCGTATTCTTGTGAGTATTTTAAGACTTTGAGTGTTGCTATACGGTACAAGTTTCCTTCAGCTCTATATCCAGTATTCCAGTCAGAAGTACTGTCTTTTCGAGGTAAGAGATGTTATTTTTTCGTAAATGATATTATTTCTTTCAATATCATTATGCCGAAATATTGGTCTGAACTTTTTATCAAATTTGGAACTTTTTGTATCGGGGTTACTATTCGCGTGTACGGCACTATTCACGAATACGGCACTATTCATCGAAAAATGAAATTTTTTTCTTTTTATCTAAGATATCTATTATGGATACTAGCTTTAATTGTATCCATGTTTTGATCATTCTTGAATTTTACTCCACTATGATTATTTATGAGGTATTCTTGGACATGGATAAACCAAAATACGAATCCTTAATATTTATTCTTTTGTTTCACTGGATTTATTTTCTTTAAAATATTTTTCATCATCCTCAGTCCTAAATGATGATATAACTGAATATCTTTGGCCTGTAGTGCAAAGATTAATGATTTTATGATGAATATCTTTGGCCCGTAGTGCAAAGATGAACAGGTGTTGAGATGAACATGACCAACTGATGAATATCTCTAGCCTGTAGTGCAAAGATGAATATTTGATTCCAGATATATATTGCTTGATGTTACAGGGATAAAATATCGACGATGAACTTTTAAATTCATATATAGAAGATAGTAGATTTCATTCTCTACTTAACTCTTCTAATGAATTATTATTTCCGCTGCGAATATTGATTTAAAACTTGTTGTCTATTGTATTCTATTAAATTTTTCCCTGTTGAAGACTAACGATAATTTGTTCTATATTATCTTAGTCATAATATTCTTTACTGGGCTAGTTGAGCTCACCCTTTTCCTTTTTGTTCTATTTTTCTTCTCAGGAGGCGAGAATGTAGCGAGTACTAGTCGGGGTATGGAATGAAAGTTATAGAAAGTTGTTTTAGTAGTCCTCACCATTTTTGTAAAATAATGTATCAATAATTGTAATGAGGACTTATTTGAGTGTAGATATTGTCTAGATGACAATATTTGTATTTAAACTCACAGTTTTTATGTTTTATTAATAAAGTTGTAGTTGTTTCTGTACCATGTATTTTGACGACTCAGAATGGGTGTTATATACCTATTTTGGGGACGTCACACCAAGAACCCTAAAAATATGGCCTGATAGTCATATGTCAGGGCTCATAGATCTTTGTGTGTTAATGATTTGTGGAGTTTTAAGTTATGGACTTGTAGTATGCCATGAGGACTGTAATCTGGAACTGGAATCATGGTCATACCATGTCCAGATTACAAGTTATAAGTGGTCAAAGTCATTTGACCGAGCATGGAAACTGGATTTCTGGGCAACCCAGAAACCCAGAATTTCTGACAGTCACTTTTGAAGCCCTAGATCTTGCTGATGTTTGATAGTTAGTCCATGTTATGGTTTGGATGTTGTAGTCTGACATATGAACTACACATACAAGTCATTAGAACACTTAGATCATGACTAGGGTGAAAGATAATTAAGGTCAAACTTGGGTTGGCCGTCTGCCTAAGAACATTTCTGGAAAACCCAGAAAGTTCAAGAACACGTTCTGGATAGGTACTTTGACCGACTCAAATCTTGAGTTGGTGATGTTGTTAGACTGAAATAATGACATGTTGTTGTACTCTGACATCAAGAATATATGATTGAACCAATAGATCACACAAACCGAGCCCAGAAAGCTAAGATTTGAAGGCTCAAAGTAGGGACCTTGCAATGTTCTTCATTTCTGGGTAACCCAGAAAATGAAGAACAGGTCTGACATGATTTTTGGAGGCTTGTGTCTCTCTAATATGTTGTGGTATGGCCATGAAAGTTGCTGAAGGTTGTAGTGTTACATAAATACTACAATCCTAATACATTTACAAACCCAGAAACTTGATAATCAAATATCTAGAATTGGTCAAAGCAGGTACCCTGAACATTGGCTATGAATGTCTGGGTTTGGCCAAGAACACCTATAGCGACAGTTTTGTCGTTATAGGCCCCTTTAGTGACACTTTAATTACAAAATTATTATTTTTATTAAATAAGTAGAGAAAATAGTTTTTATTATGGAAAATTCATAATAAATTCATAAAAATTATTTTAAAGCCTAAAAATGGGTTTTTAATAATTTTGAATATATTTCATTAATATTTAATAGTTTTGAAATATTAATGGTATTTAATTTATTTAATTACTATATTAAATAAATTACTTAAAAATAATTTTAATACTTAAAAAATCATTTAAAATTATAATAATGTGTTAAAAAATATTTTAAGTTATTTTTGATGACATTTAATATTTTGTGAGGAATTTTATTAATAATTTAATATTAATGGTAATTAATTTATTTAATAATTATATTAAATAAATTATAGAAAATTAGTTTTAATGGTTTAAAATTCATATAAAAATAATTTAAGGGTTATAAAAATATTTTAAGTTATAAAATATAACTTTTAATATTTTGTCAATAAATAAATTAATATTTTAATATTAATGATATTTATTTGATAATGGATTTAAATGTTTAAAAATTGTTTAAATGTGATATTAAGGTATTAAAAATACTTTGAGATATTATAAATATATTATAATATTATGTTATGAATTCCATTAATATTTGATATTAAATAAATATTAATGATAATGAAATTAAGTGGTATTTAAATCATATAAATATGATATTAAGAATTGAAAAATCATGATAAATGATAATATTTATTTGAAAATTATTATGAGTCTTTGAAAAATATTTTTATTGAAAAATAAATTATCTAAGATAATTGTTAAGTGATTAGGCAGAGTCTTAAGGAAATTAGACTCGATAATTGTTCGAATAGGACGTCGGAATGTCGAAATTGTACCGAACTCAACTCAGACTGAAATAGTTGGACTTGATACCGAGTCTTAGGTAGTTTATGGACTGATAGGATTATATGGTAATGTGTTTAGGTTATTTTATAACTTTAATTAACTGTATTATACTGTGATGATATTATTCTAATATTGGAGATCAATATTATCAATATTAGGTCTTCGGATAAAGCTTTATTGACTGCGTAGCTGTAGTCGGTAATTCAGGAAAGTTTCTCTAACTCGATCTCGAGTTGTTTCATTTAAATATGCTTATGGTTAATCATTGGTGATTACCATATCTATGAATTATTGATTTGCACTCTGTGCATATTGCATGTGTTCATCAGGTATGAAAGGTTGATCACATTCATTACCATCTTGTTCAGTTGATTTGTTTATGCTTATTATTGACATTAATTCTTGTCGTCCTGATCGTTCAGTTATGAAATTTGATTTCTGCTAGTTCTTAATTATTATATTGTTGAACGTAGCCAGGTTTTTATTCAATTCTTTCAATCATGATATATCCTCAATTAAACTTTTACTTGATGGGCAAACTTGTTGCTCAACCTTGCTATATCATGATAAACATTGTAGATTAAGATGTATACGTCGGATACAAGAGAAGCCAGTGACCTTGTGTGTCGGATAGAATATGGAATACAGGTATTACGTGAAGGTTCTCGACCTTAGGGAATAGTGTGTAAGTTTATTGTATAAACAATTTATATTTATATCTTTCGCAATGGTTATAGAATTAGTATACCAGATTCGTGGTGATTAGTACCCGGATATGGGGGCTTTCACAAAACCAAATGAAAATCCATAGGAACATCTCAAAATGTGCTATTGATAACCATATTAACCACCCAACATAAAATCATAAAGTGCCCACAATCAAACATCTGGTCATAGTGTAAGAACAGGAGGACACCACGAAAGACCAATGTATATTCAGAGTTGGTAGATGAACTCCCCAGCAGAAAGAACAAATTCGATATCAATACTAATCATTTTTAAAGTTCTCCATCTGGTAAGCACCTCAGGGATAAACATGACCTTTAGTTCAATCTAAGAGGTTGGCCCATCCTAAGTTACCATAATAACCCATAAGGAATGATTAGTCAAAGTTCTTCACAAGAACCAGGACAGACAATAATCGTAGAGTATGATCAGCAGCAAACTCAATGATCATAGAGCAGCCTCGACGATCGCAGTCTTCCCAAGGGATACACTAGCTCAAGAGGAGGTCGGCAAAGCTCGACACGTGCCCAACTATTCAGATCGTGTAGAGAGAAGTTACGAATACAGATTGGAAAGATGGAAAGATGTCTTGTAAATTCACTTCAGAATTTCAGTGCCCAAACTCTCTTGGGACTCATCAGTGGTTAAGCCATGCAACTCCAAGATGAGAATTAGAGTCAAAACGCTCACTGAATCATCTCTCAGAAGACGATGGTTGAGTCGACAAAGAAAATCGTATAGTCCACAGCTACCTTATCAAGCTACTCTACGTACTGAAAAAGTCAACGGTCAATCTACGTCAGTAATGCTTATTTTATTAAAAGAAAATTAAAACTGAAAAACTATTCAGTTTATGGGGAGTTGCAGTTTCTTACTGGGCATCGTGCAACCAATGGTTAGTTGACACATGACAGCTTATGCATTGTCAGAAGGAACTGTCATAAAGATAATTTTAAAATCTCTAAAAAGTTATCAAAGGCTATTGAATCTCTCTCCCTCCCTTTTTTAAACCCTAAAATCCTCTATAAAGCCTGAAAACCTCGAGCTTCGTCCAAATCACATTCAACTATCCCTCATAAGAATTCTGATAGTAAATACCCATATACCTCAAACTCTTTAAATGGCAGATTGGCGAGTAATCACTGGCATTCAACTCGGAACCAAGACGTTTGAAAGATTTAAGAAGAAGTTTAGAGATATTCTTGAACTCGTGAAGAAGGCTGAATTCTCAGAATGTCTTAAGTCAAACACTCGAATATATATTGACCTGGTTAAAGAATTTCACTCCAACGCAACCATAAATTCTAGAACCCTTTCTACCAAGGTCAAAGGTCAAGGTCTGAAGCTAAAATCTTCTAACATCAATCAGTGCTTAGGTTTTCCTGACCTAGGTCTGAAAAGCCTTGATAAGATCAACACTGAACAAGCTAAGAAGATTATGCAGTACAAAAGAAACCTTAATCTGAAGGACAAGAAAAAAAGGAGTTCCCTGAGGAATTTGAGTTTCTTGCAGAAATAATGGGAAAATATATCCTATGCAAGGACACTGCACATGACACTGTGAGTGATCAACAACTAAAGATCATGTCTGCAATAGTTCTGAAGAAGCGTATCAACTTTGGAGTTATCCTGCTTGACCAAATGTCGAAATGGCTGGATAAGGAAGAGAAGAAAAGATTAAAAGGAAAACCCCTCACGAAGGTTTTCCATGGAAGGTTCTTGAGTATCATTTTGAAGAAGAAGTTGAAGAATAAAATTAAGGATGATGAAGGTGAAGTCCTTAATAGTCATAAAGTGATGACTACACAGCTGTTTGCAAATTGGAAGAAGAACCTAATGGAGAACAAAAAGTTGATGATATATGGCAACTCTAGTAAAAGCACTACGAAGAAAAGGAAGGCAAGTGCTATAAAAAAGGAGGAGGTGTCATTCACTGAAGATTCAGACATCCCTCGGTCCAAATCTGTGAGGCCACCGAAGAAGAAAACTAAGGTGATAAAGAAATCCGAACCAGTTCCCTAAAGAAGTCTATCTACGAAAGAAGAGAACGTAGAGTTAGAAAATGAGAAGGGAACTGAGAGCTTTAAGGATGAATCCTCAAGGAGCAAGTCCACTAATGAAGAAGAAGTTGAATCCAAGAGGGAGAAAGCTGAACCTATGAAAGGAATAGCTAAATCTGGTAATGAAGAAGAATGTATAAGTCCTATGGATAACACTCAGAGTAGCCACTCTGCTGATGAAGAAAGTTTAAAAGATGAAACAAGTGGATCTCCTGCTGTTAAAGCTCAAACAAGTTCATCTGATGGTTCAAAAGATGTTAAGTCCAAAGAAGAAGGACCTATTCCTACTGTTGCTAAACATCAAGGAAGCCTATCTGATGATTCAGAGACTTCAGATTCGGAAGAAGAAGAAGAAGAAGAAACCCTAAGAAGAAGGAAGAGCAGCATACTGATTGCTCAAATAGTTTTAAAAGGGGGAGAATTGTTTCCAAAGATAATTGAAATCAGTGATGATGAGGCTGAATCTAAGGGAGAAGATGCTAAAGGAAAAAGGAAGAAAATATCAGAAACGGATAGCAATAAATGGCTCAAGACTGCAGAGCTAGAAGAGGTCAGTGAATCTGCAAAGACCTGCTCTGATAAGGAAGATGATGATCAAATAAAGGAACAAATTGACGAGTCCGTTGAAGGAAGTCTACACAGGTATAACTCCAGTTCAGAACAGAGAGAAGGTGGAAAAGACTCCAGTTCTGTAGAAGAAGAACTAGAAGATTTTCACATTCCCTACCTTGTTCATCACTAGAGAAGAATTATAGTGGAAGTTAATGAAGAATCACTAGATGTGTTTCCCGGCAGATGGATTAATCATGGAGATGAAAGGCTAAATGTGGTGATGATGACCTCAGAAAATTTACTCAACAATCGTAAGGCTATGAAGCTGGACACTTTAACTGTGATATATGAGCCTGAAGTGAAGAATCATGCAATAAGGTGGTTTTACTCTCATATGCCATGGGTAAAGGCATCCCTCACTGAAGACAACAACTATCTCATATGTGTCTTATCTCACCTTCCCAATGTAGAGCTGGTGGCACAGAACTTTCCAAGAGTAAAGAAGTTTGCAAATCAGATGATCAAAGACCAGTCTCACTTCAAGAGCTATCAACATGCTGGTAACCACTACATTCCCTATGATTGTAAAGTAGGATCAGATGGCAGAAGGTGTATACCCAAGTTCATGATCGTAGAGTGCATCCACTCTACCATTGAAGATGATCAAACACAGATTGAGAAGCTCTCTACTGATCAAGCTGAAGTGTCCGATATTCCTTCATCCTCCAACAGTGATTGGCACTCAACGATTTATCAAATTCTCACTACTTTCAAAAAAATGTCCAAGAATGAAAATCGTGGAGTCCAATCTGGTGTTCAACAAGAGTCTCCCCAACCAAATGACCAAACTCCTACGGAGTAGGAGTTACTGAAGAATTCTTATGAGTTGGTTAAGAAGATATTTATCATCACTGAAGAGGCAAAGATGCTGTCAAAAGAAGGATATAATGTGTTTCAAGACAGACTCCAAGCCACTATGTCTGATATATCTCTCAAAATCAAAGAGAGAGATTAAATTTTTTTGAAAACTATGAATGATCAGAAGGAAGAAGCTCTACGAGTACAGAAGGCTAATGAAGAGCAAATTCTATCTCTCTCTGACAAGATTGACAATCTAAATCAGTGTCTTTCCCTATAACTTGAGCTAAGCCAACAAGAACTCAAGATTGAGGTTGGTAACACATCTTACCTGATGGAGCAACTTATGTCAAACATGGAGCAACTTTCACAAGTGATTAATGACAAAAAGGGGAAGAAAAAGAGACATAGAAAGAGGCACTCAAGGAGGAGTAAAGCGAAAAGAATGAAGGAAGAAAAGAAGGCAAAGAAGGAGAAGAAGAAGACATCATCAGAAGAAGAAGAATCATCATCTAAGGGGGAGCCAAAGAATGATTATCCCATGAACACAGAGTCTGAGGGGGAGCCAGACAAAGAAGAAGAGCATACATCTCAAGGGGAGCAACAACCAGGAGATCAAGAAGAAACGAAGTCACCATCTTAGGGGGAGAAAGAGCAAGAAGATCAAGCAGATAAGTAGCAACAACAGAAGACATCTTGGAGACACACATGGAGCCAAAAAGGTACATCTTTATCTAGTTAGGTATGTTCTGGATCCAGGATGTAAAGTGTCATAGTTTATGTAATCTCATATTATCCTTTATGTAGCTAAGTATTATCATCAATGACATTCATGCTTATCTATTTTAGAAATACAGCTGCTCACTGTATATATAATTCATTCATCTCATGCATATGCACTAATTATTTTTGTCATAATCAAATGGGGGGAGATTATTAGGAATAAGCATGTGAATGATATTCCTATTTATATATGATTTGATTATGATATAAATGAATGAATATGCAAGTATGCTTGCATTAAGAAAAGCTGTAAAGTCCTTCGATAGATAATAGGAACATATGTACAAGGACTTAGAATGAATTGATCAAATATGTTAGGTTGATCCTAAATAAGCAAAACAGCTTTATAAAGTCCTTGAAAAGAAATGATGTACAAAGACTATAAATATAGAAAGATCAAGCTTGTTAGGTTGATCTTATAATGTAATAGATAGGCATGTCTGATCATCGACCACTGCACCAAAAATCGTAGTCTGCAAGGAAAGTCGAGAAAAACTCGAGAACTATCAAGGCGGAATCGTAGTCTGCAAGATAGTAGATCTCAGAGTTTGTAGACTGCTAGGAGAGACGTGGAAGGATCGTAGTGTGTTGAGAAGAACTTCCTCAGAGCCGTAGTCTGTTGAGGAAGTCATATTCAGAATCGTAGAGACAGCCTCTCTAAGAGCCGAACGAGCATCTGCCAGAGGCAAGTCAAGAATCGTAGACCACACTTGAAGTCGTAGAGTCTACTGATCATACCAGAGGCAAAAATCGTAGTCGAGCCAGATCAGACGAAGACAACAAGCTTAAAGACAGAAATCGTAGTGTGTCAAGATCTGATCTCAGAGTTGTAGTGTCTGCAGAACCAAAGCTAAATCGTAGTATGCAGAACTAAAGCTTCAATAGAGGTGCTCACAACGCCAATGCAGAATCGTAGAGTCAACACGATTCTCAACAAATGAGCACTCCAAGAATATCTAAAGTATGAAGCCTCTAGTCTGAGTTACAAAGATACATTCCACCTGAAGAAAACTAGAGAGCACTCGACGAATGACATACAAGCTAACAGAAGATCTAATGTAAGACCCCAACCTTTTATAAATAAAATCAAATTTTTTCTAATTATTATTGTGAATAATAATTTGTTAATTTGATATAATACTTTGGTTATTGGTGAAATATGTAAATTTTGTAAAATAAGCAAGTGGTTATAAAATATTTATTATTATCGGGGAATATTCGTTTTGTCGTGGAATATTCCTTTTGTCGGGAATATCCGTACGACGGCGCAGTCATTTGTGGGCCCCATAATAGAATAACGGTCGGATGAAACAAACGACAAATTTGAGTTTTTATAAATAACGGCGTAGTTGTTACCGTTAAAACTGTTGGAATACCCGGTGGTTAAAGTATAGTAATACGCGTGGTTGCACAGTAGCACACGATATTGCACAGTATTATTGAATTATTAATCCTTACGTAAGAAGGCACTACTCAATAATTATTACAGTAATTACTGTTCAATATTTTATTGATTCAATAATTGCTACGTTGATATTTATATTATTATTGTTTCAATAATTGTCACTACACAGTATTTTCCATTTTCAAATCAATAATTCATATTATTTGAATAATATTATTAGATAGTATTATTGGCAATGTCTAAGGAAGTTCTGTCTAAGAAGAGGTTTGGTCACCTAATTACGCGCCAGTAAGGAGAAATCCTTATCGAAAAGCCCCCTCTTTCTTGGGAACGACCTAGTTGTCATAATTGTGATTCTGTAATATTATTTGTGAATACTTAATTATTGATTTACATGATAAGGAAATATTTATTTTTATGTGGATATAAATGAAGGAAATATTTATTTTTATGTGGAAATAATTGAAGGAATTAATGTTGAGGTATTTTATCAGTATTTTATTAGAATGGATGTATTAAAAATCATCCGTATGTGAATTTCAGACATTTTCTGTTTGGAATTTGGAAAAACGTAAAGCTACAAAGTTGTAGAGAATTTGATTTCCTATAGAATGGACATAAAATTCGTATTTTTCTGATAAAAGAGCTATTTATTATGAATTGTTGAAGTTTCAAAAATTAAATATTTTTATTTGGTGGGACCCACTTTTGTTTGAAAACATGTGGGCTACAAATTTTTTTCAGAAATGGTTGGCTTGCTTATTCAACAAAGGAGGAGGCGTGGAAGAAAAAAAATATTATTATTTTATTAATTTAGTCTCCTTTGGCGTTCTAGTATTTTCCTATAAATAGGTGCTTAGGTTAGAATTAAAAAGCACACCAGAAACATAAGTTTTCTCTCTCTATATTATCGAGTGTATTTTTATGAGTATTTAGATACTTTGAGAGTTACTATTCAGTGCAAGTTTCCTTTGACTTTACATCCGATATTTCGATCAGAAGTACTGTTATTTTGATGTAAAGGATGTTATTTTCTTCGTAAATGATATTATTTCTTTCAATATCATTATGCCGAAATATTGATATGAACTTTATTGTAGAATTTTTACCTTTTTGTGCCGGGATTACTATTCACGTATATGGCACTATTCACAAATACGACACTATTCATAAAAAAATAAAATTTTCTCTTCTTTGTCCAAGATGTCTCTTATGGTTACTATCTTTGATTGTATCCATGTTTTGATCTTTATTCTTGAATTTTACTCTACTATGGTTTATTACGGAGTGTTTTTGAACTTAGATTATATAAAGTACGAATCCCTAATATTTGTCCTTTTGTCTCACTGGATTCGTTTTCTTTAAGATATTTTTTATCATCCTCAGTCCTAAATGATGATATTACTGAATATCTTTGGTCTGTAGTGCAAAGATGAATGATTAACTGATGAATAACTTTGGCCCGTAGTGCAAAGATGAACAGGTGTTTAGATGAACATGACCAACTGGTGATACAAATGAATATCTTTGGCCTGTAGTGCAAAGATGAATATTGATTCAAGATGTATATTGAATTATGTTACAGGGATAAAATATTGATGATGGACTTTTAAATCTTAGAAGATAGTAGAATTCATTCTCTACTTAACTCTTCTAATGGATTGTTGTTTCCGCTGCAGCTGTTGATCTAAAACTTATTGTCTATTATATTGTATCATATTTTTCCCTGTTGAAGACTAATGATAATTTGCTGTATATTATCTTAGTCATAATATTCTTTACTGGGCTAGTTGAGCTCACCATTTTCCTTTTTGTTCCATTTTTCTCAGGAGGCGAAAATATAGCGGGAACAAGTCGGGGTGTGGAGTGATGTTTCTAGTCAGTTGTATTAGTAGTCCTCACTATTTTGTAAAATAGTATTTCAATAATTATAATGAGAACTTATTTGAGTGCGGATATTGTCTAGAAGATAATATTTGTATTTAAACTCACAGTTTATGTGTTGTCTTATTTTGCACGATAATTGTACTAATGAAGTTGTATTTGTTTCTGTACCATATATTTGGCGACTCAGAATGGGTGATGTATACCTATTTTGGGGGCATCACATCTAAGCACCAACCCTATCAGTATCCAGATTGAGTTGTGAAGCTATTCAAGATGAAGTTCTCCACAAGACGATAAGAAGAAGACTTCAGTAAAAGTGACTGACTAAAGAAAGTCAGCAAGTGCAGTAGCTGTCAAAGTGAACAAAAGATAACGATCTTCGGATTAACTAGGATCGCAGTATTTGCCAAACAAAGCAGGATTTGATGCAATTTACACAGAGATACTGGCCAGCTTATGAAGAATAAGGCAAAAGATATTAAACATGGGTCAGACCATTGATGATAAGTGAACGGAAGATCACAAGGAGAAAGAGAGCTGGGCATGCCACAAATCTAATGTGTCTTGTTATTCAGAAGAGGCCAGAACAAGAAGTCAAGCTATCAGTTCCTGAGATCAGTCGAGGCAAACAGAAGTGTTGAAGCACTGAACAAGAGAAGGTAGAGGTGTTCTACATTGAAGATCCAATGAACACTCTTTAGAATCGTAGTGTTGTCTCAACCAGTCAGTGAGCAACATTCATCAAGACACACTACGATCAGGTTCAAGAACATCTGCATCAGAATCGTAGAGTTTGGTCATCTGAAGATTGAAGCATTGGCAACGGTTTAATCTGAAGACTAATATTCGAACGTTGCTAATTGAGAACATCGATACCAAAAGATAATTCCTGATGTTCTGATCGAGGAATCAGAAAGAAGAAATAAAGTTGACTACCTACCTGACACACCAAAGTGACATCTCTGATGGGGTAGGTGAAATAGTAGACTACAGTGTCAGAAAGATGAAAAAGGGGATGTCATGTCACATCTGCAATCTGCACCAAATAACTCGAGATCTACGGAGCAATTCAAATAGCTTCCAACGGCTATTTTTCAATAGGAGGATTGTGAAGGAGTATATATCATCTAGAGCTTCAAAGATTAAATGTTGATGAGTTGTAGAATCGTTGTGATGTTGGATTGCTATACTGTTGAGTCTACAAGTTCCACCAGAGCTGAACAGAACAAGTCTCAATGATAGTAAGACTACGAAGGTGGAAGTGAAGCAGATTTGAAGAAGGACTTGAAAAGACTAAATGCTTCACTCAATAACTATGAGAATGCCACTGAAGATGGCAACTAAGCTGAGAGTCGAGAAGGTCAAGAAGATAGCATTCAGAAAAGTAGCAGAGCACAACGAAGATTCAGAAAGCCACTCTACGAATCACCATGAACTAAAAGCTAAAAAAGAACAGATGTATTACCATGTCTGTATACCATTCAAGAAGGGTTCAAGGAATGCTAAGTGCCAGACGAAGTCTACCAAAAGCTCAAAGACTTAGCAAACCTAACTGGTGATGGTGCACAACTGACATCAGAAGAAGATGGGGTGAACAGTATAAAGATCAGTTGCACCAGAGAAGAAGTGGTCCAGACTCTACACAGAATGCAAAGAGGATCATGCCAAGCTGCTAAGTACTAAAGATGTTCAAGCTTCAAGACATCTTAGCAGCAAAGCACCAACAACAACTACAACAATAACAAGTAGCCAGGGCCTGAGGGATCCTTGTCTGAAGGGACTAAATGAATTTCCAAGCCTGCTGGGCTTGAAGAGGTCCTAGGGAACTAGAGGAGTTCCAAACCTGCTAGGCTTGAATAGTTCTTAGTGAACTGAAGTTTCAAGGCTGTTGGCCTTGAAGGAATCTTAGTGATTCAGGGCGTTGTCCTTTCTTAGTGGAATTCCTGCAAGTTGAAGTAGAAGAGTAGATTAGGAGCTTGAGTCTCTGAACCACTTAAAATTCCTTGTGTCTTTTATATTCAGTCATTTACTTTCTGCCATTTACATTATATACCTAACTGCTATAAATGCTATGTATGTATTAACTGCTTACAACTAAGCTAACTCTACGAACAATGTATGTATGTTCATGAATATATCAATGAAGGGATCTTTTACTTATTTCGCTGTACTTGAAAAGATTCCTATGTTTGTCACATGTTAATTCACTAGCAATACAAAATATACAAGAAAAGTATTTGAAATGTAAAAGGATCTATTCAACCCCCCTTCTAGATCTATTATGTGCCTACTGGGAACTAACAATGTTGTCTCACATGCTAAATTGTATTCGCCAATACAAGAAGTGTCTTCCTTCTGGTTGTTTTCTTACCAAAATGTTCCAACATTTTAAAATTCCTCTAGATGATGAAATTGTTGTGTCACATAATGAATTTGTTGATTTTGCTAACTTGAAACAATCTCATATTTCCTTTGTCGATGGTGTGTTTGTTCGGATAGTCCCTGATCCTCTCCCTATTCCACATAATTTTGGTTCTTCTAATTTTCCAATTAACAATCCATCCTCATCCACTCTACCAAATTCTTCTGCTTCATTTCCTGAAGTAATAGATTTACTGACTCAAATTCTTCGAAACCAAGAAACTATGCGAACTGATATTGTTGTTATCAAACATAGACTAAGTACTTTAGAGAAAGGCAAGCTGCCCATACGGGCTGATGATTTAAAGTAGTACTTTTTGCTCATGGAAGATGAATTTATTAATTTACAGGCTGGTTTTGAGTTGCAAACAGTGGCAATGGTCGAAGCTTTACAACGAAAGATTAATAGGAATTCATGTCAGTTAAGTCAAGAGATGAAGTTTGTTAGTTATCAACTTGGAGAGTTCGTTAATTTTATGGCAACAAGGTTTAATGACGTTGGTCAGAAGTTGCATTTTCAAAGGATGTATTCCCCAATTCCTGAATGGCCTCGATGCAATTGGATGGTCGAATATGTTGGTGACTTTATGGACCTTCCTCTTCAAAATGCTACTTTTATTCCTCGTCCCTCTCGTTTTGCAGATTCTTTGTCTTTAGAAGAACGACTTCATCGCATTATTCATCGTCCATATTTTACTCGCCGTACTCCTAACATGGCGCGTGTTGAAGATACTGATTGACAATCTTTTTGGATGATGACAAAGGGGGAGACACATTGGGGTGATGAACTTCTGATTTGCTGGTGGACTTCTAATTTGCTGATTATGTTGTTGTTTATGTTATGTTAAGACTATTTTTTAATTTCTATTATATGTGTTTTAAAGACGATGATCTCTACACCTGCACTGCACCAAACTTTTTGATAAAACTTTCAGATAATTGGTTATTAAATGGTTTTGGTTTCCTAGTATTTGTTGGAACTAATATATTTGCAGGTTATGAAAAATGCCTAAACAAAAGGCATGATGGGTAATTATGCTTTACTTATGTCCTGAAATTTGGTTTTTATATATGCATGGATTTAGGGGGAGCTATAATTTTTGGTATTTTCATCATCAAAAAGGGTGAGAATGTTGACTTGTTAGCATTCTAACCTTATTATTTTGATGATGACTTGAGTTTTTGTAGTAAATCGTTTATTGTGAAATTTTAGAAAATTGATAAAAGGATCATTGATGATTTGATCAAAGACTTTGAATACATTTGTGTCCTAAGATTAAATGTAAGGTCATTGCAAATATCTGATTTTTCAATTCAAGACTTTAGGATATTTTATGTGCATTTAATATGATAAGTATGTTATGCATGCTTAGAATAAAATTAAATTGTTGACTGATATGTGTATGCTAAAATCTTGTAACAATTCATTTGTTGCTATCACTTTATACACGTGTAAAGAATTTTTGATAGACAACTGATATATAGTATATCTTCTATATGCAAATACCGTGGAAATTATTTTTAATAGATTGTGACTGCAGTGTCATGATTGCTTTCAATTAAGTAGGTCATATGCACATGTCTCGGAACTCATATATCATGATTATCCTGGAAAGTTATTTTTGGGTTATCACTTGCCTCTAATTACGGAACTAAGGTGCTGTTTATTTACATCTGATAGCCTCTTAATGGATTGCCTCTTATTCGCTAAGAGGCATGATGCTGTTTATTTTATTTTTTGTTACCTCTGAATGCCTCTTAATCGGTAAGACAGAAAATAAAATCTTAATAATTAAGAGGTACCTCTTAATGAAATTTTTTTGATAATTTTTTTTATATAAATATATTCAACAATATTATGCACTCATTTTTATTAAATTGAATATTTAAAATTATTAAATAAAATTTTACCATTTAAAATGGTAAAATAGTGTCATTAAGAGACAACTTACTTTTTTGTTATCAAACAATTTTTTAGATTCAGACCTCATAACCATTCAGATGATCTAATTTATTAAGACATCATAATCGTTCAGATCTTAATTCCCAGATTTATCAAACACAACCTAACACTCCTTTTAAACTCTTAAGTGGTTTATTCCAAAAGCAGTGTGTTATCTTCCTTTACACTTGTTACAGAATTGATATATCTTCTATATTGGAAAGGCAGTGTGATTTGTGGCGGCAGCTTTAATTAAGAGTCATGATTGCTTTAGGAGACTTGATATTGGAGAAGTCAAACAGATAATGAAACGGTCTTGAGATATACACGGATTAACTGATTATATTTTATCCGTCTGATTTATTCCTAACAAAAATAATTATTTGATTATTTACAACGAAACTTATTTGTTTGGAGTGCAACGTTAATATATTTCTTAGCTATAAAAATCAAATGGGTTATCTCAATTTGATACAACACACGAATTAATCTTGCACTATCATACTTGAAAAGTCATTCTATTATTCTTGGTGCAATTATACAAGCTGCTGTGTAATTATATTCAGATTGTTATTCAACAAATTTTTCTTGACCTCTAAATTGGTGATATCTCTTTTACTCTTTGATCATTTCATACATTAGTTGAGCCTTGCATTGTTAAATTGTTTATTTGCTTTGATCACTGGACCTCTATATTTGTAATTTTCTTATTTAGACTAAATATTGTCTAAAGTAATTTAATCCTGGTGGATTAAGAATTGTTTACAAACAGGTTCAAGGAAGCATAGGTGCTTAAGGGGTGCATTGGTTCACAAGGAGCAAAAGTACTCAAGTGAATTATTATAATTCAAGATTTTAAAGAATCTGTTTTGTAAAAAGAGTCGATTTAAAGAAATAAAGTAAGTCTCCAATACTAGTTGGTATTGGATATGGACTATGCTATTATTATAGAGGGTAATAGTTGAACCACGTAAAAAATCTTGGTGTTCATTTTATTAATTGCTTTACTTTATTTGCTCACAAAAGTTATTTAATTATATTGATAATTAAAATTTGGATATTTTCTTTGTCTTAAGAAAATTTATTAACACTAAGTATTTTCACAAAGTTATAAATTCAACAAGTTCTTTTCATTAAATAATAAAATCAAAGACTCAATCCAGTAGACCATATTAATTCAGCAAGTTGCATTCATTAATATAGTAGGCTGAGTTCAGTAGTTTGGTTTAAAATTTAAAAATTGGTCATAGTTTGTTCCTACACTTATTCAACCCCCTTGCTAAGTGTGCCTTATCTGAATTTCATTACAGTCGTTGATGCCTTCTGGTTCAGGAGTCTTCGGGTTCAGTGTTCAGTTGACTTGACTTTGGAAGTTTGGCTTTAGGCATTGACATCTTCGGGGTCGAATGTTCAACTTCGGATTTTGTAATGACTTCGGTTGTCGTTATGACTTCGTGAGTTAAGTTCAGCTCTTCGACAGTTCGGAATTAGAGTTTCAGATTGAATTTGCTTTATTATTTTGTTATTATTATTAGGAAGTAAATTCTTATATGGTAGTAGTATTTTATTAAGAAATAAATCTTTTATATTATTACGTAATAGGAAGTTGTTACCTATTAGGAGTTTATTTCCATAGTTATACAAATTTTATTTCATTTTGAAAAGGAAACCTTTAAGCTATAACCGGGTTGTGGGTTAAATTTGATAATAGTAATTCAAGTATTAGAGAAGTTTCTCCGTGTTTAGGGTAAACTTTCTTGCTTCTTTTTCCTATGAATTTCTTGTTACCCTAGCCCGCAAAATAATCGCTATTCTATCCGGCGTCAGTTTTGATGAGGCTGAGTTATCAGTTAGTACATTAATGGCGAAGATGCCATGCGTTAGTGGATCGGCGCAAGGATTACGGTCGTTGATGTCTTCTGGTTCGGGAGTCTTTAGGTTCGGGTTTTTAGTTGACTTGACTTCAAAAGTTCGACTTCGGGCATTAATGTCTTCGGAGTCGGATGTTTGACTTCGGATGGCGTAATGACTTCAGTTGTCGTTATGACTTCGGGAGTTGAGTTCAGCTCTTCGGGAGTTCGGAATCAGAGTTCGAGATTGAATTGGCTCTATGATTGTTGTTGTTGTTGTTATTATTATATTATATTATATTATATTATATATTATTATTATTATTATAATGATTATTATTATTATTATTATTATTATTATTGTTGTTGTTGTTGTTGTTGTTAGTATTGTTGTTGTTGTTGTTGTTGTTGTTGTTGTTGTTGGTATTATTATTGGTGTTATTATTATTATTATTATTATTATTATTATTATTATTATTATTATTATTATTATTATTATTGTTGTTGTTGTTGTTGTTGTTGTTGTTGTTTTTGTTGTTGCTGTTGTTGTTATTATTGTTGTTATTCCTATTAGTATTCTTGTTATTGGTATTCTTATTGTTATTGTTATTGTTATTGTTTTTATTATTGTTATTGTTATTGTTGTTGGTGTTATTATTATTGTTGTTATTGTTGTTATTATTCTTGTAACGACCCCAAAATAGGTCCATTCCACCCAACCCATTCTGAGTCGTCAAATACATGGTACAGAAAATAATTACAACTTTATTACAACAATTGTCGTGCAAAATACAACAACACATATGCTGTGAGTTTGGATACAAATATATACCAAATGTGACTCATGTTCCAACCGTGGACATCACCTCACAATAACACCTTACATAAAGGTATAGTCAAAAACTGTTTTAGAAATTAGAATCTTTGGGAAGTGCTCAAGGAAACCTTCGTACATGGGAGGCCACGCATCTAGGTTATGATAGATATCATATGGCCACAGAATTATCCTTGGTTGACCCAATAGACCCCAAAGAAAAATGAGAAGATTACTATCATATTCTTCCCAATGGTGAGTCTTCTCTTGACTTATCATTATCTCCACTGTCTCTAATTGAGAATTATACTTCAAACAAACACCAAGATTATATAGGTAGTGCCCATAGATATACTCAGCAAGTGGATGAGCACAACCTTGTCTAATGATGACACGAGGTTGTATGTCATTAGACATCTTGTATGATAGTGACAAAATACCCTTCCAACGTTGGGTTCGCCTCACCCTATTTTCTTCACCAAATATAACTACTAAATGATGACCACCGTTCTATTCCCTTGTTACCCCCGCTCGACCCAGCTACACTCTTATTACCTGAAAGGAATTGTGAAGCAAAAGGGTGAGCACAACTAGCTCAGTAAAGAATATCATGACTAAAGATAATTCAATTATCAATAGCCTTCATCAATAATAAATCAGAGATTTAGAACATATGGTAAATGATAAAAATTTCAACCATAGTTGCAGCGGAACGAGCAATCCATTAGAAGAGTCAAATAGACTATAAAATCTATTATCTTCTCCATGTTAAAAATTCACCAACAATGTTTTATCCCTGTAACATCAATCAATAATTCTGGTCCACAATCATATGAATAACTCATAATCGTATCCGTAGTTCTAAATTCCTCTTCTCATCCAGGACGATGATAATTTTCATCACCTATCTTTACCTGAAACATCAAAGATCATGGTTACACCAAATCACATTTCCTGTTCATAATCATACTAATAACTTCATCTTTGCACTACGTCCAAAGATATTCATTTGTATCACCAGTTGGTCATGTTTATCTCAACATCTGTTCATCTTTGCACTACTGGCCAAAGATATTCAACAACATGTCATCTTTGCACTACGGGCCAAAGATATTCATCAACAATTCATCTTTGCACTACAGGCCAAAGATATTCATCAATATTTCATCTTTGCACTACAGGCCGAAGATATTAATATCTCAAAGAAATATATAATCATTTCAGAATTTATATAAACAATAATTATAACCATGTTGATCAATTCACCTTTGCACTTAAGCTAAAGATATTCACTTATAAATTCAATGGTCATGATCATACCAGTCACAATTCAACTTTGCACTACAGGCCAAAGAGAACCCTAGTCATGATCATACCAATAATCTACCCATCTTTACATTCTAGAGAAAGAGAATTTCAACATCAGGGTTATAAAAATGTTATATATGATAATAAAATTAATATAATCAACATATAGATTTAATCTTAAGAGTAATATTCATAACTCAACTATAATTTGGTTAGAAAAAGAAACCAATTTTTATCGTGAATAGTAACTCGTGAATAGTAACTCATGAATAGTAACTCGTGAATAGTAACTCATAAATAGTAAACTCGACACAAAAAGGTAGAAATTCCACAATAAAATCCATACTAGTATTTCGGTATAATGATATTGAAAGAATAATATTTCTTAAGCTTATAAACAATTTATTTAAATTGTTTACACTTTACTAAATAATGCATTTAATCATTCTAAAATACCAAACTCATAAGATTTTATCACCAATAATCAAAACCTTCATCAAAAATCTGCATATACCTCATATAGGATTCTCAAGCCATAAAATCCTATTTTCCAATTTTCTTACTTCACATAACATATTTAATTTATTTACTCATAACTAGTCCATTTTCATGAAAAATATCAAATCAGTTCCAAAAATATTTCTTTTCTGGGATTTAGCATAATATAGTCCAATATTGAAATTATATTTTTCTCAGAATTTTTAAAACTCATTTACTATTTTTCATATGGCCAAAACCACCGAATATTTAGACATTTATCAAAAATTATACTTTTGTCCAAAAATTCTGAAATTTACAGAGTATACTTCTATCATACACATGTACTCCCAATAAAAATTTCATCAATTTTAGAGTTAACCACAAGGAATTATAAGCGGTTACTTTTAAAATAGTCTTTTCTCATAAAATTCATAACTCCCAATCTATACATCCAAAAATCACCATTTTTGGACACAATCAAGAAAACTCATCAAAATATCATTTTGAATTTTTCCAGAATTTTTGAAGATCAAAAAAATTACGAAACTGAAAATCATAACAACCCTTAAAATCTATTACTATCCCTTACCTCAAAAGAGCAGTACTTCTGACTGGATATCGGATATGATGCTGAAGGAAACTTGCACTAATGAATAGCAACTCACCAAGTATCTAAAAACTCACAAAATATACTTCATAATATAGAGAGAGAAAGAGAGAAAGCTTATGTTTCTGGTGTGATTTTCAATTCTAACTTAGCCCTCTATTTATAGGAAAATTTTGGTAGGTTTGACCTGCAACCTGATGGCTTTACCTGCTACTATTCCCACCCACCACATTTGAAATATAATTCAGCACATTTCTTCACCAACCACAAGTGGGACCCACCAATTCTAGAATTTTCTACCAAAATGATAAACTCCGAAAATTTAACAATTTCTGAACCAGTCATCTCGTAAAATTCATAATAAATCATACGTTCATTTTTAACGGTTCAAATATTGTGGGCATATACTCAACTTATATATGTATAACATATCCAAAAATTACCACGATCCAACGGTCGGATTAAAAATTATAACCCCCGCAAAATATCTCAAAAACCCTGATTTTTAATACCTCTATTCCGACAAAAATACGGATAAAAATCTCAACATTAACTCCTTCATTTTTTAACCACAAAAATATATCCCTCATTTATATCCACATAAAATAAATATTTTCTTATCATATGAATCAATAATTAATTATTCACAAATAATATTACAGAATCACATTTATGACAACCAGGCCGTTCCCAGGAAAGAGGGGGCTTTCCAATAAGGATTTCTCCTTACTGGCGCGCAATTAGATGACCAAACCTCTCCTTAGACAGAACTTTCTAGACATTGACAATAATGCTATCTAATAATACTATTCAAATAATATGAATTATTGATCTGATAATGGGAAATATTGTGCAGCAACAATTATTGAACAACAATAATACAAAATTTCAACGTAGCAATTATTGAATCAATAAAATAAAATATTGAACAGTAATTACTGTAACAATTATTGAGTAGTGCCTTCTTACGTAAGAATCAATAATTTCAAAAATACTATGCAATACCGTGTGCTACTGTGCAATAACGCGTATTACTGTATTTTAACCACCGGGTATTCCAACAGTGTTAACGGTAACAACTACGCCGTTATTTGTAAAAACTCAAATTTGTCGTTTTCTTCACCCGACAGTTATTCTGTTATGGGGCCCACAAATGGCTGCGCCGTCGTACGAATATTCCCCGACAGAAAGAATATTCCACGACCAAACGAATATTCCCCGACAATAATGATTATTTTATAACCACTTGCTTATTTTGAAAAAAAAATTATATTTCACTCATAACTTTAAATTTTTATCAATTTAACCATTTACTGAATAGTAATTATAAGAAAAATTGAATACTTTTATTTCATAAAATTCGGGGTCTTACAATTTCCCCTCCTTATGAAATTTCGTCCCCGAAATTTACGTACCTGGTATTTCGAAGAGTTGAGAATACCTTGCTTCTATTTCAGATTCTATCTCTCAGATCATCATGATTTCTCCATTGCTCATCTCCCATGATAACTTCATTTGGGTTCCTCATTTGTTGGGAAGTCATGACAACTGCCATCTCTCGAACTACTCGGCTTTGACTTGTCTGGAGTAGCATTTGGCGTCATCATTACCGTTGGAATATACCTTTCTATAGGACATATTCCTCCCTCAACTGCCTCTTCGTACTCCTCATTCATGATCTGAATCATCAATCTTCGATCCATATCGGATTCAGGTTGACCGCTATGTACATGGTAATTCAAAACTCGATGTTGGGTTCTCCCAACTGCTTTCCAAAAAGAGAAATTCATATCATCTATTTTAGCCTTCTTAGATCGAACATCTCTTTCCACAATATCCACGTGTCGTGCGGCTTTTGCCCATGCATCACTTATTCTCACTCGTTCAGTTTTTTCTTCTCTCAGCTCAGATTCTATTTTTATCATCTTATACTCTGCCAAAGAATGCTTCTGTTCAAGCATCACATATCGGGTAACACAAGCTTGAATTATTGCATCCTTTTGTTCCACGACCGCCTGTCGTTCTTCTGCCTGCTCTTCTAACTCATGAATACGATTTTGAAATTCTACATTTTGATCATATAATACCTCTAATAAACTCTCCTCTGGTACTTCTTCTTCCTCTTCTTCCTCAGTCTCAGCTGTTACCTCTGCGACTATCTCGGGTGTAACTATCAATTCTTCACTCACCACATGGATATCTCTAATTCCTTCTTCGTCTGACATCACATTATCACGGTTAGTGATTAGAGGTATCCCCACAGTCTCATTCACTCTATTTTTAGCATTCTCAGCTGCAATTCTCAAATACTGCCATAAAACAAGGGTTAATTAAACAAATTAACATATCACATAATATCCCAATATTATGACTGACCAACAAATAAGCTTAGGTAGGACACACTAGCGAAGGATTTACTCATCTCTCCCCTCCTAGTTGTATTCCCCGATCTCCGCCAGAGATCATATCCCTAAGCTCTGATACCACCTGTAACGACCCCAAAATAGGTCCATTCCACCCAACCCATTCTGAGTCGTCAAATACATGGTACAGAAAATAACTACAACTTTATTACAACAATTGTCGTGCAAAATATAACAAAACATATGCTGTGAGTTTGGATACAAATATATACCAAATGTGACTCATGTTCCAACCGTGGACATCACCTCACAATAACACCTTACATAAAGGTATAGTCAAAAACTGTTTTAGAAATTAGAATCTTTGGGAAGTGCTCAAGGAAACCTTCGTACATGGGAGGCCACGCATCTAGGTTATGATAGATATCATATGGCCACAGAATTATCCTTGGTTGACCCAATAGACCCCAAAGAAAAATGAGAAGATTACTATCATATTCTTCCCAATGGTGAGTCTTCTCTTGACTTATCATTATCTCCACTGTCTCTAATTGAGAATTATACTTCAAACAAACACCAAGATTATATAGGTAGTGCCCATAGATATACTCAGCAAGTGGATGAGCACAACCTTGTCTAATGATGACACGAGGTTGTATGTCATTAGACATCTTGTATGATAGTGACAAAATACCCTTCCAACGTTGGGTTCGCCTCACCCTATTTTCTTCACCAAATATAACTACTAAATGATGACCACCGTTCTATTCCCTTGTTACCCCGCTCGACCCAGCTACACTCTTATTACCTGAAAGGAATTGTGAAGCAAAAGGGTGAGCACAACTAGCTCAGTAAAGAATATCATGACTAAAGATAATTCAATTATCAATAGCCTTCATCAATAATAAATCAGAGATTTAGAACATATGGTAAATGATAAAAATTTCAACCATAGTTGCAGCGGAACGAGCAATCCATTAGAAGAGTCAAATAGACTATAAAATCTATTATCTTCTCCATGTTAAAAATTCACCAACAATGTTTTATCCCTGTAACATCAATCAATAATTCTGGTCCACAATCATATGAATAACTCATAATCGTATCCGTAGTTCTAAATTCCTCTTCTCATCCAGGACGATGATAATTTTCATCACCTATCTTTACCTGAAACATCAAAGATCATGGTTACACCAAATCACATTTCCTGTTCATAATCATACTAATAACTTCATCTTTGCACTACGTCCAAAGATATTCATTTGTATCACCAGTTGGTCATGTTTATCTCAACATCTGTTCATCTTTGCACTACTGGCCAAAGATATTCAACAACATGTCATCTTTGCACTACGGGCCAAAGATATTCATCAACAATTCATCTTTGCACTACAGGCCAAAGATATTCATCAATATTTCATCTTTGCACTACAGGCCGAAGATATTAATATCTCAAAGAAATATATAATCATTTCAGAATTTATATAAACAATAATTATAACCATGTTGATCAATTCACCTTTGCACTTAAGCTAAAGATATTCACTTATAAATTCAATGGTCATGATCATACCAGTCACAATTTAACTTTGCACTACAGGCCAAAGAGAACCCTAGTCATGATCATACCAATAATCTACCCATCTTTACACTCTAGAGAAAGAGAATTTCAACATCAGGGTTATAAAAATGTTATATATGATAATAAAATTAATATAATCAACATATAGATTTAATCTTAAGAGTAATATTCATAACTCAACTATAATTTGGTTAGAAAAAGAAACCAATTTTTATCGTGAATAGTAACTCGTGAATAGTAACTCATGAATAGTAACTCGTGAATAGTAACTCATAAATAGTAAACTCGACACAAAAAGGTAGAAATTCCACAATAAAATCCATACCAGTATTTCGGTATAATGATATTGAAAGAATAATATTTCTTAAGCTTATAAACAATTTATTTAAATTGTTTACACTTTACTAAATAATGCATTTAATCATTCTAAAATACCAAACTCATAAGATTTTATCACCAATAATCAAAACCTTCATCAAAAATCTGCATATACCTCATATAGGATTCTCAAGCCATAAAATCCTATTTTCCAATTTTCTTACTTCACATAACATATTTAATTCATTTACTCATAACTAGTCCATTTTCATGAAAAATATCAAATCAGTTCCAAAAATATTTCTTTTCTGGGATTTAGCATAATATAGTCCAATATTGAAATTATATTTTTCTCAGAATTTTTAAAACTCATTTACTATTTTTCATATGGCCAAAACCACCGAATATTTAGACATTTATCAAAAATTATACTTTTGTCCAAAAATTCTGAAATTTACAGAGTATACTTCTATCATACACATGTACTCCCAATAAAAATTTCATCAATTTTAGAGTTAACCACAAGGAATTATAAGCGGTTACTTTTAAAATAGTCTTTTCTCATAAAATTCATAACTCCCAATCTATACATCCAAAAATCACCATTTTTGGACACAATCAAGAAAACTCATCAAAATATCATTTTGAATTTTTTCAGAATTTTTGAAGATCAGAAAAATTACGAAACTGAAAATCATAACAACCCTTAAAATCCATTGCTATCCCTTACCTCAAAAGAGCAGTACTTCTGACTGGATATCGGATATGATGCTGAAGGAAACTTGCACTAATGAATAGCAACTCACCAAGTATCTAAAAACTCACAAAATATACTTCATAATATAGAGAGAGAAAGAGAGAAAGCTTATGTTTCTGGTGTGATTTTCAATTCTAACTTAGCCCTCTATTTATAGGAAAATTTTGGTAGGTTTGACCTGCAACCTGATGGCTTTACCTGCTACTATTCCCACCCACCACATTTGAAATATAATTCAGCACATTTCTTCACCAACCACAAGTGGGGCCCACCAATTCTAGAATTTTCTACCAAAATGATAAACTCCGAAAATTCAACAATTTCTGAACCAGTCATCTCGTAAAATTCATAATAAATCATACGTTCATTTTTAACGGTTCAAAATTTGTGGGCATATACTCAACTTATATATGTATAACATATCCAAAAATTACCACGATCCAACGGTCGGAATAAAAATTATAACCCCCGCAAAATATCTCAAAAACCCTAATTTTTAATACCTCCATTCCGACAAAAATACGGATAAAAATCTCAACATTAACTCCTTCATTTTTTAACCACAAAAATATATCCCTCATTTATATCCACATAAAATAAATATTTTCTTATCATATGAATCAATAATTAATTATTCACAAATAATATTACAGAATCACATTTATGACAACCAGGCCGTTCCTAGGAAAGAGGGGGCTTTCCAATAAGGATTTCTCCTTACTGGCGCGCAATTAGATGACCAAACCTCTCCTTAGACAGAACTTTCTAGACATTGCCAATAATGCTATCTAATAATACTATTCAAATAATATGAATTATTGATCTGATAATGGGAAATATTATGCAGCAACAATTATTGAACAACAATAATACAAAATTTCAACGTAGCAATTATTGAATCAATAAAATAAAATATTGAACAGTAATTACTGTAACAATTATTGAGTAGTGCCTTCTTACGTAAGAATCAATAATTTCAAAAATACTATGCAATACCGTGTGCTACTGTGCAATAACGCGTATTACTGTATTTTAACCACCGGGTATTCCAACAGTGTTAACGGTAACAACTACGCCGTTATTTGTAAAAACTCAAATTTGTCGTTTTCTTCACCCGACAGTTATTCTGTTATGGGGCCCACAAATGGCTGCGCCGTCGTACGAATATTCCCCGACAGAAAGAATATTCCACGACCAAACGAATATTCCCCGACAACAATGATTATTTTATAACCACTTGCTTATTTTGAAAAAAAAATCATATTTCACTCATAACTTTAAATTTTTATCAATTTAACCATTTACTGAATAGTAATTATAAGAAAAATTGAATACTTTTATTTCATAAAATTCGGGGTCTTACAATTCTTGTTATTATTATTATTATTATACTACTACTACCTCCACCACCACCACCACTACGACGATGACCACCACCACAACTACTACTACCACCACAACTACTATTGCTGCTGCTGCTACTACTACTACTACTACTATTAGGGCAATATGGTCATATACAGCTATGTATATTTTATTTGTGCAAAGTCTGGGAAAACTACTTCGTTAACTACATCGTTTTGTAAGATTTATTTTTTAAAAAAAAAAACAGTTTTCCACAACCCAAATCAGAAATCAAAAATAAATATGTCAAAACGACGTAGTTTTGATAGACCGTGCACAAATAAAATATGCACAGCTGTGTATGATTATTATTAATAATTATTATTGTTATTATTATTGTTATTGTTATTAGGAAGTAAATTCTTATATGGTAGTAGTATTTTATTTTGAAGTAAATCTTTTATATTATTACATAATAGGAAGTTGTTACCTATTAGGAGTTTATTTCCATAGTTAAAATTTCAAATTAATTACTTTATAGTTACTTTCAAATATCAGGGCCAATGCAAGGATTGCTACTGTTATTGATGGCAAAATATATTTAAGTAGAGACACAAATTTTGACTGTGATTGTTGGAGAGTTTTGGTTTTGCATGGCTGGACTTGCAGACGAGGGGCACCACATAGTGCATCATTTTGCATAAATGATCGGGCTGTGATGTTTGCAAATATTCCTCCAGTAGGAATTTCTCCTTGCAGCCTATTGAACGACACATTGAAAAATTGGAGGTATCTGAGTGCCTCCAAGGACTTGGGAATACCTCCAGACAAATTGTTGTTAGATAAATCCAAGAATTCCAAGCTTATCAAGTTGCCTAATGTTTGAGGAATGGATCCCTGTAGTTTATTATGTGCCAAGGAAAGATAGCTTAACATTTGTGCTCCTCCAATGGTGGTTGGAATAGAACCCAATAACTGATTCCATGATAAGCCGATTTCTGTTACCACCTTTAAATTTTGGACTTCCATTGGCACATAGCCACTCAGAAAATTTGAGGACAGATTTAGACCCAAAAGATCTTTAAGGCTCCACAAGGTCGATGATATGGTGGAAGTCAATTTGTTGGAGTCCAAGTATAGCCTTCTCAAAGATTTAAGGTCTCCCAAGCATTGCGGTATAGATCCATAGAGCTTGTTATCACTTAAATACAAGTCTCCCATGTTTTTAAACTGACAAAGGTTATTTGGAATGGATCCTTGAAGTTTATTGTGTTCAAGATATAAACGTGCCAAATTTTTTAATCCTCCGACTATTGGTGGAATGGGTCCTGTCAACTCATTGTTATCCAAAAGTATGGGTTCTAAGCTGCTCAAATTTCCAATTCCGGAGGGAATTTCACCCTTAATGTTGCATCCAAATGCTTCAAATCGGTAGAGAGAAGTTGAAAGGTTTCCGACTGATGTTGGGAGGACACCATTCAGCTGATTTTGTGCTACCGATAAAATTTCCAAATATTGGCAGTTTGATAAAGAAGAAATGAATTTCAATTCTGGAGTCGAAGATTCTCTTGTCAGATTATTTTCTCCTAGTAAAAGCCGTTGCAGGAGTCTCAAGTTACCAATTGTATTGGGTATAGATCCACTGAATGAATTTCTGGTCATTCCTAGAATGACAAGCTTAGTAGCATTTGAAACAAAACTTGGAATTGTTCCGTTGAGTTTGCTGGCGCCAAGGTAAAGCTCTTCAAGATTGGGAAGCAAATGTCCAGTGCTTGATGGGAGATGCCCAGAAAAATTATTCTCACTTAAGTCAAGTTTCTTCAATGTTGACATATTGGAGATTTGGAATGGAATGAGGCCGTTGTGGCTGCTCCCGTGGAGACTCAACCTCAAGAGATTAAGGCTTCCAATCTCCTCAGGTATTGAACCTGAAAGAAATTTGAACAGCCTTGCTTTATTAATCAAGAACTAAACATGCCTTCAGTTATTTTATCTGGTTCAAGTAAAATATGTCTTCCCTTCTTATTTAATTCTTTTTAAGATCAGGGCAAGCTAATTGTAGAATTTAGAAAGAACTACTAGTATCATAGGAGGAGCAAAGGTGACTTACCTGTCAAATTGTTACCGCCAAGGTAAAGATCATTGAGCATTGTGAGGTTCCCAATCTCCTGAGGAATGCTACCTGTGAATTTATTATATGATAAAGATAATTGTTTAAGCCTCCGAAATTTCCCCAAGTTGGATGGAATTTTTCCATTGAGCTGATTGAAAGAAAGATGTAGCACTTCTAGAAGAGGGAGATCATAATGGTCACCCATTGAAAGATTTCCAGACATAATGTTGTTAGAGAAATCAATCCTTCTCATAGATGAAATGTTAAAGATAGCAGAAGGAATAGGTCCTCTTAAAGAGCTATTCTGGAAGCTCAACATCTCCAAATTTATAAGGTTGCCTATCTCCGATGGAATTGAACCTGCAAAGTCATCAATAGCAAGGATTGAGTTTACCAATTTTTGAAAGCTACCTGCAATTGAAGGTAATACTTTTTCCGGTGTTCTAAAAATTCCCCGCCTAGGTCCAACTAACCCTCGCCTAGGCATCAGTTTGTCCTCTACTGCCTCGATTTGGCTAGGTGGCTAGGCAAAATCAAACCTTTAATTTAAAGCTCTAAAATACTTGAAATGAATATGATAAGTCTTAAAACATTATTTTCTTAAAAATGTTTAATGTAAAATTTTACAAAATTACATCTATTATGTGTTTTGTATAGTATAACAAGTATGTACAATAGAAAAATAAATAAATGAGATCACCTAAGAAAACACTTTGTCTGCTTAGAAAAAACGTTTAGGCTCCGCCTAGGCGAACTAGGAGCCCCCTCCACCGCTTAGATTTGCCTAACAATTTTTAGAACACATACTTTTTTGTATAAATTTGTTTGTCTACTATCAAGTTTATTGAAGCTGTTTTTATTCGCTTGATGACAAGTACTAGAATTTGGTCTAGATTTCTCATCAACTTCATCTTATGCTCTATGTTACTCTATTCATGAGGCCTGTTGGTTGTCTTTGCAGGCACAAAGTGTTGCTGCTGATTTCTTCCTATGATTATGCATCAAGATTCAGGAATTAAGGGGCATAATAGTGTGCTGTGCCGAATTGCATGATCCAAATTCTCTATAAATGATCAGAAGCAAGCTATTAAAGCGTAAATCATATCTTCAAATTGGTTTACACCAAGATATAGCCATTTCAGCATAGTCATGTTGCCAATTTCTCTAGGTATTCTACCACTAAATCCATTATAAGAAAACAATATACGCTCAAGCTTCTGGCACTTGTATATAGTAGTTGGAATTTGCCCGTGAAACTGATCACACATTGAAGACATATTGAATATAACATAGAGAATGGAACCTGAAAGCTGGTTGTATTTCAAGTCCAAGAAATAAAGATCGGAAAGATTCCCAATCTCTTTTGGGATATGCCCATTTAGATTATTGTACCCCAAACTTAAAATCTTCAGCCTTGAAACGTTGCATATGGAAATTGGAATGATACCTGAGAAGCTATTATTTTTCAAGGCTATCGCTCGAAGTTGTGGCAAGGCCTCGAACCACAATGGTACCTCTCTCCAGTTAAGTTGTTAAATTCTAAATAAATTTCTTCTAGCCGACGCAAACAAGCCAATTCTTTGGGTATAGAACCATGGAAATTATTGGAAGTAAGATCAAGTGAAGTAAGAAAAGTGAGGTTTCCAATAACTGGTGGAATTGTGCCATTGAGACCCATGTTAGAGAGATTTAAGGCTGCGACTCTTTGGTGTTTAACACCACAGGAGACACCAATCCAGCTGCAAATGGCAGCAGCGGCGGCGGAAGTGGCGGTTGACCAATTTTTGGCTAAGATCTTATAAGGGTCATTAGTAATATGGGCTTTAATAGCAAGAACAGACAATTGATCAGTATTTAAGTTGGTTGAACAAGCCATGAAAGAGCTTAGCAGAAACACTAATACTGCAAAAGGAAGCATATTGGAATTTTGAGTCATACTCCCTCCGTCCCATAATAACTGTCGTTTTAGCTTGATGTACATGGATTAAGAAAGTCATTTAGTACTATCATTTATTAATTAAAATTGGTGTGAAATTTCATCACTACCCTTTATGGGAAGTTGAAAACTATTAATACAAGGAAAAAAATTTCTTGGGACAATGAGACAAGGTAGGGGTAATATAAGAAAGTAAATAATTTATTCTCCTAGAAAGTTATAAACGATAAATAAATTGGGAAACAAATTTCCTTCTAAAATGACAGTTATTATGGGATGGAGGTAGTACTTGATAGACTGGGATAGACTTTAAAGTCTAATGTTTTGTTAATGCTTGTGGTCATTATTAATGTTTGGTTGTTGAGTATATTATTTTTTTAAGATGTCCTGACCAATGAACCACTCAAAAAGGTCTTTCACATAAGTACTATACTCCTTCAAAATATTCATTATGTTACTTAATATAAATAGTTTTAGAGTTACTACACAAGTATTAATGAAATAATTGTATAACATTAAATATAATATCAATTATCTATATTGTCCTTGTATTGGAAAAAGAGTGTTATTTATTGGGCAATAACACTCTTTTTTCCAATAAATAACACTCTTTTTCCAATACAAGGCTAAAACAATTCTCTAAAATGATTTACATAACAATTAATGCTTACTTGAAATTCTCAAACGACATATATTAAAAAACAAAAATAATTATCTAAAATGATTTATATTAATAAACGGAGGGAGTACTACTTTTTGTTTAGACTTTTATTCACAAATGAATCTTTTAAATGATTATATTGCACTAACAAACTGTAAAGAATACAATTTAAAATTTGTGTTTAAATATATTTGTTGAAAAATTGCATATTTAAATTTGATGTTGAAAATAAATAATTATGCTTATATGTAAAGTCCTTCAAAGAATACATGTACAAAGACTTAGTGATAGATCAAAATTGTTAGGTTGATCTGTGCTTTAATGTTTATCATTCTATAAATGAATGTATTGAAGAAAAGATCAAAGTTGTTAGGTTGATATGTAATAGACAGGCTTCAATAGAATCGTAGTCTGTCGAGCCAGCCAAGAGATTGTAGAAGCCAAGGCAGAATCGTAGAGTATCGAGAATCGTAGTCTGTCTGCTATGGAGGGCCTCTACCAGTATCGTAGAGTGGTCCAAACATTTGACGAGCAAACTCAATAGTCGTAGTGTGCTCTCGGAAGCGTAGAGTATGCAAATCAAGCAAGTAAAGATCGTAGTCTACCAATGCTCAAGAGAAATCGTAGTGTTCTCCTCTATCAGTCAGGATCAAGCTAATATAGCAAGACACCACGATCATGATCGTAGCGCATCATCTGTCTGCATCAGAAGCGTCGAGCTTTCTCCATTTATTGAAGCATAAATTATAACAAATGTGGAAAGGATTATAGACGTTAAGACTCTCGGGAATCGTAATGACCTAACACTCATCCTTAGTATATAACAAAGAAACATATTGAAGAAGCTAAGGAAAGTACTATATGTCAGCTGAAAATACCTTTTTAGGTGTTAGGTGAGATAACAGTCTGTTGTGTCAGTGGGCCAGACGGCTGGACAAAAGATTTTCAGGAAGTCACCATCAGTACTCAAAAATGTCAAATACAATTAATGCTTCAACGGATGCTTTCAAACGGACATATTTCAAAGGCACCTTATATGCAAATCAGATACAGATGCAAGAAAAGTAGTAAGCACACAATAAAAAGCTGAAGAACACTCAACGCTCAACTCTACGATCTGAAAAGAAAGTTTGCTCAGCTACTCAGTTCTTTCGAACACAAGCTTAACTACAACTGAGTAGCACCATTCAAGAACTCAACTATCATTAAGTGAAGTAAGAAGTTCCAAGTCTGTTGGACTTGAAGAGTTCTAAGTGAACTAAGAAGTTCCAAGACTGCTGGTCTTGAAGGAATCTAAGTGATTCGAAGATTGTAAAAACATCCTTAGTGGATTTCCTACTCAAGGAGTAAAAGAGTGGACTAGGAGCTTTGAGTGCTCTGAACCACTTAAATTTTATGTGTCTTTTATATTCTTACTTTAACTGTTATACTTGCTATAACTGCCTGTTAACTATTTACTCTGTTTATCTTAAAGGGGAACAAACAAATCACATATTCTACTAAAATTGATTAATAAATTTGACAAAGTGTAAGACCCCAACTTATTAATGAATAAAATCAATTTTTTTCTAAATATTATTGTGAATAATAAGGGGTTAATTTGATATAATACTTTGGTTATGGGTGAAATGTGTAAATTTTGCAAAATAAGCAAGTGGTTATAAAATATTCATTTTGTCGGGGAATATTCGTTTGGTCGTGGAATATTCTTACTGTCGGGGAATATTCGTACGACGGCGCAGCCTTGTGTGGGCCCCATAACGGAAAGCGATTGGATGAAGAAAACGACAAGTATAAGTTATTTATAAATAACGGCGTAGTTGTTACCGTTAATACTGTTGGAATACCCGGTGGTTAAAATACAGTAGCACACGATATTGCACCAATTATTGATTCTTACGTAAGAAGGCACTACTCAATAATTGTTACAGTAATTATTGTTCAATATTTTATTTTTATTGATTCAATAATTGTTGCGTTGATATTTTATATTATTGTTGTTTCAATAATTGTTGCTGCACAGTATTTTCCATTATCAGATCTATAATTCATATTATTTGAATAATATTATTAGATAACATTATTGGCAATGTCTAGAAAGTTCTGTCTAAGGAGAGGTTTGGTCATCTAATTGCGCGCCAGTAAGGAAAAATCCTTATTGGAAAGCCCTCTCTTTCCTAGGAACGGTCTGGTTGTCATAAATGTGATTCTGTAATATTATTTGTGAATAATTAATTATTGATTCATATGATAAGAAAATATTTATTTTATGTGGATATAAATGAGGGATATATTTTTGTGGTTAAAAATGAAGGAGTTAATGTTGAGGTTTTTATCAGTATTTTTGTCGAAATGGAGGTATTAAAAATCAGGATTTTTGAGATTTTTTGCGGGGGTTATAATTTTTAATCCGACCGTTGGATCGTGGTAATTTTTGGATATGTTATACATATATAAGTTGAGTATATGTCCATAAATTTTGAACCGTTAAAAATGAACGTATGATTTATTATGAATTTTACGAGATGACTGGTTCAGAAATTGTTGAATTTTCGGAGTTTATCATTTTGATGGAAAATTCTAGAATTGGTGGGCCCCACTCTTGGTTGGTGAAGAAATGTGCTGAGATTTTTATCAAATGTGGTGGGTGGGAATAGTAGCAGGTAAAGCCATCAGGTTGCAGGTTAAGTCTGCTTCGGCGTGCTAACATTTTCCTATAGATAGAGGGCTAAGTTAGAATTGAAAATCACACCAGAAACAAGTTTTCTCTCTTTCTCTCTCTAGATTATTGAGTGTATTTTGTGAGTATTTAGATACTTTGAGAGTTTCTATTCATCAGAGCAAGTTTCTTTCAGCCTTATACCGGTATTTCGACCAGAAGTACTGATATTTTGAGGTAAGAGATATTATTTTCTTCTTAATGATATTATTTTCTTCAATATCATTATGCTGAAATATTGATATGAGTTTTTATCAAATTTAGAACTTTTTGTGTCGGGGTTACTATTCACGTATATGGCACTATTCACGTATACGATACTATTCACGAATACGGCACTATTCACCAAAAATAAAATTTTCCCTTTTGTCCAAGATGTCTATTATGGTTACTATCTTTGATTGTATCCATGTTTTAATCTTTATTTTTAAATTCTGCTTCACAATTGATTATTATGAAGTATTATTGATCTTGGATAAACTGTTATACGAATCCCTCATATTTGTCCTTCTGTCTCACTGGATTCGTTCTTTTTAAGATATTTTTCATCATCCTCAGTCCTAAATGATGATATTACTGAATATCTTTGGCCTGTAGTGCAAAGATGTATGATTACTTGATGAATATCTTTGGCCTGTAGTGCAAAGATGAACAGGTGTTGAGATGAACATGACTGACAGGTGATACAAATGAATATCTTTGGCCTGTAGTGCAAAGATGAATATTTGGATAAAGATGATTATTAATTGATGTTACAGGGATAAAATATTGATGATGGACTTTTAAATCTTAGAAGATAGTAGAATTCTTTCTCTACTTGACTCTTCTAATGGTTTGCTGTTTCCGCTGCAGTTGTTGATCTAAAACTTGTTGTCGATTATATTCTATCAGATTTTCCCTGTTGAAGACTAACGATAATTTGTTGTATATTATCTTAGTCATAATATTCTTTACTGGGCTAGTTGAGCTCACTCTTTTCCTTTTTGTTCCATTTTTCTTCTCAGGAGGTGAGAACATAGCAGGATCTAGTCGGGGTATGGAGTGATGGTTCTAGAAAGATGTTTTAGCAGTCCTCACTATTTCTATAAAATAGTGTTTGAATAATTGTAATGAGGATTTATTTGAGTGTGGATATTGTCCAGAAGACAATATTTGTATTTAAACTCACAGTATGTGTTGTCGTATTTTGCACGACAATTGTATTATTGAAGTTGTAGTTTACTTTCTGTACCATGTATTTGGCGACTCAAAATGGGTGTTGTATACCTATTTTGGGGGCGTCACAGCTGGTATCAGAGCTTAGGGATATGATCCCTGGCTGAGATGTGAGATAAGAACTAGGAAGGGAGAGACGGGAAATTCTTTCGCTAGTATGACCTGACTAAGTTTATTTGGTATTTATTTGGTCGGTCAGAGTATAGGGATAATATATGACATGGCTATTAACCCTTGTTTTATGGCAGTATTTAAGAATGGCAGCTGATAACGTTAATAATAGAGTAAATCAGACCGTGGAGTCACCTTTGATCACCACCCAGGGGAACGTGCAACCGGAAGCCAATATTCCTTCTGTAAACAACGTTACCGAGAAAACGATGAATGATGAAATGTTTAGGAGCTTTTTGCAGTTCATGCAAAATCCGACGAGGGAGACTCGTGTGCAGAATACGGGTGGAAATGATAACAACGCGCGGTTTGTCACAGCTAAGCAGTTCAAAGAATTGGGACCACCAGAATTTAAGGGAAAGCCGGATCCGATCATGGCAGAAACGTGGGTCAAGCAAATTACCAAGATATTCGATGTCTTGGGATGCACGGAGGAACAGAAGGTTCCATTCGCCACCTTTATGTTCCGCGGTGAGGCAGACTACTGGTGGGAGTCTGTGAAGCGTACCCAGCCTGACGCACTCAACATGTCCTGGGAAACATTTCAAAAACTGTTCAATGACAAGTACTTTCCTGAAAGTATTCGTCATATGAAGGAGGTGGAGTTTATCAGACTGGAACAAAACAACATGACGGTGTCCCAGTACGAGGCGAAGTTTGCAGAGTTATCCAGGTTTGCACCTCATTTGGTCGAAAATGAGGAACGAATGACAAGATGTTTCTGAGAGGTCTAAACCCGAGATTCGGCAATATCTTATCTCTCATAAATTTTCTTTATATTCAGATGTTTAAACAGGGCTCAATTATTAGAGCGAGATAATGAGTATGTGCAACCGAGGGACCACAACCAGGGTCATACCGGTGGCGGCAGTCATCGAAGCAATGAAAACCAGCAGGGAGGAAAATATTCGGACAAAAGCGGTAACCACTCTGGTGGTAATCGTGGTCGTGATAATAGAAGGAGCGAGTCGGGAGGAGATTTCAAGAAGAGAAGGTACAACAATGATAACGTGAAGACGTCAGCACAAACATCAACTGTTTCTAGGGGAGGAGAACGACCACCGGTCGTATGTTACAAATGTGGGAAAGAGGGACATATCAGCCCAAACTGCCCACAACAATCCAAGGTATGTTATAACTGTGGAAAGGAGGATCATATAGCTCGAGAGTGTTCTGTAGCAAAACCAAGTTCAGCGGGGATGGTGACTATAAAAGTTATCCCGGATAAGTCGAAATCAGCGGTTCCTGGAAGGGCGTTTGTCGTGACTGGCCAAAACGCGAGAAACCCGAACGAGGTGATCACGGGTAAGCTAATCTTGAATTCTTACGAAGTTTATACTTTACTAGATACCGGTTCTACCCATTCTTTTATCTCTCCTGCTTGTGCTCAACGTTTAAACTTGACTCCGGAGAAATTGGACTTTAACTTATCTGTTGAAACTCCGTTGGGTGAAACCTTCGTTACATCTACAGTTTATAAATCTTGCATGATCCAAGTTGGCACTATCACATTACCTGTTGATCTTATCTCTTTAAAGATACTTGCTTTTGATGTGATTTTAGGAATTGATTGGTTAACCACTCATCATGCTAAAATTGATTGTTTTCGTAAGGTTGTTAGTTTTCATATTCCTAACCAACCTGTCATACGAATTCAAACTACTAAACCACTAAAATCAGTCACTGTCATATCAAGCCACAAAGCTATTCGTTTATTGAAAAACGGATGTCAAGCTTTCTTAGCCCATGTTATGGATTTGAACAAAGACAAGTCAGATTTGAATAATATTTCTATTGTTAGAGAATTTCCCGATGTATTTCCTGAAGAACTTCCTGGTCTACCCCCAGAACGTGAAGTTGAATTCTTTATTGACCTTGAACCCGGTACAAAGCCCATTTCTAAAACTCCATATCGAATGGCTCCTATTGAACTTCAGGAGTTAAAAGTCCAACTACAGGAGTTGTTGGACAACGGTTTTATTCGTCCTAGTACGTCTCCTTGGGGTGCTCCTGTTTTATTCGTAAAGAAGAAAGACGGGAGTATGCGACTTTGTATCGACTATCGATAATTGAATCATGTCACTATCAAGAATAGGTATCCGCTACCTCGCATTGATGACCTATTCGACCAGTTACAAGGAACACAATTCTTTTCAAAGATCGACCTTCGTTCTGGATATCATCAGCTGAAGATTAAAACTGAGGATATTCCAAAGACTGCCTTCAGAACTCGGTACGGGCATTATGAATTCTTAGTCATGTCTTTTGGATTGACTAATGCTCCTGCTGCCTTCATGGATATGATGAACCGTGTATTCAAAGAATATTTGGATCAGTTCGTTGTTGTCTTTATTGATGACATCCTCATCTATTCCAAAAACCGTGAAGATCATGAGCGCCATTTGAAGCTGGTACTGCAAAGGCTTCGTGAAAATAAGCTATATGCCAAACTGAAGAAATGCGAGTTCTGGCTTGAGGAAGTAGCATTCCTTGGGCACGTGGTGTCAAAACATGGAGTATCTGTCGACCCGGCGAAGATTGAAGCCATACAAAGTTAGGAGCAACCGAAGTCGGTAACCGAAGTACGTAGCTTTATGGGCTTAGCTGGTTATTATCGGAGATTTGTGGAAGGATTTTCTCGAATCGCTACTCCGTTAACTCAGCTGACTCGAAAAGATACAAAATTCGTATGGAGTGAGGAATGCGAGAAGAGTTTCCAAGAACTCAAGAGGAGACTCATTTCGGCACCTGTTCTGACAATACCATCTGGTTCGGATGGATTTGTTATCTACAGCGATGCTTCAGGCAAAGGGTTAGGATGTGTTCTCATGCAACATGGGAAAGTCATAGCCTATGCCTCACGACAACTCAAAGAATATGAGAGGAATTATCCTACTCATGATTTGGAGTTGGCAGCAGTCGTTTTTGCGTTGAAGATCTGGAGACACTACCTGTATGGGGAGAAAGTGGAGATCTATACAGATCATAAAAGCCTCAAATATTTCTTCACCCAAAAGGAACTCAACATGCGGCAGCGACGTTGGCTCGAGCTGTTGAAAGATTACGATCATACCATCCAATATCATCCTGGAAAAGCAAACGTAGTAGCTGACGCATTGAGTAGAAGATCATATGCGGGTACGAGTGCAATGTTGTTAACACAAAGGCCCATTTTGTATGACTTACAAAGGATGGAGATAGAGATGAAGGCTCCAAGTACCCACATGATGATATCAAATATACGAGTAGAACCGACTTTAATCGATAAAGTTAAAGCTGCTCAAGCTACGGACATGGAGCTGATGCGTATGAAGAAGAAAGTGCAAGAAGGTGCTATTCTAGAAGCAAGAATCGATGAAGAAGGAATACTTCGAGTCAACTCCAGACTTTGTGTTCCTAACGATTTTGACTTGAAGCATAGAATAATGATGGAGGCACACAACACACCGTTTGCAATCCATCCTGGGAGTACCAAAATGTATCACGATCTTCGACATACATTTTGGTGGAGCAATATGAAAAGAGAGATCGCGGAGTTTATCTCGAGATGTTTAACTTGTCAACGTGTAAAAGCGGAGCATCAAGTACCAAAGGGTCCATTGCAACCACTTGAGATTCCGAAATGGAAGTGTGAACACATTACTATGGATTTTGTTACGGGTCTTCCCAAGGTTTCTCAAGGCATAGATGCGATTTGGGTTATTGTTGATAGATTAACTAAGTCCGCTCATTTCTTGCCGATACGTGAGACTTATTCCCTTGAACGTCTTGCTAGTATATACGTGAACGAGATTGTGAGATTGCATGGCATGCCAGTATCCATAGTTTCGGATCGTGACCCAAGATTCACTTCACGATTTTGGGTTAGCTTGCAGAAAGCTATGGGCACGGATTTACGATTCAGTTCGGCATACCATCCTCAAACGGACGGACAATCAGAGAGGACTATTCAAACTCTTGAAGATCTATTAAGACTTTGTGTCCTAGATCTCAAAGGGAGTTGGGATAAGTACCTACCATTGGTGGAATTCTCCTACAACAACAGTTATCAGGCGAGCATAGGTGTGGCTCCATTCGAGGCGTTGTATAGAAGAAAATGTCGTTCTCCAGTATGCTGGGACGAGGTGGTGAAGGCAACATTGTTGGGACCAGAGTTGGTACGCATTACTACAGAGAAGATCCAAACGATTCGACAACGTATACAAATGGCACAGGATCGACAAAAGAGTTATGCGGATCTTCATCGGAAGGACGTGGAATTTAATATTGGGGATCATGTATTATTACGTGTTGCACCATGGAAGGGAGTTACAAGATTTGGGAAGAGAGGAAAGCTCAATCCAAGATTTGTTGGTCCATTTGAGATTCTTGAGCGAATAGGAAATGTGGCATATAGACTCGCATTACCTCCAAGCATGTCTCGTGTTCATAATGTTTTTCACATATCTATGCTTCGTAAATATGTTAAAGACCCGAACCACATTATTGAGTTAGAACCAGACGAGATAGCTGAAGATTTAACGTACGAGGAGGTACCTGTTAAGATCTTGGATAGGAAAGAGCATGTCCTACGCACGAAGGTTATACCACAAGTTAAGGTTTTGTGGAGAAAACCATGCTATTGAAGAAATGACCTGGGAGTTGGAATCAGAAATGAAAGCGAGGTATCCTCACCTTTTTGAAACATCAGGTACGTACGTCAATTTCGAGGACGAAATTTCATAAGGAGGGGAGGTTGTAAGACCCCAACTTATTAATGAATAAAATCAAATTTTCTCTAAATATTATTGTGAATAATAAGGGGTTAATTTGATATAATACTTTGGTTATGGGTGAAATGTGCAAATTTTGCAAAATAAGCAAGTGGTTATAAAATATTCATTTTGTCGGGGAATATTCGTTTGGTCGTGGAATATTCTTGCTGTCGGGGAATATTCGTACGACGGCGCAGCCTTGTGTGGGCCCCATAACGGAAAGCGATTGGATGAAGAAAACGACAAGTAGTATAGTTATTTATAAATAACGGCGTAGTTGTTACCGTTAATACTGTTGGAATACCCGTGGTTAAAATACAGTAGCACACGGTATTGCACCAATTATTGATTCTTACGTAAGAAGGCACTACTCAATAATTGTTACAGTAGTTATTGTTCAATATTTTATTTTATTGATTCAATAATTGTTGCGTTGATATTTTATATTATTGTTGTTTCAATAATTGTTGCTGCACAGTATTTTCCATTATCAGATCAATAATTCATATTATTTGAATAATATTATTAGATAACATTATTGGCAATGTCTAGAAAGTTCTGTCTAAGGAGAGGTTTGGTCATCTAATTGCGCGCCAGTAAGGAGAAATCCTTATTGGAAAGCCCCCTCTTTCCTGGGAACGGCCTGGTTGTCATAAATGTGATTCTGTAATATTATTTGTGAATAATTAATTATTGATTCATATGATAAGGAAATATTTATTTTATGTGGATATAAATGAGGGATATATTTTTGTGGTTAAAAATGAAGGAGTTAATGTTGAGGTTTTTTATCAGTATTTTTGTCGAAATGGAGGTATTAAAAATCAGGATTTTTGAGATATTTTGCGGGGGTTATAATTTTTAATCCGACCGTTGGATCGTGGTAATTTTTGGATATGTTATACATATATAAGTTGAGTATATGTCCACAAATTTTGAACCGTTAAAAATGAACGTATGATTTATTATGAATTTTACGAGATGACTGGTTCAGAAATTGTTGAATTTTTGGAGTTTATCATTTTGATGGAAAATTCTAGAATTGGTGGGCTCCACTCTTGGTTGGTGAAGAAATGTGCTGAGATTTTTATTCAAATGTGGTGGGTGGGAATAGTAACAGGTAAAGCCATCAGGTTGCAGGTTAAGTCTGCTTCGGCGTGCTAACATTTTCCTATAAATAGAGGGCTAAGTTAGAATTGAAAATCACACCAGAAACAAGTTTTCTCTCTTTCTCTCTCTAGATTATTGAGTGTATTTTGTGAGTATTTAGATACTTTGAGAGTTTCTATTCATCAGAGCAAGTTTCTTTCAGCCTTATACGGTATTCCGACCAGAAGTACTGATATTTTGAGGTAAGGATATTATTTTCTTCTTAATGATATTATTTTCTTCAATATCATTATGCTGAAATATTGATATGAGTTTTTATCAAATTTAGAACTTTTTTGTGTCGGGGTTACTATTCACGTATACGGCACTATTCACGTATACGGTACTATTCACGAATACGGCACTATTCACCGAAAAATAAAATTTTCCTTTTTGTCCAAGATGTCTATTATGGTTACTATCTTTGATTGTATCCATGTTTTGATCTTTATTTTTGAATTCTGCTTCACAATTGATTATTATGAAGTATTATTGATCTTGGATAAACTGTTATACGAATCCCTATATTTGTCCTTCTGTCTCACTGGATTCGTTCTCTTTAAGATATTTTTCATCATCCTCAGTCCTAAATGATGATATTACTGAATATCTTTGGCCTGTAGTGCAAAGATGTATGATTACTTGATGAATATCTTTGGCCTGTAGTGCAAAGATGAACAGGTGTTGAGATGAACATGACTGACAGGTGATACAAATGAATATCTTTGGCCTGTAGTGCAAAGATGAATATTTGGATAAAGATGATTATTAATTGATGTTACAGGGATAAAATATTGATGATGGACTTTTAAATCTTAGAAGATAGTAGAATTCTTTCTCTACTTGACTCTTCTAATGGTTTGCTGTTTCCGCTGCAGTTGTTGATCTAAAACTTGTTGTCGATTATATTCTATCAGATTTTCCCTGTTGAAGACTAACGATAATTTGTTGTATATTATCTTAGTCATAATATTCTTTACTGGGCTAGTTGAGCTCACCCTTTTCCTTTTTGTTCCATTTTTCTTCTCAGGAGGTGAGAACATAGCAGGATCTAGTCGGGGTATGGAGTGATGGTTCTAGAAAGATGTTTTAGCAGTCCTCACTATTTCTGTAAAATAGTGTTTGAATAATTGTAATGAGGATTTATTTGAGTGTGGATATTGTCCAGAAGACAATATTTGTATTTAAACTCACAGTATGTGTTGTCGTATTTTGCACGACAATTGTATTATTGAAGTTGTAGTTTGCTTTCTGTACCATGTATTTGGCGACTCAGAATGGGTGTTGTATACCTATTTGGGGGCGTCACC